>OY720676.1:152314283-152899182 GCA_963170755.1 Amphimallon solstitiale
AGGCGCCTACAGTTTATTTACTAAAAGGAAATTTCAAATTATATAGGAGGTTTTAAGAAAAAAAAATAAGAACAAAAAGCAGAAATAAGAAATTCAAAGGTAGGAAATGGCGCCAATATTATTAGAATAAATATGTTAATTTAGATCAAATGCACTAGCAAATACGTGAGGGAAATGTAAGGGTACAACGTGGTACAACCCAATTTAATAAGATTATATTTTGAATAATATACAGTCATTTTATTTTAAGAGGGGCGTTTACCTATCGAAAATTAAGGCATCGCCGTTTCGCGTTTTTTAAACTCATTTTGTAATTTTAGAATCTCAAATTTGGGTTAGTGATGCAAAAGGCATAAATTTATAATGTCAAGGTCAGTTTTTGTACTAATTTATTTTCTTAAGAAAGTTATGTGTTTTAGAAATAACCACAAAAATGCATGTATTTGATTAATGTCTACTAACTAAGGCTGGTACACAAAAGAAAAAAAACGACCTCCAGGCGCCAGCTGCACATTTGATGATATAAAGAAAAAATCAAATTTATCTAATTATTTTTAAAGATAAAAAACATTAAACAGTACACATTGTCACCCCTATGTGTAAAAGTACTCGGACATCCTTGGCTTATTAAATTATGTGCTATGCAACCAATATTACATTTCCCATTCACTAGCGAGGACCCTTAAGTAAACACAATGATCTAATACTATTATACTACTAGATGCAGTGTACCCTATGTCTTGCTGATTAGGAAGTGACCCACACCATAGGAGAAAGAAGGAAAATATATGAGCGTCGAAAGTTTGACAAGGATGAACAAAATTGACCGTTTTATGTGGGCAAAATTCAAATATGTTGCTATAGCTTGTAATGGCTTATAATGTTTAAAAGTATTATTTTGTTAAAAATATGCTATATTAAGAGGAAAGTAAAGGTATTGCAACTTTAATAATCAAAAAGATAAATAATTAAATATATATTATTAATATGGTATTAAATATATTCTGTTTAATAACATTTTAAAGGTATCTATGCTAGTTGCCATTCTTCATTAAGGAAAGAAAATTAAATAAATGACTATGAGATAACTATATGATTTTGTTCTTCTAATAATACCTATTTTAGCATGTTTGATGATCATTCAGTTTTTATTTAAAACAGTAGTATTAGAAAAATATTTTAAAAATCACTACACATATCAGTTGGAAATTTTGAATTGACCACTAGAATTTTTCAAAATATTACCTGTGATATTACGTTCTGAAAAAATAAATATAGAAACTGACAGCTCTTCTTAGGTGTTCTTTACAACTTCTGATATATTCAAAATAAAAGACAATTAATGCTTAATTTTTTATTAAAATATATGTACATATAATTAATATGGATTAACAAATACGTAAATGGTAAATATGTGATCGAAGAAAAATGGAGAAAGAAATATTAAAAATACATAAAGCTAGAATAACAACTTGTATTATTTCGTGAGATGTTTTTTCTGTGACTAATTCAAATACTTCAACATTAGTTATATTTGGGGATTCTGAGCTATAAGGTAAATAGAACATTAAAAATATCTAGGTAGAATAATAACTACAAATAGAAATCTTACTTTAACAGTTCTTTGCTTGGTGCATCAGTAATTTTTAATCGTTGAGATCTGCTATTACAGGGAATTTTTCTCAAGTGAGCAGGAAAATTGAAAATACTTTGAATTGCATTTTGGGGCAAATATTTTCTTCCATAACTTATAACAAAATCTTCAGGAACAAAATGCTCTGAACACAATCTTGAATATTTTGATGGCTTAAAATCCTTTCGTTTAGTACAAATTATCCACTGCTTGCATAGTACTTGATTAGATTGAAAACTAAAATGTTTTATATCAAATTTACAAATCATGTATTTTATTAAGAATAGTTAACCTGTGAAATGATACGTTCATTCCCTTTTCTGCCCTATTAGTACAACCATACGCTGCACATGACATTACCATTGTGTCTTAAATATGTGACTCCAAGCACTGCGAAGCAGGTATATATAATATTCAACAATTTAAAATATTTATTTCTAATTTTGTTACTGATAATAGCACTTTTAACCAAATATATATGACACTAAATCCATGAGAACAACACTGTTAAATTATAAGCTGAAGTTAACATTTGCCAATATTCTTGATGATTCTCAATTTATATACATTACCTATATGCCTATATCAAATAAAAATGAAATTCTTAAAATGTATCTAATTACAATCACAATTTTATAGATAAAAATAGTTGATTCAATCATCATGAATCCACAGTTGTCTTTATACTCGTATTTCTTTAAATAAAAATAAAGTCAGTGGTGTATGAAATAAAATCAATACTAGAAGAAATCTATTAATAAAATACATAATCCAAATTACCAAAAAGACAAATAAATATGTATAAATCAACAAAATTGAGAAAGTTTATATACAAAACAATGCGATATCACCATGTTTTGCCCACAACTAACGGTTTTGTATATCTGTCTCCTTTGTATGTAGAGGTCAATTCCTCTCTCTCTACAGTCCATCTAGTAGTTCTATATTATTAGATCATTGAGTAAACATTACAAATTTTTTGTCAGCAGTTTCATAGGACTGAGCTATAGCTACTATATTTAGGACAGCTGACTCGTCGGCCATTTTGGAGATAAATGACAGTACATATCCAGAGAAATAGAGTAGGGGAGAACGCGCTTCGACGAGTGCGCATCCAGTTTTAAGCAAACGCTTCTCCCCTACTCTATTTCTCTGTACATATCACGATACACTTATACCGGTATGCTCACTTTAGCTGTCAATGACGTCATTGCGGACAGATTGACAGTTCTCATATAGGCTACATTTTGACACAGTTATCTCCAAAATGGCGGACGAGTCAGCTATGCTTTATATAGTAGTTGTAGACTGAGCTATGGAATTTATTGCATTTGTTAAATTTTCATGTGTCACAAACACGAGTCACAGGGAAGATTTTGGATATTTTTCTATCAAGTAGTTGCCGGTCTATGTGCAGGGATTTTTAAATTATGAAACTGGCAATTGCAATGCAAGTGTTTAATCAAATAGAAATGTCAGTTAATGTTTAAATTCTGCAACTGATATGATTGTAATTTTAACTTCAAATTTTGTTGAAATTGGCTATATAACGTAAAATTGGTATAGAAAAACATGGACCAAATTACTGAAAAGTATCAGAATTTAAAAATATCTGCCTTTGAGAAAGTCAAAAAAGTTAATTGTTCTATTCATGATGTAACAATTGGTCCGAACAGTAATCATCATGAATTAGATCCACTACTGTATGATGAAAGTGAATGGCAGTGGTATCAAAAGAAAAAGAAGTCAATCAGACCACCAGCACAACCGTTAAAGCAGCCGGTGTCTGATTTAAAAAAATTACTAGAACTGAAGGAAATCCAGCGAATGCAACAAGTTTGTGAAGCTATATCAAATCGCCAAAAGAAAATTACTGAACAACAACAAATACAGGCTAATCAAATGAGGTACCAATGGTTAGAAAAACAGAAGGATTTGTTATTTAAGGTAGAGCAGCAAGAAATACAAATTTTTCAAGCCTTGGAAGAACATGATAAGAATTCACATATACGAAATGAACAAAGACAGCATTACTATCAACAATTAGAAGAAAGAAGAAGGCAGAAAGATCTGGAAATCCAAGTAAAGGAACAAAGAAAAAGGGAATTACAATATATTGAAAAAATTACAAAGAATCAAAGAGATATTGCATTGTTATACCAAGAATTTTTACATATATTGAAGATTAATGATATGGATGAAACATTAAAAAAATCTATAATGGGATTGTACCAAGAATTAAAATCGTTTTATTCAGAAATGGAACAAATAATACAGCAATGCAAAATTAGTGTAAGTGCAAATGAAGTTCAAAAATCTTCTGATTTGTTACAACAGATGTTATCATTAAAAAATAGGGCGCAATTAAATATAATAGAATATAATAAAGAGAAACAAACTACTGCTAAACAACTTGAAGATGTAAAAAACAATGAAACTTCAAAAGTGCTAAATACCTCTACAGCTGTTGAAAACTCTCAAGAAGTCCCTAAATCTGAAGGAGCAGCAATAAAGATTGACAAATTTGTAAGCAAACCGTCATTACACTATTATTTAGAATTACAAGACTTTCTTCTTAATCATGAAAAATCATATCAAGATTTACTGAAAAATGATTCTTTCAAACAATTTAGATTTGATTGTAAAAAGGCAGTAAATATTCCAGTCAATGCAATATCATCTATAAATTCACAGCACTTGTTAGATAAATATAATAAACTTTCAAATTTATTATCAGGTAAACCAGTACAGGTAGGTGATACACAAATGTGTGCTGCACAATATCCGCAAGGTATTGCCTTTTGTATGGATTTACTAGCTAGAAAATTTATCTTGCAAGGTGACTTAATGATTTCGAGTAATCCTGAAGCAGCATTTTATTATGCAAGTATAATTTTATCCCTTTGGAATGATTTCCCTGATTTTGGAAAATTGTTATTAGCACATTTTCATAAACAGTGCCCATATTTAGTTCCAATTCATCTACCTAAGACAATTGATCAAAATGATGAAGAATATTATAGGAGCTTAGGTTATCAATACAGTGATGGTCTTGTGGAGAAACAAGATAAGTTTCTTAAACGTATGACTGGTATAATGAGATTATATTCAGCTATAATAATAAGTAAACCTAAGAAGAGCCAAAGAGGTATACATCCTCATGATATATCACATGGATGGAGATGGTTAACTGCAACATTAAATCTAGAACCAAAGACTGACATAACTGCAACATTACTCTACACATTTTTAGAAACTGTAGGATCTGCAATGCAAAATACATACAAAAAAGAATTTAAAAAGCTTGTATTTTTTATAGTAAATATATATATGCCTATGTTAAAGAAAATTGACTCTGGTGGTCCTTACACTAGATTAGAAGTTCTACTCCAGGAATATCGACAAAAGGAATATTTTTTGGAACCTGCCGGCTTATTATCGAATAATTATTGGTGATTTTATTTATTTAACAATGAAATATTGATTATTTAGGTGTATACTGACATATTTTTGTGCTTTATGTAATGTTGTACTGATTCTTATTTTTTTCCCAATAAAATATGTTACATTAACTTCATATTTTTGTTTGTCTAATTTATAGGTATGGTAAGTTAATACTGTTGACTCTATTTTATTATTCCATTCTAACACGGATAATATATCGGGAGATCAAAAATTATATTTATAAAGTCATTATATTAATCATCTTATCTGTGGTATAGATCTGTACAAAAATTTACGAAAAATCGCGTATTGCACTTCTCAAGTCGACTTGATTAATTTCCGGACCACGAACTTTTTGAATTAGAACATGATCTATTTTTCTTCTCAAATTTTTGCATCTCTCGTGCAGTTGCAGTTATTTTTACATTCAATATCAACACAAATCTTAAGTAAATTTATAATTGCTTGATCAATAACTCGGTCAAGAAATTGATAAGTTGTAATACAGCCTTTCTATATTCCCAAAACCGGAATTTTAGGTTATGCAAACCTAACCTAAATATTAAAATCAAACTTCGCAATGGCAATATCTAACATAACTTTAGTTAAAATTGCCTCAGTAGGAGGTATATTGACTGTGTCAATGGGCATGGCATGGCGATTAAAAGTAAACAAAAACATTTGTGAAACAGATTATTATAAAGATGCTTTCAAGACATTGAGAAGCCACGAAGGTGCCATTGCTTTACTTGGTGAGCCTATCAAAGATAAATTACTAGATGTTGGTGACCAAGAAAAGAATTATACACGAGATTTAACTGCGCATTACGAAGTACCAATTGCAGGGCCAAAACAAAGAGGCACACTATATTTCTGGGCAAACCGAAAGAGTGTTGAAAATAATTGGATTGTAAACAGAATTGAATTAGGTTTAAAAAATGAGCCAAGCAAAAGACTTTTAATAAAAAATATTGATTAAATATTTAATTTTGTGATTGTAAATTATTTTAGTATATTAACACAACATTATTGGATTTATATTTCTTTATTTAAAAATAATATAAAAACGTTCACAGTAAATAATTTTCTGTATAGCAGTCTCTAACATCAAATAATTTATCAAGACATTCATTGTATTCATCTTTTTCTAATCCTGCTGTAACAAATTGATGAAATCTTTCAACTTTTAATTTTTTTGCTTCCGTATGCAGAGATTCTAGCATATTGCCTACTTCAGTACTACTATGCAATCCAGATAAAACTGGAACACTTTGTACATCTACAATAAATATTTGTTAATCAGACAATATTTGAAATAAAAATTGTATAGCACATACATTCATTATCTTTTCTAGGAGTGGCTTGTATTTTTCCATCTATACCCACAAACGGATCAAATATATTAGGAAACGGCTGTCTTACTGACAATCCTTTAGAAATAGTAGTTACATTAGTAGCTGAACCAAATGTAGTGCATGACATATAAAAAGTTAACATTTCATTGATATTTTCACATTTATATGCAGGCATGTCCTTTTGATTTCCCGCCACAGCCAAAGGGCGTTTTAAGTGCTCTTCAGAAATACCACGTAATGTTATTAATTGCATCATTCTGTCGGTACCTAAATTATGATTTAAGAATATGTATATATTTAAATATAATTAGATTTGTATATTTACCAATTACACAATTTGGAGTTATGCTTTGTGAAAGAGGACCATCCCAATCGTTTAAACAGTCTATAAAATATCCACCTTTATTAAATGAAAATGGCAAACATAGACTGGCAGCCGCAGCTCTCTTATTATGTACATTCAGATCTGCACACAAATCACTAAGAGAATATGCGGTACTTTTCAATCTATACTTTAAGGTAAACGTATCCAAAGCCGAAGCTAAAATTGCACTTGTATGGTACATAAGTGTATCCTAAAATTACAAATAGGCAATCATTAGAAAGTACACCTGTATAACCGACAAACATTGAAACATGATAGAATGAGAATATGTAACTATAGTTAAACTGTTTAGACAACTGACATGGCAAAAATACAAACTATAGATGACGATTCAATGCCACTACAAATTCTCATCGACTAAAACAATTTTAGAACAATAAATTGAGACCAATTAGTTATTATCTATAGGTGTATAGATTCCGCTAGTAAAATACTATTACATGAAAGCCAGTTACAGATTGAATATTATTAACAGGGATACTACATATTTTTCTATACCTATGGTTTATTTAATATTTATATAATTTAATAATAATATAATTTATTTATTCTGTTTAGTAGACAAGCATTGTTGACAAATTTGTATTATTTGGATGACAACTATAACAATTGTTAAAAGGTGTAAGTAATAGTATGAATATTACTGACAGTCCTGAAATGATTTTTGAAGGTCATATTACTTGGTAGGTAAAATTTTGCACATCACAAATTTGACGCAGTTTTAATTTATTGTCGCATGTCGGTTATCAAAGCGATTCAACCATAAGTATACTTTCAAAGCTATATTAGCTTAAAGAGCGTCTCAACCTTAGTATTCAGTCGAGTCTCTTATGGGATAGGTTTGTTCCAACATACGTTTGAACGGATCCGTGATTGTACGGAGCAAGCGCAGTGAATAATCACTGTTCCAACAACGCGAACTGACAAATCCGGGATCAATTGCAATCTGTTCCAACATAACATGATCTAGTTTGAGGACTGTCAAAACAAAGTTCGAGCGGTTTGCTGATCTTTTACAAACCGAAATTTATGGATACTTAGCGCATGCGCACCAATGCCAATTGTACAACGATATCTCTAATGCTAACCTAAGTTATAGATTCCGATCCAAACCTGATGTACTTGCGTAGAAAACGATTTTGGGTATTAGAAAAGGCAAGCAGTACAAAATGAGAGAAACATCTATAGGGAGCGCTGTATACGGTCACGCGTGAAAACATTGGTCTACTATTTGATCATTTGTCGTTTACCCCTTGCTTCGTACGATCCGATGTTCCGATACATTTTACAACTTTTTATATACATTTTCAAACCTTGTGCCCATGTTAAGAAAATTTAAGATTATACTGTTAAAGGACATATTATGGATGATTTCCACGAAGAATTTATTATTAATGTAGACTGTGACAGTAATACTGATTCTGTATTCGGATTTTCGTCAGATGAGAACTCTTCATAAAACTTTATAAAAGTCTAGTTTCGAAATTTGATTTAATCTTTTTTTATTTTTAATTTATTTATCTAGTCTTGAGGTTTACTTCTTCATTTGCCTTTGCCATGTAGTTATTAATAATAAAACTAACAATTATTATTGTAACTTGTATTCAGAAGAAGCGGGAATAAATAGTTGCCATCGATTTGGTGTCGATATTTTTAGCACGGATAGTATAGAGTTTAAACCACGCCTCGCGCATACAAAGTATCATCAGGTTTGGATCGGACTCCACTTCTTTTACTACCGTAAGCAATTTGTAATAAACTATCTATTTTTATTTCAAGGCAATGTTGTCAGTTCGTGGGTGTGGTGTAAGTACCATAACATAACCTTTCTGTCAAGTGTCGAATTAATAATATAATATAGTAATATATTAGAATAATATCCTAACCAACAAGTATTTAAAATGTCGTGTCATTATAATGAGTTACAGTCCCGGATTACAACTCCTTGTCCCATATTAATATATGTCCCAAATTACATACTTTATCATATCATGTGAATATTATAATATTCAATTATATTTTATTCGCAAGTCTTTGCTCTTTGTGTTCTACGGGCATGCCTATGTTTACAGTCACATTTTTCGAAATTTGAAAACTCACAACTGCATGTAGACGCAGTAAAAGCAATGATAATAACGTGTGCAATTTTGAGTACAATACTTGTGAAGATTTTAAAAAAGAAGATATTGTTATGACTGTTATGAGTTTCCAAAACTAATTCACCCTGTGAGTCTTGTTTTGTTCATCAATGTTTATTATTTATATAAATATTATATACAATGAATGTTTTTTTAATAAATTTTAGTTTTAAAATGACACTTTAAAGGATTTTTTTCAAATAAATTTCCAAGCGCACGTGTGCTTCGTACGCATTGAACGCTCTTTGTCCCGCATTATGTTACAACAAAAATGGTCACCCTAACTTATACATATTAACTAATTAAGCTATGCTTCTAGTTGATTAGGTTAGATTCAGCAAAAGTTTTAAATATTAATTACACTCTGTCAGCCCTAATTTCAATTAAGTGTTAAAATTAAAAACATGCAAATGCAACATTCTGGTGTAGGACTGATCACTTTCATCCCAATACACATACTACAAAAATGCTCAGTATATTTAAAGAAATGTAGAAAGTCATTTTCGTAATTATCTTTATTTGTTCAAAAAATATATTTGCAATTATTTGATATTAAAGATAGTCATGAAACAACTTGATTTTGACCAGATAACAGAATTCATTTTATCAGTATGTATATCATTTTTATTGTCAACTCGAACTGTTCTACATCCTGATACATTACCCTAACACTATTAATGTAACTAAATTACTTAATACCAAAAAATAACTATATTAATTAAAAAATACATACATTATACCTAATGTGATTAAATTCTCGTTTAGGCCCAGTGTGCCTCCACCCATTTTTACTGATACATAAAGGTATAAAAAGAGAAGTATTTTCAGACATATCCACAAATGACAATGCTAAATTAATAACCCTGATGCAGTCATTAATATGTGACTTCCTTTCTTCTTCTTCAGTTTGATAAGCATAATCTGTATAATATGATGGTAAAACTGGTATTGCAAGAACAGATTTTCTTTCATATTCATCTTTCAAATGTTCAATACATTGTGTTGATAATCCTGAAAATGCATTAGTAGCATCTAAAATAACATGAAAACCCTGAAAATTCCTTATGGTTGCATTATTATTAATTTTCTAGATATCAAACGTACCTGAATATTATCACACTCTTCTACAAAGTTTCTTATTTTATCAGAAAATTCATCTTCAAATTGTTGTGTTCTCCAAATATTTTTACCTTGTAAGTAATTGTCAAATTTGTTATTATTATTTCCGTGTTCATGTTGTTTAATAATATTTATTGTCTTGGGATGGTATCTTGTATATAAGCAATCAGACCATACCTTAACAGTGTCTTCAAAATTGTAAGTCTTCTTGTGGACTACTGAAGGAGAAGAATCTAAATCTTGCAGAAATTCGTTTTTAAATTTTTTTGGTTTTTCTTCTATGGTAACTAAATTCTCATTCCAAGGAATCTTGATACCTTTAGGATTGACCAATGTATCATACAATTCCCCATGTTCAGCTAATGAATTTAAACTTCCATTTACATCAACAAGTAAAAGACGTGGTGTGTATGTGTGTTGCCCCTAAAATTTACAAAATTTTCTCTTTTGAATATTTGAGTTAAATTTACCCTCACTTTCAAAGTTAGTCCTTCTCTGTACAAAACACGATTATTTATGTCGGAAGTATTGTCAGTCGAAAAGGAAAATTCTTGAATATTCCACCAGTGAGCTCCAATGAAATTCGAATAATGTCCAAATTGCAAAGTGCATATTTCCCTTGCTGTCATGTTTTAAACTAATTTGCATACTAATTTGGATGCAGAACTAGCACGTTTTTGCTAGTTTCTTTTTTTTTTTCGGGTGGTACTGGTACTGTGGAGTGACTTGCGAAGCGATGTAAACTGAAGACTATGGTTGCCGGTTGACCCCATACCTTTGGACTACAAATCCCAAGATATTTTTGTGCGTCGTCACCATACTATACATGGGCAAGATAGGGGAAGTGGACCTGATTTCACTCAGAGTACACCGACTCGTGTTTTGCCGGCTCTCGGGCACCGTATACCAACCGGTTTCCTCGAGAGCCGACTAAACACGAGTCGGTCTAGTCTGAGTGAAATCATATCATTTTCCCTATCTCGCCCATGTATACACCATACTTATATATGGGTGAGATAGGGGAATATGGTACAGTTTCATTCAGACTAGACCGACTCGTGTTTTGTCGGCTCTCGGGGAAACCGGTAAGTATACAGTGCCCGAGAGCCGACAAACCACGAGTCGGTCTAGTCTGAGTGAAACTGAACCGTATACACCATACTAGAGGTGGGCAAAACGGTTCATTTCTTTGACTCGGCTCACTCGGTTCAGCTCCTCATTGTGAGCCGGGTCCCGGAACCGGCTCATTTGAACCGTGTGGATCGCATACCGTTCATGAACGTGTAGGACATGTAATAGTCGGCGCCGTCGTCGGCTCAAACGAACCGGGATGATAATTTAGGCTGTGCGCATACCAATTATACAAAATGTTTGACAAACAATTTATTTGAAGCTATAATGCACACAAATTTGACAAATTATCAGATTGTTGTACACAAATTAAGCAAAATATATGGTACATATTTATAATTATTGAAGAGTATTCCATTCGAACATAAAGTAATTAGAACTAGTGCATTTCATAATTTTCATAGCATTATTAAATGGCAATTATGAGTATGATGCAGGTGTAATAATAGTATATTATACACCTAGGGAGTGAAATGATGTTTTTTTCCGAGGTGCAGTTTGTAGCCCGAGGGCGAAGCCCGAGGGCTCTACAAAGCACCGAGGAGAAATTCATTCACTCCCGAGGTGTATATACTATTTTTTGCACGACCCAAACGATTTTAATTGAAGAAATCTAACTTTTTTTAAAAATTGTCAACATGACGTTTCCAGTTGTCGAACGCAAAAATCATGCTGGTTCTGATGGAAACCCTTGACGACCGATAAATAAGGGTAGCCATATTGGTTTTTTGTGAATATCGAGAAACTGCCCGTATTTTCTTCGCTTCGTTAAATAAGCATTGGAAAAATGTGTGACGAAACTATTGAAGAAACGGCTTCAAAAATAGTTGTGAATTTATTGCCAGAAAAATCTAGGAAGATCTACGAAAAGTGCTTCAAGGAATTTTGTGATTGGTGTCTGGTAAAAGAAGTAGATGAAATTCATAGCGAGAGTGTGCTCCTGGTATATTTTGCCGAAAAGGCGAAGCATTTTAAGGCTTCAACACTGTGGTCACATTATTCAATGATAAAAGCTACTCTTAGCGTGAAAAATAATGTCGACATCAGCAAGTACTCACGATTAGTAGTATTCCTTAAAAGACAAAATACTGGATACCAGGCAAAAAAATCAAAAATTCTTACTAAGGAGCAAGTTCATCAATTTCTAATAGACGCTCCAGAAGAAAAGTACTTGATGGTTAAGGTAAACTAAAAAAGTTAATGTTTCTAATTTAAGATAATTATACACTATGATTTCAGGTAGCAATGATTATGGGAATTGCTGGGGCTTTAAGATCGGATGAACTGGTAAAATTGACAGTAGATGATGTCCAAGACTTGGGATCAACTATTTTGGTATCTGTAAACAATACCAAAAATCATGTAAATAGAGCATTTACGATAGTCTCCAAAGAAAACTGTGCAATTGATTTTGTTGTTATTTGTAAAAAATATATGGTTCTGCGGAAAGAAAACACAGATCATAGACGGTTTTTTGTATGTTACAGAAATAACAAATGTTCCACACAACCCGTAGGTAAGAATACTTTTGGAGGATTGCCTAAGCAAATAGCTTCATACCTCAATTTACCCAATCCATCTTCCTACACCGGCCACTGCTTTCGGCGCTCATCAACATCTTTTCTGGCCGATTCAGGTGTTGAAATTGGAGTTATAAAACGTCATGGCGGATGGAAATCTGATACTGTCGCAGAGGGATATATTGAAAATTCATTAGTTAATAAGAATTTGATTTCCGAAAAAATTCTAATCGGAAAAGACTCGGAAAAGGAAAATCGACCGTCAACTTCCAGTGGGTCAAATCAAGTGGATATTAATGTAAAAGAAAATCGACTGTCCAATTCTAGCGGCTTTAAGCAACGTGTGATTAGTCCATTAACATCTTTGTTCACTATTAATGGTGGTACTAACATTAATGTCAATATTAATATTAAATAAACGATTAAATTCATAAATTGAGTTGGCTATGTTTTTTATACCAAGGGAGCAAAAGAGTCACTTCACTCCCTCATTTAAGGGAGTGAACGTGCCTATTATGCAAGGGTCGTGCAAAATAGTATATTACATACCGAGGTGGAAAGTGTTTCATTACTGTCGAGAGATTAAGTAGTTAACCGAGACGCGAAGCGTCGAGGTTAACTTTATCTCGAGACAGGAATGAAACTTTTCACCGAGGTTTGTATACTATTTTATTTACAACCATAATTATTATATTTATTTGTGATAAAAATTCCGGTAAAAGTTTTAACATATTGAGTTATCAGATTTGTGTTGTTCTAGCGTAAACGTCAATATACGCCAGTTTTTTTCGGTGAATAGATTATAAAAGAAATGTTGAGTAGTAAAGCCTTCAAGGACTGCACTCCACTTGAACTGAGGGAAACTGTCCTACCGTAGCAATCCAGATATCTTGGCTCGAATGTAGGACAAGAAATCACTATTTCATAATATCAGCAATAGCAGGGCGGCCTATCTACATGGATTCAAGGTTCCAATAATTCTAGTGTAACAATTAATTTTATTTACAACCATACAATTAATAATTATTTGTGATAAAAATTCCGATAAGGTTTTGACATATCGAATTGACAGTTTTGTGATTGACATTGAGGTTAAGAAACGAGGGCAGTAATAGAGGGCGGGAAGTAAATGAGGGCAGTAATAAGAGGGCGGGAAGTAAACGTGAACAAAGTCACACTTCCCAACTTTTAAAAAGTCAGAAATGCCAACATTACGCGTATGGTTGTAAATAAAGTACTTTACCTCCCGCTAATATCTGTCAGCGTAGCCATGACTGATGATTTTAAAAATAAATCGTTTGTCACTGTCATAAACTGTCATAAGTTATTATATCTTTATTTCTTAAATTAACAATTTTCACGGTTGGCGATAAAATTTTGTATGCACCACGTCAGTATAGTACCTTTACCGAACTCGTCTGTTACTCGCCGCGCTCGCTTCACTCGCTTGGCTCGTAAATCAGACTCGTTCGATAAAGTATCACTTTACTGACTTGTTACATAAATAACTGTTTTGTGACGGGAAAAAAGTGTGACATTTTATTCTTCTTGACAGGTAACAAAACGTCACTTTTTCAACCCGGGCAGAAAGTGATCACTTTCTTCCCGGGGAAGAAAGTGCTCACTTTCTGCCCGCTTAAATTGACAGATATTTGATTATTTTACAGGTTTCCATAGCAACGCAGGTGTAATGTCCCTTGAAATGTCACATCGATTGATTTTCTGACTTTAATATAAAGTATTAACGTGTTTTTTTCAATATTAAATCGTCGTTTTACCCGTCACAGAAAAAAATTGTGTATTATACACGGGAAAAAAATTAGATTTTAGCTCTTGGTAGTTTACCTCCCTCCGCTTCGCGTCGGGAGATAAACCCAACCTCGAGCTAAAATCTAATACTTTTTTCCCTTGTATAATAAATAACTATTGTAAGAATTCAACTAATAAATTAAATATTTTATTTTATACAATATGTTGTTATGTTGTACAAAAATAAATATTTTAGTGCGTAGTGTGTACCCTCCCTGTTATATAATATTAATTTTTATTTTCAATCCGTCCTGCCACCGTATTTCAACTATAATTTCCAAATTATTCAGTCGATACTCGGCAGCCAGTCGTACAGTAGGTTCCTTAATGGTTTTGATACGTTCACGACCAAACCGGATAAAGCTACTTCCCAAGCGTTCCTAAGTGAGCCGAGATCCGATTCATTATCAACCGGCTCCCTCGGTTCGCGACCGAAGCTGATCCAGCGGATCGCATTACGGTTCAGTCGCGCGCATAGTTACTTTCCAAGTGAGCCGAGATCCGGTTCATTGAAATTTTAGTGAACCGGCTCTCTCGGTTCGCTGCTGGGATTCGGTTCACTGAACCGGTTCGTTCGCGAACGACCCACCTCTACACCATACCCTTATTTGATGGATTGTTATTCTCTAATCATATTCTCTAATCTTTGACCGTGCTTTGACCACACCACGCTCTCCCTCCCATACTCCCATGCTCAACCCAGCGTGTGCGTGTCATCATTGCGTGCGATAAACATATGAAACGTTAGATTTTAGATGTAGATATGTGCAAATAGAATTTAGCATTAATTTGTTTAATTAATTTATTAGTACTGCTGTAAATCGTAGATCGATCAGTACAAGGTTGTTATTTTAAACATGATTTTCATAGAAGTTTCTCGGTTAAGAGTAATATTAACATCAACAGTGTGAATTATAGAAATTTAAACGTAAAAATATGGAAGTGCCGTTATACCTTTTTAGGTGTGGTTCAAAAATATTTAAACAAGTATGTAGACCATCAGTACGATACTACAGTGAAAAAATAGTGCCCTTAAATGAATCTACTGTTATTGGTAGAATTGTATTGTTTATGAATAATGAATACATCAATAAATCCACTGGTAAGATTAACGATGACTTAAAAATTTCCAATAAAAGTCCGCAGATTAATAAAGTAATAGATAAAATTAAACTCAATCAAATAAATCATATAAGTAATTTAAAATTTGAACAGATAGAGGAACTTTTGAGCAATCTCAAATATGAAGATTACACAACCAATGTACAACACTTTAAAAGACTGATGAACTTAATAGATACAGAATGTTGTTCGAGATTAGAGTATTTAGATTCAAATAGTATATTGAGAATATTAAATGTCTTTACACAGTCAGTACCGAATCGAATAAGAGAATATAATTTTTATGAAGAAGCCTTAAATCATTTAATGCTAAACATTGATTATTTACTAAGAGAAGAATTAATTCAGACTATTTTTTATATTGGATTACAGAAGAAGACTAAACTTGCACAAAATATGTTAAGGAAATGTATAAGGAAATTTTCAAAAAGTGATATTGAGGCTTTATCTACTGAAGAATTATGCATTGTTTGTGATTCATCATTTAAAACGAGCACAAAAATAGCTAATAGACAAATTCTGGAGAAAGTTAAAAGAACCTTAAATGATAAATTACATATACTTAAAGATACAGGTTTATTTATAATATTAGTGAAAACTGTAAGACATAACAGGTATCAAGATGCCGATTTACTAAAAACTATATCCTGTACAATACTTTTTAATCAAACATATAAATATTATACATTCCCAGTTTTATGCCATATTTTAGCAATGTATGCCGATTATAATTTCTATGATTCAGATCTACTTGATTTGTTTACCGATATAGGATTAAAACAATTAAAAGAGTCAACTGTTCCTCCATATGCAGAAACAATTACTACACGACATATTCGCTGCAAGGATATAACTAGATTTTTATGGTCTCTAAGCAAATTAGGATATAACGGTATTAAAAACGATACTTTTGAAAATGTGATAATACCAAATATCAAAGAACGAATAAAGGCAGGATATTATAAAAAAGACATAGAAGAACTTGTAAATAGTATATTATACATGTGGATGTTAAATTATCAACCACTTGATATAATACCTGGCAGTTTAACTAATGAAAATGTTACATATATTAGAGGTATGTATTTGTTCTATTGGTCCTGTCGATCTTTACCACTGACTGTAAATTATGTGTGTACTAATTAGATCGGCAATCCTTCAAATTATTTACTGATAATTAGTAAGAAAGTTTGTAAAATTTTTAAACTGATCTAGAATGGAGTGAACTGTCATAATATGAGAATATTGCTATTTAATATCACTGAATACAAAGTTTAATTTAAATTATAGTAAACAATGCTTAATAGATCATATTTTAGATAACTACAATAAACATAAGGTGTATACTAGAATTTTATATGTTGCTTGTGTTACTGCCATCGTTTAACAAAAAGCAATGGAAATAGCACAAACAACATATCAAATTATACATCATTAATAATTACACTTCATGTGTTTATTAGAATTTAATGACTTTTTGCTAATCACTTAATTTGTTGTAAGACATATACATATATGATATAAAACCCAGATATATTGGTTTTTCTAATAAGGTAATGCTAAAGCTGAGTACTTCAGTCTTTTATCGTTTATATTTCTCAACAATATTTTGCTACAAATATGAATAATAGGTTTGCAGTCCAAGGTATACCAACTAATTATACATTTTCTAAAGTAGAAATATATACTTACATCATTTATAGGATAACTTCATTTTGATATATAATTCATAGGTTAAATACACTCTTATCCATTTCTTTTAAATTTATTTTGTATATAGATTGATTGAATGCCGTTTATTATTGTGTAAATTAAATGAACAATGGTATAAATTGACAGGACAATCAGTTTATTATGATTACATCATAATTATTATTCTTGTTATATTGTAGATATACAATCTAAAACAAAAATAAGACTGAATTTGTTGCTAATGTGTATTTTTTTTGAAAATAAGAAATTATTTAAAGACCTGAATGTGAAAGTACAAAAATTCTTTCCAACAAACATAGAATATCAATTAGAACAAAGACCAAACCTTGTTAAATTATTAACAACATTAAGGCAGCTAACCGACGAAATGATAATAGACAAATTTGAAGTAACTTGTGAAATACCCCACCTAAACATCTGTGGTATTACTGGATATACAAACAAATTATATAAGACTGTTTATATTGAAGTATTAGATGACTATGTATGCTTGAAAAATCAGTATAATATGCCTAATGGCCCGATGCAGCTGAAATTAAGGATTTTAAGAGAAATGGATGATGCGCTTTTGATTGTAAGTATGCAAAACATATCATATTTAGATAAAAGTTACAGCTCTTTTTCATTTAGATACCAAATGATATAGTTGAAGAACTTTCTGGAAATGACTTGAAGGAATATTTGAAATCGGAGTTGGAGTGTTTATGCTAAGATTGTCTGCTTACAAATTGTATTAAATATGGACTGTTTTATTAAGTTCCTTTTTTAAATTATACATAAAAAATACAATGTACAGAATATCTATTTTTGCGCACTAAGCTACACTTGTCAGACTATTCAAATTTATTACTCCTAACATGAACAATTCTTTTTTATATCTATTTTCAAAGCTATGATTCACCACACGAAATTCAGAAATTTCATAAACTCATCAATACAAACTACTCTCTATCTATTTGGTAAGTACGTGAAATTTAAAAGCTTTCTATCACAATTTGCACCATTATTATAACAGTTGCAATCACCGCTTACGTAGAATCCTTAAGCGCAAACATGTTTGGAGGTTTACTTTAATATATCCTCTATATCTCACCTTCTTCACAAACACAGAAGCAGTAATTTTTTTGGTAGAAAAGTGTTAAAATGGACCGTAGAAGAAAGGAGAAGGATGAATAACAACAATTGCTTAAAGAACATCTATAAAAGGATAAAGATAATCTGGACTAGAGATCAGTATTTAATGATAGTAGAAAAAAGTGCTATATACTGGAAAAACAAACACGCACAACGATTTATAAAAAAAAAACAAACATGAAATATGGTTGAATCGCTTTAGAACCGACATGCTCCAATAAACTAAAATGGCGTCAAATTTGAGGTGTAAAGTTTTATCTGTCGAGTAAAATATAACCTACAAAAGTCATTTCAGGACTACCATAAATACTAATGAGTCATACACATTTTGGACATTCCAAATAATACAAATTTGTGAAAAATGCTTGTCTACCAAACAGAATAGTCAAGTATTAAATAAAATATAGGTATAGAAAACTAATACATATTTAGCAGCTTTATTCATAATATTGAATTTGTAGCTGGCTTTTATGTAGTAGTATTTTATTTTACTAGCGGAAGCTATATATACCCTGCATATTAATTAATATGTATTAATCTTATTGTTCTAAAATTGTTTCGGTCGATGGGAATTTGGCATTAAATTGTCGTCTTTAGTTCGTACTTTGGCCGTGTCGGTTGTCAAAATGATTCAACTATAGAGTGATCTACTGGAAAAAGATGACCTTACGAACATGCACGAAATGTATACATACCAACTGATTAAACGCGACCTCCTCACACGGATATAGTTAGGAAAGAATGCATCAACAGAGTAAAGGTAGGTTTTCCACAGTGAAATATATAAGGTGCTTTCGTTCGTACCCGTGATTCATAATCACACGATCAGTTTAGACAATGCACGTGTTCGATTGCAATGATCACTTTCTCCCCACTTGTGAAACAAGTAATCACGATTAGCAAACCCCTTACCCCGCTGAATCAGACAATTTTTGTGTTCACTGTGATTATGATGATTGTGATTAGTTTACATAACAGCAACATAACCTTTAAAAAAGGCGTATAGTGGCATCTGGTCTTGTGGCCGCATCCGTGGAAAAGATGGAAAGAAGTTTGCAAGGTGGAAGTAGTGATAATTCACATTTTAAGAATGTTCAACTTTCGAATTTAAGCTTTGCGCATTTGGCACCATCTATGCATCCAACTTTTGCATGTTCGTTTGTAGTATATAAACACGATCCGGGTATAATTACTTGATCATATGTTCATGTTCAGTAATACGTGATCACTATGATTAATACGAACGAAAGCAGCTATATATATACATATAACTGGAAAGGCGGGTAAGTTAACGATGACTGAGGCAAAATTATGGAGTATGCAACCCGCTGCATTGTGGTATTCTTATCTTTGTCCGACTAGCGGCTACATAATTAGCCGCCGCCATTTTAAATATATTTTTTTTAAATAAATCTACTTTAGCGTATTTATTATACATTATTATCTGTTGTATGTATTATAAAAGGAGAAGAATTATCCAAAGAATGATTTTTATATAATTATCGTGTTTTAAAGTAAATAGTTGGCTGGATACTTGTAAGTTAATCATATCAATAGGTAACAAAATTTAAATTAAGTAGTTATGAGGAGCAGGATACGTTGGAAGGGTATTGTAAAAAGAAATTCAATATTATGAGTTTTATTGATTATTAAAAAGTATTAATTTAGTAAACTTTTGCCTTAAACCTAGTTTAATATATTGAATACTCTCATTATAAACTGTTGCATGATGCGGCATTCGACATATCACATATATACTACTATACATCGGAATTGTTTTTCTATAAACTGTATTATCTTGAACACTATATCACTCGCGAATACTGGACCACCATTGAAGGCAAAACTTGTAAATTCTTGAGACATTTGCATTACAGAAGTATACAGCTTGAGCGCGCGGGGTATGATCACCCGATGCCAGTCGATATTCTTCCGACGTATATTCGGCAAATGATCTCCGCTAGCTGTGTTCGCCAGATATAGATATATAGATTTATTTTTCCAGAGTTGTTATTTCGTTATATTTACTGGAGAGAATCTCTAATTTTAATTTCTATTTCAAGGGTCGTTTTTATGTTATTTTATGGTATTCCTGAGCGATGAAGACACTCCACCAATCATGAACAAGTATACTCAGGCGATTTCGCTGCGCCAAAAGTATTCTTGTTCGTGATTGGTGGAGTGTTTTCGTCGCTCGCTCGCTCGCGTTATCGTAAACCTACCTTTACTGTTTGCTAAACTGAGAATGTATAATGTTATTAATTCTTATGCAATACTCACGACCGGCATCTGACTATTCAAAATGTAAATAATATATTTCTCAAAAGAAACTTGCTATCGTCACACCGGTAAAATTAAGGCCGAGAATCGATTACGAATAATTCTAATATCGAATATTCAACTCCGAATAATTTGAAATTAGATATTAAAATATATAGAATTATACTTGAATATTAGAATAGTTGAAAGTAAGTTGAATCCAATTTCCAAATGTCATCACAATACTTTCTTATACTTCGTATAAATGAAAATTTTCGACCTCAAGATTTCTGGAGATTTCCAAATTTTTATAGAAAGCCTTTTTCGATATTTCTGCTGGAAATAGGTCTTTCTAATCTTCTCAAGGCAAGTCTCCTCGTAAGTACCCATCATTTTAATAATTTTTTCGCTTTCGCTTTGTTGCATTTTTTTTCCATAGCGACAATAAACAAACGATAATGACTAATCAAATATCCGAATATAGAAATTCAAATTTTTGTGTTGGAATATTCTAATACAGAAGAACTTGTTGAAATATTCAAATACTTGAATAGTCGAATATTTATTAAAAAAAATATTCGAATGCTGAAATTTGGAAAATTCTCGGCCTAAAATAATTGTTTGTAAAAAAAATGATTTTACGAATATTTAAAGCTTATCTATTATATACATATACTTACTATTATGTACTTCAATAAACAGTTTGCATGTAAGTGGCAAAAATTAATGCCGTTTTTCATACGGCTGCTGTTAACAATGCACAAGAAAGCAACAATTACTAGCTATGGAACTACTCGAGTGAAAATTAATCAGGTATTCGGTTACTCATTTCATCCGTACAATTCGGTTACGTATTCAATGCCACGACCGGTTTACTAACATACAAACCATCTGCCGCAAATTTAAGTCCGAACTGAATAGTTTATTGTTTGTATTGAAAAACCGACCACCCGATTATTTTACATTCGCCTTATCGAATTGCTACTAGGAACTCCGAATAGGTCTTTCAATATAAGTGATTTGTACCGAGCGACAGAATAGTGAACTAGTTTGCAACTTAAATCTAAGATTTGCGGCAACAAGTTTAGCGTGTCGGTAAGAAGTTTATACCGCATGTGTCAATTTTCATTAGCCATAGGCGATCAATCCATGCAAGACGTGGCAACGTGGTACCCCTACTTTACTTTCCAATGCCAGCGACGTGACGCCTGATACATGCTCGCAAATACAAGTTAGCAGTAACTATTGGACCACCGACTTGGGTGTTTCTAATGCGTTCAGAAACAATATTTACGAGTTGCAAGGAATTGTTTTTCTTTTTCCTCTCAGTAAATGCAGAGAATTATTAAGCTGCGTTCATGCTGCATGACACAAACAAAAGCGTAATTCTAATAAAATTAAAAAATAACCATAATAAAATAAAAGATAAGCATAATAAAATAAAAAAATAACCCTAATAAAATAAATAAAAAAGGGTTTTGAAAACAATAATAAACTACACAAGGGGCACAAAAATTCCTCCCTGTATAGCAAGACATTGCCCTAGGCGGTTGTAGAAATTTACTCTTACGTTTTCTAACGTGTGAGCAGTTACTGAATTAGCAGCCTCAATTATTTTTTCTCAAGGCAACTATGTTTTCTGCTCTACCAGCTTCATGGGTATAAACAATATTTTTTAATTATCCCCACAAAAGAAAACCATTTGGAGAGAGATCAGTAGATCGCGGAGGCCATTTGATGTTTCCCGTTCCAGTAATAAGACGTCCAAGGACTGTAACGTGTTCGCAGCTAAACATTGAATGTAAAATCTGGGTCGGGATCGGAGAAAATCGTTGTGATGTCGGTTTTTGCCGGTTTTGGTGACGGACAGTAGGGGTACCACGTTGCCACATATTACATTCATACGTACAGATCGCACGTAAACATTGAATCACTATACCTAATGATATTTGACACATGCGGTATATACGAAATGGATAACGAGTATTAGCAAGTATTATTTTGTTAAACAAATAATTTTCGTAGTTATTTACGCATTTTACTGTAGGAGCGACGGAAATGAATGGGTTTCTAAATTGCGCGGAAAATGTCTTCACACATGTGGTTTGGTTGAAATTAAAAATATTGTTGATTAACGTGATTAATATCATACCTAATCTGAAACAGATTACCTAATTAACTTAAGCATTTCATGTGAGTACCTATTACTCACCTTTCCATTAAATTTAGTTATGTTCTTGCACATGACGTAGTTTTATATTTATAGTGCTATTTTCGCGTTTTTGCTTTGATTACAAGTAACTGCAAATGTCAATGTCGTCAAATTTTAATAATTACTCCTATTTCCCCAACTTTTAATAAAGGAAAATCCAGGGAAGCGGTATATTATAAACTATATTAGATTGCTATCAAGATCGATTTTGTTGTTGAATTTCTACATTTGAGTCGATCGGGAAGCACCCGTTGCTGCTGGTCGAGCGACACATGCGCAAAACGTCACGTTAAAGGCGGTGGGTACGAAAATGTATATAATTTTGAAAGTACACTTCGCTTTTGTACACCATTACTAATAATTAGTGGTTTTATGGAATATGAGATGATTATACAAAAGATATTTCTAAAGTATTCTGCGAAGTATACAGAGTGATGATGCGACTAACAACTTAGGTACTCTACTGATAACCTGATTATTAAGATCACCCGGTTAGTGTATACTCGGTTATAATAATTCGGTTTTGTTCATCACTGCTATTTATATACAGGAATAATTTATGATAAGTAAGCGATAATGTATAATGTGATCAGTCTCAAGTAAGGGTTGCGTCTTGACAGATTTGTTATGATATATTTACATCAGTAAAGAGAATGAAAAGAAATAAAAAGCAAATAAAACGTGAAAACGACAACAAATTGATACAAACTGACAGCCAGTGACAGCGGTTGTAGATATTTAGAATAGGTACCTGCATGTATCTGTCTAACAAGAAAATACCCTAATCTAGGGATTTTTGAGATACCACCACACTTCACTTGAGATTGATCTCATTGTATATAGCTATGTATTATTCGATGCATCAACAAGTAAAGGAGTGCAGGGATTGAATTTACACACCTTGTGTTGCTTTATTGTTTGACAGTACTATCTTGCAACAGTAACAAATATGACACTTTGAATTACTATAATTGTATAATGTGTCTGTAATTCAGTGGCGCCAGGTCTACCGATTTTTCGGTAGATCTATAAATTTTTGGTTTGATTTACCGGTCTATATCGATAGCAGTTCTTAATCTACCGAAAAGTCGACTTGTCTTATGTATGCAGAACTGAAATCGGTAGATCTTTAAATCAAAGTAATACTTGGTAGATCTACTGAAAAATCGGTAGACCTGGCACCATTGCTGTAATTGATTTACGTCGCTGCCATATGTATTCAAGCGATTTTTACATTTCACGATTTCCACCCCTGCGTAATTTAAAATTTATTGTCAAAATTAGATTGTAAGCTCAGTACCGGATTGAAGGGGGGGGGGGTAAGCTAAGCATAAACATATGATTATAAAACGATATTTATATTGTACATTAAGTATTTAGACACGAGTCTGGCAGTAGAACAAATGATGGTTGACGTTTCCAAGTTTCTGACTTAATAACATGAATATTTCTAAATGGCAAGATGGAAGTCAATTACAGACACCCATTCTATATCACTGTTGATTATACAGATTATACCTACTATATTTGATTAATATTGTCTTTCTTTCCTGGAGTAGGTAAGTTAGTCCCATTCATATGAACAATACTCAAATGTAGTTTTTTCAAATATTTAGTGAAAGGAACAAAAGATACATACAAAGAAAGCCGTATGGAACGCCTATATCAAAATATAAAGAATTAGAATACGTTTAATTGAAAAAGGCACATGCATAGATTTTCTTATGTCTTGTTGAACAAGCATACTCTGTGTCTATTGTATATATATATATATATATATATATATATATATATATATATATACACGTAAAACGACGAAGTGACACCAAACACTTAACTGATGTTCTGACACCCAAAATTTTTCGCGCTTTATGTGAGCAAGTGGCACCCTATATATTATCAATGTATATATTCCTTGTGACACCATATATACTAAAATGATAATTTATTAGGAAGGTAAGATTTTTATCGTTGAGGTTCTTTTTGTAGGTGCGTGTTGCTTAGCCTGGGAAGCAATAAGATGTCCTATATATCCACGTCTATAGGCGCTCGTGTTCTGTTTTTTGTTGTAAATAGTCTACGATTATTTGAAGACGTTCTGTATAGGTTGAAATAATAAGTCAAAATAAAATAGATAAAATTTTATTTATTAATGAATGTGATTTAGAAATAGAACAAGAAAATATTGCACATTGTGCGCATTCCTTTTTAAAGATTCACATTTGCTTTTGATTTGGGCTACACTTTATTAGATGCTAAATATTTCTTTGAAAACGAAGTTAGCTCAGGTGCGGATGGGTATGAGGAGTTGTTGTCCAAATATTTTTTTTATGTATTTTTAGTACGTGGCGAATTAGATGATATCTTTCAAGTCATGTGGTATTTCTTCTGTAGATTAACTGAAATTCTTGTTAGTATTGAATACATTGTATTTAATAATACCAATATCATCTATTATATAAATGTACGATACTAGCAAAATCAAAGGACCAAGTTTTTTACTTCTGTTGTAAAATTTAGAAAATTCCGATTAATACGTTTTATAAAAAAAAGCTATATTGATATATTATGATAAAGTAACGCACAAAATTCATAAAACGTACAATGTTCATTTTTGAAAAAAATGCAGAAACACGTCAAACAGTTTATTTTATTCCGCGTCTTTTAACATAAGTCAAAAAAATAAAACGTCAAATTTGTCAAAATTATGACCTCATCAATATTTTTTTTAAATATGAAGCTTGGTTTTTTTTTACTTTATTTGCTAAAGCTTGTTCTTCTGCATTATAAAGAAATAATTGAAGTAGGGGGTCACAAAAGAAAAAACTGAGAGAATTAATAAAAAACAAAATAAACTTTATTATAGTAATAACATTTAAATTAACTAAACAGTCCATTAAACCAAAACGATTTCTTACAGGAATTGTTCAAACTGTGTCCCGTTCACTATCTGACATAGGCCAAGACGATGGTAGACCTGATTTACAGAGTCTTCGATCATCTGCGGAGTTATACCAGTCATTTCACATTGTACGTTTTATGAATTTTGTGCGTTACTTTATCATAACCCTGTATATATATAATCATGTAAATAAATTTAATGGAGGAACTTCGCTGAAAATGCAACTGCAGACACGTGTTTCAAACAACTTGGTTCTCGTCAGTGCAGTGTAGCCAAGGAATAGAATAGGATAACCTTGAAGATGAAAAGCAACAATCAGAGACAATCACAGGAGACAGCCTACCAATTAAGGCTTCATCCAGAATGTCCTCGATACTGAGGATCAATCTAAACGTCCCCGCGAGGTAGACATTGTCCACTTGCGTGCCATCTGAACCCGCAGGGTATAAAATAAAGAAAAAATTAATGCGGATCTTAGGATAATTATGTAAAGAAATTTAATGAGGTAACTCCGCTGAAAATGCAACTACATTCCATCTACTATTAAAGATTACAGTGAAAGACAATCTGCTTGCGATTCACATGCCCTTTCAATTTTTTTTTCATGAAACTAAGACATTTGTACTAATGTTAGTTCATGTGAAAATATCGTTTATTTCACTGACTTGTGCAGCACATAATATTCTACGAAATATTAACTCCGAATCAATTATGAAATTGCCTCTACTGGTCTTTGCCTTCAGATTGTTTTCGTTAATTTTTTTTTTCTATTTTCTCTATTTTAAAATTTTAATGCACAACCGTTACACTTAGAAACACCTAAAGAAAATGGCGGTAATTTACGCCATACACAATATCTTCTAATAATGCTGCGTTACGTGAGTATGTCTATCTTGTCTAGTTACCACCTTATAAAGCCCTAATAGAGGCGCGCCCGAATTTTGTACGTTAGAAAAATATTCATAATTAAAAAACTATTGGTTCTAGGTCAAGTTTTTTCCCTAAAACGTTTCCCTTACTTTGTCTACAATTGCTTTGTGGCATGTATATAAAAATTTCTACAAATAAAAATATTTGTCTCTTAGTGAAAATGTGAATACCTTCGTTGCGAAATAACAGGTGAACTGGTATTTAAACCAATATCAATATACAATATTTCGATAGGGAAATAATATCTCTAGAAGCGCTTATTTATGTACTTCAATTAAAAAAAATAAAGTCGATAACTTAATTAAATTGGCAGATATGCCAATGTAAATGTTCAAAAACACGATTTTTAGAAATTGTCAATTTCTGATGTTTTCCGAAATAAAAAAGATCTGCACCACAGAAAAATGTCGTTAATAGCTATTTTGCATGTAGATTATTTTGTTATAAATGCTGTATACAGTCTCACCTGGTTGTACGCCGAAAAAAAACGACACATTTTTGGTCGATTTCGCTCCACTAATGTAAAAACTCGCTGTCTGAGGTGCCAGATAGTAGCGTTAAATCTTCACAAATATATTATAGTGCATGGTGCCACTACGTAGCATTATATATTATTGTGCGTGGTGCCACGACGTAGCATTATACATTTGCTATTCGGGCGCCCTCTGCAGATTATATAGCTCAACTAAAATTGAGATTTTATATAAAAATGGTCGAAATGGCACCATCCCCAAATTTTGTAGGACGGATCCCACGACTTATTAACGCTCAAATACGCGATAAAACGTTCTGGCACCTTCAAGTGGAGCTAGAACGTATATATAGGTGCCACTTCGCCCATATATATCTGAATTTGGTGCCTGTACGTACAAGTACATATATATATATATATATATAATAAATAATTCTAAATTTTTCTTGACCTTATTCACATATTCATGTGCATATATATAATTAAATTTCTTGGACGATTTAGAGGTCAATACTAATTTCAAATTATATATATTATATATATATATATATATATATATATCGAACTACATATTGGTACTAATAAGTAAGTTATCTTCTTTTAATGTTTATTAAGGCAATTTTTTGTACAATGTCTCTGTTAACACTTACATAAGTGTCTACAGAAGAATACGGTTATTACGAAAACTGCTTAGGACAAGATGTAATAAAAGTAAACGGCAACAAAAAAGAAAGAAATACAATAAACAGCCAAGGTGTATATTAATATTGTCTATGTAAACACAAACATCACAAATTTTCTATATTATTCTATGTACAAATGATATAACAAAAGGCCCTGTAGAACAAGATCGTTAAAATAGAGATAAAATCATTTACATTTACAACTGAGTGGACTGAATTGTGAATCAATAAAAGTAAATATTATATATATAATGTCCTGTAACCAAAGGATTTTAAGTCATCAAGAGAGAATAATATAACACAATGCTCAGTTGAGCCAGGGATGTTGGAGACACTGCGCTGCTGTTGCACGTAACTCAGGATTAAAGTCAAGCATCGGTTTCAAAAAGGCAGCAAATTCTTCAGCATCTTTTCTACTCCACTCATACTTCTCTGCAAGAACATCTTCAAGACACCATGGCTTCAACCCTGTAATATGGCGCAGCTCCGACTTTTTATTAAAGAATAATCTAGAATTCTTGCCTTGAGCAGTAATCCTGCGTGGTATTTCTCCTAATAATTCAATTATATGAGCCAAGTGATCTTCATCCCTACTGTAATCTTCTCCAGAATGAGGATCAAATAAAAAATCACCTGTGGCCAACTCAAATGCCATACAAGCTGTACTCCAAATATCAGCTGATGTATCATAACTAGCTCGTAATAACACTTCTAACGATCGATATTGGCGAGTCTGAATATCTTCAGTAAAATGTTTATCAACCCAGCAAGCATTACCTAAATCGGCAACTTTCACTTCAAAATCACATTCTACAAATGCAGGATCAAGTTCAATTTTCTCACTTTTAGAAGTAATACAGGGACTATCATCTTCAGACATATGTGAAATAGCTTCTCCTGATCCTTTAATAATAGTTGAAGCGCGTGTTTCTCCTCCAGCTAATTCATCAACACAACCATTTGGAGGTTTCTCCTCAGTTCCATCAGGTGTAATATCTGGACTTAAACTTGTGCCATTACAATCAGATTTATTATCACCATTTACATCACCGATTTCTTGAATTTTTTTTTGCTCTTCTAATTCTATAATTTGTTCCATTTGCCGTTTTAATAATTCATTTTGTCTCTTTGCCTTTTTCTTCAATTTCTTTTTCTTGTTTTTACTCATTTTTGCAGATCCTTGAACATCTTGTAGTGGAGCTGTACTAATTAAAGATGTTGGTAATTTAATTCCAAGTTGATGCATTTCAGCAGCTTCACAGGCTAACCTCCGAATATATTCTTCGCTTACGCATATTAAAACATTTTCAGGTTTTATGTCAGTGTGGATTATTTTACACTTTGAATGTAAGTAATCTAATCCTTCAAGGACTTGTCTAATAATAATGCGAACATTTGCACGTGGAATGCCACGATAGTTTGATTTAATAATTAATTTTAGAAGGTTATGACCTAAAACTTCAAATACCATACATACATGTACTCCATTAACGCCACTTATTTTGAAATCATTCAGCAACTGAACTGTTTTATTTCTCTTTGGATCGGATGGATCTGAGTCTCGAACAGATTTTAAAATTCTAATTTCATCAAGGGCAGTTTCTTTAAAATGCTGGGCAGATTTGACAATCTTTAATGCTACAAACCGTTTTTCTTCTAAATCCCAACACAGCCAAACAGTCGAAAAATGACCCCAACCCAATTTCCTCGTCACATGGTAGCGGCCTAGGAAGAGATCACCTATTTTGACGGGATGGTAACCACCTTTACAATAATCGCTGCTATCTTCCTGTTCTTCTTCTTCACTTGTGTAAGGCTCATCTGGGTCCGCAATAGTTTCATTGCTAGAGCTATGTGATGGTTCTAGACGGGAATTATTACGGTTTCCTCCCCCCGGACCATTTAACTCATCGTTCTTCCCTTTCTTTTTACCAGGCTTGTGTCTCTTCTTTTTAGCTTGAATCGCTAATACCCTCCTATTTACGTCTGATTTGGAGCTCATTTGAGATTGTTTTTATATGTTTAGAAACTTAAAACGAAATGTCAAGTGTCTATCATTACATTCGATACACTTTTGTTTGATTATGCCTGCTGATTTTAGCCACAAAAACTCACGACGAACACACGTTTATAACGTACCGCGCGATCATTTAAATTCTAAATTAGAGCAGGCTGTGAAATTTAAATTAAGTTGGTATATAAGTACTAATTTACAATTTGAATTGTCAAAGTGACGTTTCAAAATGTTTGATTTAGAACATAAGATTTTTCTTACTGAAAGTTATTTTAAAAACGTCGAACGACAAGAGAATGGTGAATGGACATATTCAGTACCGCACTGCATCAATGATTTTCAAAATGCCTTCCCTAATTTTCCTGCGGATTATCAAAAATTGGTCCAAGAGATTTACACATGTGTGGCGAAATTTCGTAATGTTGGAACTGTAGGTAGGAAAGCTGGTAGTGGCGCGCCCAAAAAAAGGACTCCTGAGATTGTGGCAGATGTTCCAGAAAGAATGGAACAGTCTCCCAAAAAATCTCTTCGCAGATTAGCCCAAGAAATAAACCTTTCATATGGAACTTGTCAAAAAATTTTAAAAGAAAATTTAAATCTTTATCCCTATAAGATTAACGTCGTTCAAGAGCTATTCCCTCGAGATTTTCCTGTACGAATAGAATACTGTCAGTGGTTTTTGAATAATTTAAATAACAACAACACTTTGGATTTAACATTTTTTTCTGACGAAGCATGGTTTCACCTATCCGGCTATATAAACAAACAAAATATGCGTATTTGGTCTTCGGAGAATCCTCATGAGTTTATTCAATCGCCTTTCCATCCGCAGAAAATTGGTGTTTGGCTAGCGGTTTCTAGAAGGCGTATATTTGGACCTGTGTTTTTTGAAGGAACGATAAATGCTGAGAGATATCGAAATAATTTACTTGAACCGTTTTTACAAAATCTTCATGATGACGAACTTTTACATGGGTATTTCCAATAGGACAATGCAACAGCTCACAAAACATGGAAAAGTATGGCTCGAATTCGCGAGTTTTATGATAATCGAGTCATTGAATTTCCGCCTCGCAGTCCGGACTTAACGATTCTTGATTATTTCATTTATCCGTATTTGAAAAACACAGTTTACAAAAATAACCCACAAAATCTTGAAGAACTACAAGAGGCAATTTCTAATGCATGTAACGCTATAACCGTTCAGCACGGGAACTATGTAACTTGATAGAAATAGAGATAGAAAAGAGATAGGGAAGAAAGAAAAAATTCTCGTCGTACTACGTAGCGGTCTTTCTACGAGTCGGAATCATTCGGGTCTAGAAACTCTACTGTGTACTATTCTAAAAATGTAAGCTAAAAACATAGGCTTTTAGTGTAGCTTTTAGTAAGTTTCATTTGGTTAGATTGGTACATCACATTATTTTATTATAATATTCGATTATATTTTATTCGCGCGTCTTTGCTTTTTGCTTTCTACGTGTATGCCTATGTTTACAGTCACATTTCCGACATCGGAAAAATCACAACTGCATGCAGACACAGTAAAAGCAATGATATTAATGAAATGTAATACTTCTGAAGATTTTCTAAAACAAATTCAGTGTGTGAGTAAATATTAGTTTTGTTTTCATCTTTCCTATAGCTTTTTCTTACACTTTGTATGTATATTTTTTTTTTTGTATTTCTATTTATATTTAATGTTTACTATCTATATAAATATTATATAAAATGAATATTTTTTGACAAATTTGAGTTACTTAAAGAATTTTTTCCAAACAAATTTCCAGGCGCATGCATTTACGTGTGCTTCGTACGCAATGAACGCAGTTTGTCCCGCATTATGTTACGATAAAAATGGTCATTTATTTACATAACATTTTCACGCATCCATTTCTGCTATTTTGAAATAACAACTTACTGGCTTCACTATTGCGCAGACAATACACAGCTTGCCTTGGCGGTAATAGCAAATGCACACATAACCTAAATTTATGAGAAAGATAATCTTATAGTGAATGGTATGTCCCGAACAAAGACAGACTATAAGAAAGAAGCTGGGAAACAGGTCCGTAGCTCTTTCTATTCTCTTCCTTACCGAACTCATTCGGGCCGCCCGGTTATGAACGACTGCACATACAGAGTACCGGTTTAGAAAATAGAAAGAAAATTTCTTTCTATTTAGTTACAGAGTTCCCGTGCAGATTTTGGCAAATGCTTTTGAAAATATGAAACGGAGGGTTAACAGTTGCATTGCAACAGGGGGAGAACACTTTGAACACCTTTTGTAATTCACAATAAAACTAATTTATCTTGTAATGCTTTCATTTCCATTAAATTTAAATCGATTACACATAAGATTCACAAATGTCACAAAGTATAACATAACCGCAAATTTCAATTAATCAATAATTGACATTCTGGACAACCTAATAAAAAAAATCCCGCCTGCTATAATTTAGAATTTAAATGATCGCGTGGTATTTATAGATAAGTATGTTTATATAATTTTTCATGTAGTCTACACTGCAAAAGATAGGTCAATACCTCTTTTTGCATCTCCTACACTATATATGTATATTAAAATATATATTCATGCACCTTCTTATTTGTTAAACGGTATGTGTATTATTTATATTTTATAATACATGAACGGAATTTATAGCATGTTAAATTTTTATAAAAATCATTTAAAGTATCATTTAGACGAAAATCAAGAAGGAAACTTGGAAAACACAAGAAATTGATTTATTAGTAGCAATCAGTTTCATAGCAGTGCTTCAAATTTCTTAGTATGTAGCTGCTGTAGTCTTTTGGTACAATGGAGGCGTTTACGAAAACTATCATGGAATTAATCCGATCCTAAAGACAGAGTGTAAAAACGGGGCCAAATATGGTTAGATCCAAATTCGGATACGGATCTGTATTATGATAATATCAGCTACATGATTAGGTTATTTATATGTCAAAGCAAAATAAACGTCTCCTAGTACAATAACTTCAGAAGTTTATTTTACACAACCACAATACAATTTTGCAATTTGTTAACTCATTTTGTCTGAAAATGGAACCACCTTGAGTCAAATACCTTTAAGTGGCTGAAAGACAATGGTGTTGCTTTTCAATGTTTAGAAGCAACAATGTATTCTTAAATGTAAAATCATATTTTTTAATAAACATTTGCATACTTGGAAAACGTATTTTATTTTGATAAAATAATTCATAATCAAATCATAATTTAATAAGCAAAGGATTCATTAAAAGAAGTTTAAAGCTATGCAGATACACCATAACACATAACCCGTTCCCAAGCATCTATGGTTGTTATTTGAAATGATAATAGATATTTCTTATACAGGCATTCCTGGACACCTGCCTATTATTTTCTTTGGGAGGTAATTTTGATGTTAGCTGTCTGCGACTTTTCATTCTAAGCAGATTCTACTGTATGTATATCACAAAAAATGCATAAATATTTATGTCAATTTGCTTATATATACAAAGATCCATCTGCAGGGCCTAAATAATGCAGTGATATGAGTATAACATCAATCAAGGTCCAGACACCTAATCCTCCAAAACTAAACAGTTTTCCAATTCCTTCTTGCCAATGACCTAAATAAAATCTATCTGCTCCAAAACCACCTAAAGTTATGCTTAATGCCATAGCGGTTGACCATCGATAACCACGTGTCCAGTTACATCTAACCATTTTGTTAAATGTTCTCCTGCCTAAAAATAAATCAAAAACGCATCATTACATGTTTCCACATCAAGCAACACTGTTATCATATTCCATTGCACATTTACTAATTATGTTTTTAAAGCAAAATTGATTCCATAACAAAAAAATGTCATTCAAGGGAGACAAAAATATAAACCCTGTTGGTAAAAAAAGCAGGAATGGACTGCCATTAAGTGGCATGAAATTGAAACAAAAAAATAATTCAATACTCTATGATGTTTCAAACAATCCACATAATAAAGATATAAAAAAATATTTTTTCAACATATGCTAAGCATATCCTAACATAAGTTTCATATTGATAATGATTGACAATTACTAAATGTGTATTACAAAAACTAACTCAGTTTTGCATAAAGAAGTAGAAACACAAACACGTTTTATAACAATTAAGTTATATATATTAAAAATTTCATTCTAAAAAGGTACATGTAACATTTTGTTGAAATAAATGCTGAAAAGGAATTAAAGACTCAAGCTTGTCAAAACTATTATTATGTTTGTAAAGTGTTCCATAATTTTGTTGCTTTATCTCGACGATGTCAAAAAGGAAGAACTATTAAGTTACTTCCTCGAACAGCTAAGGATAACAAGAGCAATGGCGGCTGCTGCAGGGAGGGCAACGGGGGACTGCCCTCCCGTGACAAATTGCCCCGTAACAAATTTCTTTTAACAGATAAATTAATTATAAATACCTAATTTGTATGTAATTTTTCTGATTTGTTTGATAACAAATAATATGTTTTCGGAAGTAACAGTCCGTCTTTTCAGCGCGTTTAAAAATCGCAGTCTGACGTAGGCTCCGGGGCATCTCGCGCGACTGCCCCGTCTGCATTAGAAATCGAGCGATGATACTGGCGCGGGTAGCGCGCGTATATATGTAGGCGGCGGGGCACTACTCCATGGTACCGGGTCCGAGTGGCGGTCCAGTATGTAATATACAGCGGTGAGTGTATGTTATAATTTCTATCGGTGCAAATGCACTATGAATTGCGTTAGTAACATTAAGACAGAATTAAAAAATCTAGGTTTCCCTAGACCAGATTTATTGATTAAACTAGAAGATCACAATTAGAAAACAAATAAAACCGTGACGAGAAAATTCAACAGAAGCTCTTACAGTTTATCAGACTGGTTGTGTGGGTGTAATGTGCAAAATACTTTTTTCTATTTTGGTGCTATAAAGTTCACTTTACGACATCCGTTTCGGTTTCAAAAGTATTTCTTTATCGCACGCTAATTTTGTTGTTTTGACGTTGGTAACAACAACAAAAAATGAGGTGTGGCCACCACACGACTTTCTTATACGTATGAGCGTTTCAAACTATACAATTTTAAGATTTTTTTTACACAAAAATTATTCAAAATCCTATTCTAAGTACTTTCATTCTCTTAATAAATCGCTATAGAATGCATACTTTGCAAGATATTCGAAAAAAAGTGCTACTCGCTAAGAATAAAAGTGCTATTTCCCGTCCGAATTTTGAAATTTCATGTATACAAAAAATATTGCAAATCCAACTCTAAATACTTTTGTACTCTTAATAAAAATATAGAGAATGCATAATTTACGACATATTTGCAAAAAATCGCTATTCGGTAAGAGTAAAAGTGGTACTTCCGGTCCGAATTTTGAAATTTTTTTTATACAAAAGATATTTAGAATTATCATTTAAACACTTTTATACTCGTAATGTACCTGCCTAGAAAGCATGACTTGCGAGATATTCGCAAAAAACTGATTTTCCATAAGACTAAAAGACCTACTTCCGGTAGGAATTTCAAAAAACTTTTTTAAGACAATTTGTCTCAAATTTAATTCTGAGTACATTTGAATTCTTTATAAATGTGTTTAAACTTAGTAATTGACGAAATATTTGCAAAATTCGATTTTTTCACTGAAGTAAACTACTACTTCCAGTCTGCCGATTTTGCTCAAAATCTAATCAGTTCTCAAGTGGGAGATTATACACGTAAATACAAAATTTGGAATTGATATCTACAGCGGTTTGACCGCTATCGTGGTCAGACACAGGCACAGACATTTTTTAAAAACCACTTTTTCGGTATCAGGGGACTTCAAAACGTGGACATCTGCAAAAATCTCGAGGTCGAAAATTTTCATCATCACAATACTTCCTTATACTACGTATAAGAAAGTAAAATGGAACCAAATTATATTTAAATGTCAAATGTAAGCCTTTAATGTAACAAACATGTGCAATAGAAGTTGTACAAAGAATAAAAAGCATACATGCTAACATTTTATTTACTTATTAACAATATAAATTGTTAAGCAGAGTTGGATGATAGGTTTTCTGATGCTACTATTGTAATTTACTTCCAAGGTTGAATAGTACAACTGTTATAAAAGTTTGTTTTTGATAATATGTCGAGACTATGTTGGCGAAAGATTTTGTAAATTGTCTTCTGCTATTTTGCGAATCTCTGGGGGCGTGCAAAATAGACAAAATCAAGTGAACGGTGTTTTTCTACTTTGAAGAGAATAAGAACATTTTCTAGAAATACCATGCAGGAAAGCAGACTATGTGCCTTAGCAATGTGTTCCATTGAAAAACAATTACTGACATCAACACCAAACTTCAATGAATGAGTTTTAATCATTTTGCTGATCGTAAGGAACGGCGGATGGATTTTATTTTCAAACATGTTAATTAAATAGCATATTGAGTTTGTTTTTTGTCTGTACTTTTGATATTAAACACTCAGACCCCCGGTGCCCTCCCGTCCCAAAAAATCACGGGCCGCCACTGAACAAGAGAGCTTGAGAAACTAAACTTGGAGTCTGTGGCATGAAACTACACAAAAACACTAAAACACCTTACCACACTAAAGCACAGTGTTGTTCTGTACGCTACGGTGTGTAGACAGCGCGATTTTTAATCAGTGCTACTGATGATGACAACTTAGTTGTTGAAATACGTATTTAGCCATTTTTTGTGCTTTAGTGTGGTAAGGTGTTTTAGTGTTTTTGTGAAGAGAGCTTGAAACAGATTTTCATTCTATATGAGGGTTGGGTGATTACAACCTACTACACCGGAAAATCATTGATAGTAATTGACTATCTCATAACTAGGCTAGATATCTAGTTAATCTTTTAATACATATACTTCAATTATAAAATTAAAAAATATATTTCAGTATTGAATTTTAAAAAAATATCAAACTGCTTTCATTAAAAATTAATTCTTATATTCCATGATCTCTTAGATAAGCCTCATTCACCAGCTGAAGAATGACACAATAATTTTGAAAACAATATCTTCAAGTCGAAGATGTAGATGACATTGTAGCTTTAAACATTCTTCAACTTGTTTTCATAATAAACATGGGAATTTACATCTGCCCTGACACAGTTCCAATTTGGAAACCAAATTCTACAATATCCTCAAGCCTTACAAGATTGAGATTGATGCCATTGATTATGATATTAGAAGAAAAGTTATGCTCGCGCGAACACAGCAAATATCCCTCGAATGACACAATGATAGAGATAAACCCTACGCGTGCATAAATATTTTGTAGAGGGTATATGTACATACACTTCCTGTGTTCTCGATAATCATTTAGAATAGGTTGTTAGTCCAAAAATAATTAAAGAAATATCGTGAGTGTATTATGTTTTCAATTCTTTTCTTCTTTTTAATATATTATAAACGGGTTTTAATGAAATCTGCGTCAAAAATATGACAAATATTAAATGACTTGGATATACCATAAGACCGCGTGCGTCTGCATTATCGCGATACCTGTAGAGTAAGCGAAACAGATAGAGATGCCTGTGTATTAGAACGGTAAACAAGTAGGCGCAGTGTTATACTGGATTACAACAGAGCTAGTATTTCGCATATGCCTATGATGCACTCGTATTTGTCCAAAAAATCGACATTTATACGGTGTAGTCGGGCAGTCGCTTCCACATATGGGCGTCAGTTCGAGTTTTATTATTGCTTAAGAATAACATTTTTTTAGTTAATTACAGGTTAATTGCAATGTTGAATTACAATTCTGTTTTAAGAAGTAAATATTTTATGTTTCAGTATTTTATTATAGTTGAGTTTTTAGATTATAATATTTGTTGAAAAATATTATTTTAGTTAAGAAGTTTTTTTTATTTTAAAGTCTAGGAGTTATTTATTATTTATTTTTGCTCTTTTATGTTGTTTATGAAGCTGTGATGAGTTACTTCACTGACATATTATCAGTGATTATCTGATGCTTCAAACAACTACAAATAATTAGTTACAACGGGAACGCATTACCTATTACACTGCTCTTCACTTGATTTGCCTACGAATACATTTATACGTATAACTTATACGCCCGCTGTCGGTGTGGCAATTCAAGTTGGCACGCCCATTTATAGTCGACCAGTAGTTACTAATACATGCATCGCGCTATGAACGGCGGCCACACGGTATATGTTACGACACTGAACACATAATCAGACATGTCAGATATATGACAATTTATTTAAAATACCTCTTTTTAAATTATTATTGCCTATGTTGAATGCCAATGAAATAACTTACCGATGAAGAGAAAAATTAATATTCTTTGTTCTTGCCGTTTTAGAACGACCACAAGCCACACAATTGACCATTATAGAAATACTAAAATGTCATTTTTGACATAACCGGACATAACTGACCTACCGAAAAGGGTAACTCCGTCTAAAAAATACCTATTTCCACACCACGTTATGCTCTCTCCTGTTCTATTCTTTACTCGTAGGTTAAACCATATACAGTGAAACTTCCCTTAACGGGCACTCCTATTAACCGGGCACTTCCCTTAAACGGGCATTTTGTCCGGTCCCGAATTTAAGAGTAGGGATTTCTTAATAAATTGGTTTCTCTTACGCGGACACTCCCTTGAACGGGCGCGGACAGTTATTCAGCTGCTTTTGACCGCAAAGTTTCCATTAAACGGACGGATTTGTATTTGAATACATTCATTACCGCATGATATCTGGCGAAGCCGTTAGCGTAAATCAAGAAAATGTCGAAACTTTCATAAATAGGTTGCCGTTAATAATTAAAGGGTATAAACGCTGCGATATTTATAATTTGGACGAAACAGGGTTATTTTTTCGGGCACTACCAACAAAGACGATGGCATTAACAGGCGAAAGGCGAATATAGTGCACTGTGTGAATATGGCAGGGGAGAAAGAAAAACTGTTGGTTATAGGAAAATCAGCACGTCCTCGCGCATTTAAAAATCTTCGCGTTGCTTTAATAGTAAAACACATCTTATCGCAGCTTGAGAGATATTATTCTGTACATAATTTAACCAATTATATTAGCGTATTAGATGCGATATTTTATTAAAAAAGCATGGGATGATGTTTCAAGAAAACAGGATTTCAAGAAGGAAATGAGGAGTTTGAAAGTGATCAATATGATCCTGAAGATGAAATTCCTTTATCTAAAGTGACTGAAATGTGTACGCTAATGGGAAAATTAGGAAGTAATGATGTACAGGAATTTATAAATATTGACGCCAATTTGTATACAGAAGACGGACGATAATCCAGACCATATTTTGCAAGATAATTTAGAAAACGAAAGTCAAAACAGTGATGATGAAATAGAAATTCCTAGAACTAATGATTATGAGAAAAGAATAGTATCGTATAAAGATGGTCTACTGGAAATAAAAAAACTAAAACAATTTTATTTTGAAAAAGATGATGTACAAGCGTTTGGTATGCTTAGTGAGCTATCATTACATTTTGAAGCAAAATTGGCATGTAATACACACAAGCAAACTTCCATTTTAGATTATTTTGTAAGATAGTATATAAATTGTATATGTACCTTACCTACATATGTTTCTATTATATGTATGTATATATAAATGTGCACATAGCCGTTTGAGTTTTATTTAGCAAATAAAGTTATAAGTATATAATTTTACACTGTGTGTTCAAATGAAAGTTTAGCTTTGCGTTTCTACTTAATTTTTCTGTCTTCTCTGATAAACGGGCACTTCTCTTAAACGGGCAGTTTTGTCGGAACGAACAGTGTCCGCCTATGGGAAGTTTCACCGTATTTGGAATTATATATCAATGAAAAGCATTTCAAAAATAATTAAAATGGTTCCATGGTCTACTACCTAAAGTTTCAATTAAAAAAAGGACATACTTTAAAATTATAACTGCTGTGTACGAGATCTCAAAAAAAACATAATTTCCGATTGATTATAAAGACTGCGTAATTGAACATAATCACTCGCTAATAGTAGTTTCTGTTAATATATATTATACTTACCAAGGCATAAAATATCTTGATTAACTGTGCAGTTTGTTTGATATTTTGAATTTGCAACAGATACAGAATGACAATCTGCTTTTAAATCACATGTGTGCTCCCAAGGTTCAGTTTGGTAGCAATACCGACAAATCATAGTTCTTTCAAATTTTCTTTCGCCCTAAAAATTTAAACATTAATCCTGCTTTTTCATCCACAACTGAATTCACTGTTAATGTACCTTGCAATCGGCATAACGATCAGCTGAACAGGACACATTTATTTCATCCCCATATATGCAGTCTGAAATAGAACTAAAATTGCATGAAATACAATTTGGTATTAGTTCCTTGCATAGTGTGGAATTTGATGTACAAGGAATTACTTTATCACTATTCTAAAAAGTTATACTCTAATTACTTGTTTAATTAAATAGAGTTAATATAAAGTACCATGACACGAATAGGTTCTTCATTTCCAGTACTATTTTTAATGTTCTGATCTTTTGTTGTTAAGTCCATATGATTATCAGCTTAAAAAAATGTTGATTATATGTAAAAAAAAAAATATTTCATATACTTACACATATCCGAATATCGTATTAACAAAGCTAATAACACCAAAATCACTTTACGTATATTAATGTGAATGCAATGCATTTTTTTATTAATTTTCTTGTTTTCATTGATAGTTTTAGGAGTTTTAGGGTTATAGTCTGGTTATAGTCATAGTTAGTCATTTATGGTTGTTTATTTGTTTTGTTTTAGGGTTGCTATCTAGTGATAAATTTCTCTTTCAAAAGCAATAGTCAATAATATAGTCGAGTCGTACGAACTAAAGATGACGATTCAATACCACTACAAATTTCGATCTGCCGGAACAATTTCAAAACAATAAAGTTAAATTAATTAATTAATATTTCCCATAGTAAAATACTATTACACGTATGCCACTTACAAATTAAATATTGTAAATGAAGCTATTAAATAATATTTTTTCTACAGCTATATTTTATACTAGAGCTCTGTGTAGTACCTTTTAACATTTTAAATTTGTCAACAATACTTGCATCCTAAACAGTGTAGCCAAATGTTATATAAAATATAGGTATAGAAAAAATAATATTTAATAGCTTTATTATTAATATTTAATATGTAACTGGCTTTCATGTAATAGTATTTTACTATGGGAACGAATATATCCTGAAATATTAAATAATTAGTTTAATTTTATTGTATTGAAATTGTTGCGGCCAATCGAAATTTGTAGTGGTATTGAATCGTCGTCTTTAGTTCGTACTTTGGCCATGTCGGTAACCAAAACGACTAACGCAATTGCGCCATAGCCATAGCTCCACGTGGTTATGCTTACGTGGTTCGTTTGACCGCTCTTATCAATAATCGGGAATTTTCGTGTTATCAAATAGTTATCTAAATTACATCAGCTCTTGAAATTTTTTTATTAATTGTATGTAATATGTGTGGTAATATATTGAAGATGACTTAATTTTATGTTATTGTGATGTTATATTTCATAAGTCCGAGGTCATAATTGTAGCATGGCGTTAAGTATATTCATTATCTTGTAATTATGTAATCTTCACTTGTAAACGATTAAAATAACAATACTTTATTAGAGAGATGACCTTGTCAGGATAAATGTTGTGTAGATCAGAGAAACATGTCAAATGTGGTTTTACTAACAGGATTTGGTCCTTTCGGTGACCATAAAGTAAATGCAAGTTGGGCAGCAGTGCAGTTAGTACCAAAATATAATACTGAAAATGTTAATATTGCAACAGAAGAAATACCTGTTATTTATAATGTAGTAGATACACTAATCCCCAACTTATGGGAAAAATATAATCCTAAGGTACAGTGATGTATAATTACCTAGGGAATGAACACAAAATAATGTAACATTCATAGCTGGTTGTGCATGTAGGTGTATCGTCTCAAGCAAGGAAAATAACAATAGAAAGTCAAGCCTTCCGTACGGGATATTTTAAGCCAGACTGTTTAGGCAAACAGCATCAGCTGAATGAAGAAGCTTGTTCAGTCTATGAAGGAAAAGATTGTGTAAAACCACAATTAAATATAGATACAATATGTAATTTACTTAATGAAAATAGCGATATAAAAGCATGTATTTCAGAAAATGCTGGAAGGTAAAAAGCATTACATAAGCTAATAAATAAATATATTCATTTTCATGTTTTTAGGTACTTGTGCGAGTATACATTTTATAAATCATTATGCATAGATGCCCAGAGAACGTTGTTTGTACATGTACCTGTATTAAATAACCCATATACAGCAGACGAGTTAGCCAAAGCTTTAGTAACTATTGTCAGATGTGCTTTACAACAATTAAATACTTGTTGATTACTAATGCATATAAAAACTGTTAAAATCTTATGTACAAAAATATCAATTCTATATAAAAACAGAAATTATATTTTTTAGTCAATTTTCTTGTTTTTGTACTTCCTTTTTTGTTTGTTATTTACAACTGAATATCCCTAGTCCAAGAATTTAAACATTTTTAAAACTGAGGACATGCCCATTACAGGGAAGATCAAAGTTATTTTCTGAACCAGATGGAGTTTATGGAGATGAATGCAATGAAAGTCAGAAAATGTATGATTTTCATATTTTTTGCAACTACTAATGATTATTACTAGGGATCGGCAGTCGGCAGTTAGGGGTATATTGTAAGTATGAACTTAAGAGGGGAATTGCCTTGTTTTGTCGATCTGTAGACAGCGGTCCAGAAAATTACTAATTTCTTGAAAAATAAATAAGACAGAAAAATGGAACAAACTTCATTCAATAGAGAATTGATGAATTTATGTCTCTCGTGTAATGTTTTTTTGAAATTGTCCTTATTATTTGTTTATTAGATATTTAAAATCAGCAAAAGTAGAGAGAATAGGAAGCTTCAAAACGTGTATTTAGTGACAAAATAAATTAAATCTGCCACAAGACGGACATAGATAGATGTTTTTTATAAGCGAGAAAGTCATTGTTCCGGTAATTAAAAATTTCTTCTTTGTTAATCTGTACACAATTATGAAGGCTTACAGCGAAATATCTGAGGTTTTTCTACCGCTAGAAAGTGCTGCCCACGGCGGCGCCCGTGGTAGTTAACACCCACTCCAGTGATATGAATCAGTTTGTGTTACTTACACCAATATCTAGGGATGGACTCAGGTAATAATTTATCGTTTTCTTTTCATGTTCGGCTATCTGGGGATGTTTATTAGATTTTCGCTGTTAACCGGCGAGTATTTAGAATTGTGATTTTTGGTGTGGCGGTAAGGTAAAGATGTGTTAAAACTAAAAATTGTAAACAGTTTAGTTAAAACAAAACTTTTATTTCTTGAAGTTTCAGTGTGTTTTGAGTGTTGTGCATAAGAAATAAAATTGACATCATGGACCCCCGGAAAGGTAAAAAAGGTAGACTAGGTCAGCTAAACGCAAGAGGACGTCTAACATCGGCAAATTCAACAGGTATGTAACAAAACAATAGGTATTATTACTATCGGATTTATAAAAAAAAAGTGGGATAGAGAAATATATATCAATCTTTTGAAATATTTTATCTCCGGAGACAATAATGGTACATTTCAAAATTTAGTGCACACTTTATATCGATTTTTACTTTCTTATACGTAGTAAAAGGAAGTATTGTGACGATGAAAATTTTCATATGTACTTAAAATTGAAATTGTGAACAATTTTATTAAAAAAGTATTTCGACATTCCTACCGGACGTAGGTCTTTTACTCTTATCGAAAATAAGTTTTTTGCAAATATTTCGCAAGTCCTGTTTTCTAGGCAGGTACATTACGAGTATAAAAGTATTTGAAACAAAGTTTCAATGCCTTTTGTATAAAAAAATTTCAAACACACTTTTACTCTTATCGAATAGCGACTTTTTACAAAAATATCGTAAATTATGCATTCCATATATATATATTTCAAAACTACAAAACTATTTAGAGCTGGATTTGCAATATTTTTTGTATACGTGAAATGGCAAAATTCGGACCGGAAGTATCACTTTTATTCTTAGCGGGTAGCACATTTTCTCGAATATCCTGCAAAGTATACATTCTATAGAGACTTATTAAGAAAATAGAAATACTTAAAATTTTGAATAAATTTTGTATAAAGGAATTCTAAAAATTCTATAATTTGAAACACGCATACGTATGAGAAAGTCGTGTGGTGGCCACACCTCATTTTTCTTCAGTAATTTCAATTTGTAACAGTAAAAAAAGTTTACGTACTGTTAGTAATAATGATTTGGTTTTTTTTATTTTCAAAATGTTGATATATGCCTTTATTTATTTGTGTTTCTCAATTTTTGAAATAGTTAGGTGGTGTAGAGCAACTAAATGTTATTTTTCCAGAGCTCGACAATTTGATCTTTCATGTGTAACAAAGGCCATATTGGAAACTAACAGCATAATGAATGAAAACACTTGGATGGATTCTTCTATGGCGGAACCGTCTACAAAGATTGACGATGGACACGTGCTGGCATCAGAAAGCAATATGTTGCTAGTTTCCCCGTCGCCCAATTCAAGTGCTTCTATAGAAAGACCATTGGAAGGATCAAAAATGTGTGAAACTGATCCTACTGTGCCAATCAGATCAACCTCTGAAACATGTAATATTGACAACGAAGTTAGTTCATCAACGTCTAATGAAAAACCGAACAACAATGACACTAATGTGATTGAAGGCACCCGTATAGTTCAACTGCAACAATTCATTGATGCTTTAGTAACTTTAAGCAAGCATGCAGAAGATACTTTCGGATGCACTCTCAGCAATTTGAAACTCGTTGACGAGTCAAAATTATATTTTAAATGCAATCTATGCAATTACATTGGTGCAGTCTCTACATGTCCAGAAAAGTCAAATACAGTGGACATCAATACGGCAGCGGTTGTTGGGATAATGAACATTGGCTCTTCTGGGTTTTCTCAAATGACGTCGGTTCTAAGTTCCATGGATATACCTTCGATGGGCTATAAATTATACCAAACAGCACATAATACCGCTTGTAATGCATATGATAATGTTGCGTGGGAGTCAATGAATGAAGCCGCCGAAGAAGAAGCTAAATTAGCAGTTGAATCGGGTAATGTCAGCGTAGATGGAATACCAATGATCACTGTGGTTGCTGATGGTAGTTGGGCAAAAAGGTCATATCGTGGTGGTGGCAGCTACAATTCATTATCAGGATCTGCGGCTATAATTGGGTTTAGAACACGAAAGGTGCTATTTCTGGGAATAAAAAATAAATTTTGTATGCTGTGTGAGAGAGCTAAAAGTAAGGGTTTAGAACCTAAGCCACATCCATGTTATATGAATTGGACTGGTTCTTCTAATGCTATGGAATCTACCATAATTAGTGAAGGATTTTGTAGAAGTATTGAAATGTACAATTTAATATACTATAGGTTGATATCGGATGGCGATAGCAGTTGTTATCGAACAATTTTAGAGAAAAGGCCATATAAAAATTGTGTCGTGGAGAAGATTGAATGTCGAAATCATTTGTTTAGAAATTATTGTAACAAATTTACAGAGGTTTCTGAAAGTAGATACGTCCCAAGGGCTCTAAAAAATATTATATTGGAAAACGTACTGAGAGCAAGAAGAGCAGTAACAAAGGCTGTTCAGCATAGTAAAAAAGAAGGCGTTGATGAAGCGCAGAAAATAATAAATTTAAAGCGAGACATCTTAAATAGTATAAGTCATATTTTTGGAGAACATAAAGAATGTTCTACTCTTGCATATTTTTGTAAAAAAACCTCTCCAGGTCACAGTGGTTCATTTCTCGAATCCAGCTGGACAAAATTAACATTAAAACAAAAATTACTTTTTGAGGTGTAGTTGTATTCAAAAATTATTAAAAAATGTTTTAAAAGTCTTCGCCGCTGCTGGATACTGAACTCAATTCTTCATCCGTCGCCGTCGTCTCCTCTTCTTCTGTAATGCATTCTTGCTGCTGCGATGAAAGTTTTAATAATGAAGATACTTCATCGGAAAATTTTTCTTGTTTTTTAGGGGTGAGACTTCTTAAGTTTGTGATTAACGGATCTGATGTAACTAATAACATGTTGAATAGGTCTTCGGTATTCGTGTTTCTAGACGTTTTTCTGGCATGATCGCGCCTAAATCTTCGACAATCTTTATTGCGCGCTTCTTGGGCTTCCTCAGAAAGTTGTCCAATAGGAAGAAGTGCTGATTTAACTATATCCTTTCCGTGTATTAATAATTTATGAACACTTGCCGGCATATAGTACCAGTTGTATAACTGAACGTACAATTTGGCAGTATCCATTGCATACACATTGAAAGTGTCAAGATTTATTTCGCAACCACTTGCAATTGCCTTTAAAAGAACTCCAAAACGTTTAATTAGTTCTTCATTTACTCCTGTGATCGCACTCGATAGCGACGGATTTGAAAAAAATCTTCGAGCAGTATTGCCATCATTACTTGTTCCATAACCTGGTTTTGGAATATCCACGAGTAAGCCCATTTCCTCGCGAAAGCGATCTTGAATTAATCTTTTCCGTCTATTAACATTTGCTTGATCTTTTTTTCTAACTTGCCAACTTTGCACTTCTAGTCTATATGCAATATGTAAAAGACATTCGAAGCACCTAATCCACGAATGGAGACTTGACAATCCAAAAACGAATGCCCCTTCGTCAGGTGGTGTTGATGTGTGTTTAGCCAGGTTATTCATTTCTGTAGGGGTTGCACCACAGATGTAACACTTTTGGAATGACTGTTGTGCTATAACACTGCAGACCTTTCCATCTACCATTGTCATTACCATTTTATGCTCCACGAATATGTCTTTGCCTTCTTGAGTGATTCTTGTCGGAGAAAGTACTTTTATTTGTTCTTCTACTTTAGTCACCTCTAATCGGGTTAATTCCGCAGTTTCTTTTTTAAACAATAACTTTATTGGCCGGCAGTAACGCGTGGAAGAAGGGCGTGGATTTTCCCATTTTATGGTATCATTATGTCTTAACTGTAGTGGGACTAATGAAATAATAAACAAAAAGGCGTCATCATATTGTTCATCCCCAGTCGTTGTACTATACATTTGTTTGTACGTACTTTGTCCTGATGCGCCATCACAACCCCACTTACTTAACATAGTTAACTTTGCGCCTGTATCCAAGTCTTTTTGAATTTGACTGTCACTGCTAAATAAACGTTGAATGGTATGGTCAAGCAAAGCTTGAAGCTTTACTTCAGCGGATATCTCTGTAATAACTATGCTATCTGGATAACATGTTTTCTTTGCTTCCAACAGTTTATGATATGAAGGGTAGATGTTGGCATTTTGTAATTTCGCTTGTTTACGAATTAACATATATTGGTTTTTAGTTAATTTAGCATCCACATATAGTGCCAAGGCTCTATCAGCTGTTAACTTTATTGGTACGGGTTTGTCAGGTCTTTTGTAAGCTTTTTTAATTCGTGTCGCTCTTCTAGGTGAATCTTCAATTTGCTTTACAATTTCAGCCGCATCTCTTTTACCTTTTGAGCGTAAACTCATCTGTGCTGCATAAACTAACTCTTCTGAAGTTGATTGTGCAACGACAGGTAGTAAACGTCGTTTTTTAGTTTTCTCGCTTGACTCTACAAACAACTTCTTCGGACGACCCAAATGCGTTTTTGCAGATGGAAGATCACGAGATGACCCTGGTTTCCTTACAGCAGCCGCCTTTAATACAATTTCCGGAAAGTCAACTACGCCGTTGAGCCACTTGTCATTTTTCTTTAAAAAATTGTTTAATGCATGATGACTTTTTTGCCATCTGTCTTTTAAATGGACACAAAAACTATTTATCACTTTTCTCACACATCCTGTTACGTGATCATCACAGTCTTGTAATCCTAAATTGTTTATTACATAGGTGTAGATGCTATTATTCCTATTACACACGTTTGATTCACTTCGCCAAACATCGAACAGAGCTCTTCGAGTCAGTGCGTTGTCCATTGTTTACACTGCAATAACAATTAAAGTTGGTGAGATATGGCTATAACTTTTGTTATCTGAACTCTACAATTATCATTTTAACAAAGCATTATTACCAAAAGTCGGAGACTAATGGAGAATTTTATATTTGCTTTAATAAATCTGAACAATTATTGCTATTACAATTTACGTTATTTTTTTAATGACATTGTTATAATTATATTTTAAAATGCGCAATTACTTATTGGAATATAATGTACATACCTGTAGGTTAAATGTTATAAGTATAGAAGTGATAGGATTTGTACAAATTTTGTCAAATGTGCTGCTGAACTAACGTATAACACAGAACTAGTCACGATGCACCACTGTCGGAGACTGCATTCTACCTGCGATAGACCCGCAACCCCTCATAAACGAACAAAACCCTGGAACTTTCTATTTATATAGACATTAGAAAGTGGTTTGCAAGGGATACAGACTTATTTATAGAAAAAAGGTTGTGGGCATTTTGTCCAGCTAGAATAATAATTTGAACCACTGTGCAGGTCCTCTAAATTATATGTCAGATTTAAGGACATTTGATTTATATGAAAAAATCATGACTGCTGTTAGGTACCTGGCCAGTCACTTAAAAAGTCTTATTGTGGATGTAGATAATAATACAGTTGAGCAATTTAACTCGCTCATTGCTAAGTACACTGGTGGAAAATAAATTTTTCCATGAGGCGATGCCACCAAAGTCGGTGTATGGAGGCAGTAGTTTCCAGAAATACGGGTCGACCTCTTTATGTCACTCATAAGTATTTAAATAAAGGTATAAGCCCAGGAAATGCCTAAAAAGCGTGGAGGCAAAAAGAATTGGGAGGGTACAGGCACGCAAAAACCTAAAATGCAAACGCAAGTTAACTTTTGCGACAAAGAGGGCCGGACCAGATAAAGATTATGGAAATGAATGTCAAAAACCCGACTTAGATGAGGAAGAATTATCTGAATAACGCCATTTGTTTTTGAAAACATTACAAAGAACCAATGAAGAACTAAAAGAAATTGAACAAAATACTAGATTACAAGCAGATAGTATTGATTGGCGTCAGTACAGAAGAAATCTACTCGCTTCTTCTGCATTTGGCAAAGTGTGTAAAATGCGCCCTACTACAAGTTGTAAATCCACAGTAAAAAACATTTTATATAAAGAAGATATTTTTGCAAAATCCGTTATATGGGGAAAAATAATGAGGATAGGGCTAAAGAAGCATTAGCAAGTGCCTACAATATTGAAATTTCAGAGTCTCGCCTTGTTATAAATAAAAAATGGCCATATTTAGGTGCGTCTCCAGATGGTGTTGGTAGCGACGACTCTATAATAGAAGTAAAGTGCCCGTATTCGGCTAGGGAAATATTCGTTGAGGAGTCAGTTGAGAAAGGCCTGATACCATTCTTGGAGTTAATTGGAAATTCATATGTGTAAAAACGCAACCATGATTATTTTTATCAAGTACAAGGACAATTAAATATTTGTAGCAAGGAATTTTGCCACTTTGGAGTATGGACAAAAAGAAACGTACTGTCTGTCACAGTTTTTAGAGATAATGTATTTTTTGAGACCATAATGGTTCCGAAACTACATAAATTTTACTATAACTGTTTATTACCTGAAATAATAGATCCACGACATACCAGGAACATGGGAATTAGAGATCCAGATTATATTATAACCGCTATCAAAAACAAGGCTAAATCAAAACCCGAATTACTTACAGTAACTGAGTAGCTATAGATTGCTTTACTTTCCGTTATTTTCTGCTATCTTTTTAATAGTGTTTACTTCTTCATTAACGAACTCAGTGCTTAATGGTATGTGTAGTGCTCTATGTACATAACTATGGAATGTATGTGATATCATTTAATTTCTTAGTTGATTCATTTGTATTTTTTATTGAATAATTATAATTTGACTTAAAATTGATTTTTTCCGACCAAGAAGTGTCTGCAGCATCAATTAAGGAAATTATATTATTATTATTAAATAAAGTATTAATATAAAATTTATTTTTTGTAATTTTTAATTATAATATGATTTTCCTTTCTGTCTAGTAGTAGTCCCGTTGAAATATATTTAGTGCGGGCCTGTTACAACCCAATTGGATTTTAGGAAGTACAGACGAGTGACCATATTTGGTAGTGGTCATTGGTGTCATTTATTGCACCCTCGTCTCCCGCTCCGCAAAGAAGTATACCCCTGGAGTCCAGGGCAAATCCCCTCTTAAATGAATAATATTTTAACCGGACAGATATTTTTTCGCTATAAGTACCTGGTGTATTAAGTGGCAAAAACGCACATCTATGTACCTATAGTTTGCATATGTGAGTCTTGTTTGCCGCTTTGGTTACAGTTCTACATGAAATGTGTGTTTGTTTTTGTATGTCAGGGAGTCTCGCTGACTCTACCTCACTGTTAACGTAATTTTTTGTGGCTAATAATATTGTTTGTTTTTACATTTATGATATTTTAGATGGATTTACGTGATAGTACTTCAAAAAACACTGTTAGATTTAATCAGCACCGACGTTAGAAATTCAATCGGGTGCATTCTCCGGATAGATACCCCAATTCCATATCTACAGGAAGATAAATTGGATGTTCGGAAGTATTGTCATTTATGCCCATCCAAGTTCATAGAAAAACGTCATTTTTATGAACAAGATGCAAAAAACCAATATGTTTATCTTGCAGTCGTAAACTATACCTAAAATGCCTTGAACATTACGAGTAAAACTAAATTTTGTTTTTCAATATATGTGGCGTTCTCCGAGAAAAGGGACCTAGTGTGTCAAAAAATAGGTTTTGACTGAAGAGTGGATTTTGGTACCTACCTAAAAGTGTATAGAATAACATGAACTGAGTTAAATTTGTGATAAAAAATTATTTATATTATAAAAACGTAAAAAATAAAGTTGAGAAATACAAAAAATGAACAAAAGTGCAAAAGCTGTAGTGATAAGAATTAAGTATCACAACAAACAGAGCAGCAACACTTGACGGTATCGTCACGCTATAAGCGAAAAAAATACGGAGCGAGATGGGAACAACGTCACCATAGTAGTACCCAATCATAACGAATCGCTTCTCTCAACTAAAGGCGTGTTTAGAGTAATGTTGCACTGCGCAACTATAAACGCATTTTTCTCAAAACTTTATTTTCGCACATTAGGTCCCTTTTCTCGGAGAACGCCACATATATATTTTTGAAGGAATGTATCTTTTTTTGTTAAACAATGAAATTATTTGTTATTGTGCTTGACTACTTATTATTAGGGGGCGGACGCCCCAGGCTTAAAGTACGACGGAGTTACAATGGAGCAAAGAAATAATGTAAACAACACACATTTACTGAATAGCATTATAGCATATGGTGAACTGCAACATCTGTTGTTTACTTGAAAAGTTATTGAAAACGCAACAAAAAATGACCATCAAAAAAGGAATTTATGAGTAAAATCCTTTCTTCATCGGTGTAGGTAGAAGCGCGAGGGGTTTCTAACATTTATTATATTTACCTTATCTTTTCCAAGAGAAATAAAGTTATATATATGTATATACCTATTCATACTTACGTTAGTTTCGTTTTTTCATTGTTTTGACTGTTAATTACTTTTATTTGTTAGTGATAGTGCCGCATATATGTTAAAAACAGGCAGACTATTAAAGGAAACATATCCTTATATGCTGCATATTACTTGTGTAGTACATGCTCTCCACAGAATCTGTGAATATATCAGAGACAACTATCCGGAAGTTGATAAGACTTGTATCCGCTTTTAAAAGTTTTCAGAAAAGCACCATCGATAGTGGCCTTTTAAAGGGAAAAACTTCCATCTTTGTCACTGCCACCCTCGTCAGTAATAACTAGATGGGGAACATGGCTGGAAGCTACTAGTTTTTATGCAGAGAATCTCGATAGTTTACAAAATTTCGTTACATGTTTAAATGACGATGCTCGAAGTACTTCTGAGTGCAAGGAACTAACACAAATCCCAAATTTAAAAAATCAGATGTTATTCTTTCAGGAACACTTTGGAAATTTGCCTAAACTAATCACATATTTTGAAAATCGAAATCTCTACTAAAAAATGGATAAACCACATTAGATGTGGCTATTAATAATTTCAAAAGTATTCCAAGTGACTTCAGATGTGGCCTTCGGCAAAAGTTAGACGTAGTTTTTGATAGAAATCCAGATTTAATAACATTACGGCAATTGTGTATCGGGACAATGACACAAGATCAAACTGCTAAATATGCTGAAATAAAAGAATATTTCCAGTACGCACCTATAGCCAGTTGCGATGTAGAAAGGACGTTTTCTATCTACAAGGATGTACTTAATTCAAAGAGAACAAGTCTTACAGAAGAGAACCTTGAGAAAGTATTGCTAGTAAATATTAATACTCCTTTACTCGATTTGAACAACAAGATGAACAAATAATAAGGTATTTTATATTGTATAGATCACCAGCCACTTGTTATCCAATTATATAAATAAAATTAAAACCTCTTTGAAAATACAACATTTCAATAGTGCGCCCATGGGCGATGAGTCATCAACCTTTCGTGTCCGCCCCCTACTTATTATGTTCCTCCTTAATATAAAAACTCATATTTTTTGCAAAATGAAACGCTGTTTTTTATATTTCAAGATATTGCCGGCCATTACCAAAATTATATAGTTTTTTTTACGCTTCTTGGATTTTTATCAAATCTTGATGTTTATATTAAAATTTTTAACTCATAAACATAAATAGTTTAAATAGACTCCAGACTATCCCATAAAATTTAAATTAAACAGATACTAATTCGTACTAAAAAAAAAAAAAAAATTAATCGGGAGTCTGAGGGACTCCATCTCACCGGCTACGGGTTAAAATGGACACAGTTTTAGTGATGATTCCTCACACATTTTGAAATACATACTTCAATTAAGTCCAGTCCTGCAACGTTACTTTGACTACCGATCCCTAATTATTGGATATTAAGATGTTCAGTGCTCTAACTTCTATTAAATGAGACAGATAGACAGTAAGCCTTCAATGACTCTTTTTGTAGTTCTTGTGTTGCCTACATTACTACTAAGAAACTGACCAAATTTATTTTATGGGTCCAATAAAAACATCTTTAACTAGTTTAAATGGTATATTTTATTTACATAACAGCATTTACATCGTATCTAAGTTATCTAGTAGGTGAAATCAGGAAAACGGAACAAATAAATTTTTAAAAAATATTAACGGATAACGAATTCTTCATAGATTATAAAATTACATTCGTACTTATTGGAATAGCATATATACAATAAAGACTAGTATTTAATCCAGTTCAATAACGCAGTCCACACCTACAAAGAAAAAGTAGTGAAATATGAAGTTTATATTTTTAATGACGTACCAGTCTTCTGCAATTTATTTATGACAGCTGTATTAGAGACTACTGGAATATTAGCATCATGAACAGGCGATTTAAGTCTACTGATATTCTGTGGTTTATTTAGTGTTCTTCTTAGCTCTAAAATTTAGGAAGTGTTAATATACTGTTAATAAATAGAATTATAATGATGCATTCAGTTAATTGTAACAGTTAACATGATGATTGCTTGATGCTAAAAAAAAAACGGACGGAAATTGTAAAACGTAAAGTTCACTAAAATGCAAACGACCGCTCACTAAATCAATTACTGGCACCCGTTACATATGATTTATACATTTGGAAAAAATGTTTGATTAACCATTTAATCTGCTTATGCAGATATAGGGAAATGGAAAAAAAGGCGAGGAACTAACTAATGTATATCTCATTGGAAGAAACACTAAGGCAAGGTGATGGTATTGGTAACAAAGATTGTGATCGAACAATATTTTGACCCTAATATTATTCACCGTTAGATTAAATGAAGTGCAGAAGATTATAACATTAGCAAGTGGAACCAACATCAACACGAACGACAGACGACAATTCAATGTCACTACAACTTGACATTGAGCAGAACAATTGCAGGAGGGGCATTCCATGACAAAGTGAGCCTCGAGGTAAAATTAAAAAGTTTTATTAACACTTGTCACTGCTACATAAGTTACAAGTCGAAAGAGTAAATTAAACATAATTCAAAAAAAAAAGCGGAAATTAATTTTTATTTCGTATGCTTACTATATTGAAACTCAACCGGTAGAAATATACATATGAACGTGACTTCAGTTGGTAATGTTGGCAGTATCGCAAAATGGTTTGTGTTTGACATTTAGAGTGTTTGATGAGGAAAATAAACACTACCACCTGTCTGCTTTTAAACAAGTGTAGTTAAGCTTCAAGAACGGTAATTATTTTGACTATATAATAAAACAAAATGCACAGAGTTTCACTTGTCCCACCCGTTACAAAAATAAGTAAAAGTTTTATTTCTTAATTACGGACTTTGAGGTTATGTTTGAAACTTGTGGAGTACTGGTAGAATATCATAATAAATACATGCTTGATTTGCTTTTTTCTTTTCTGCAGTATTAGTAGTTATAATAATAGTTATTAAATGCCCCACCCGTGACATTTAATAACTCTGTAGGGATGGTACAATTGGTCTTGAAATACAAGCATATTCGAAACTATCACATATAGACAGACTATACAATTAGACAAAAGTCCGATTCTCTTCAAAACACGTTTTTCTTAGAGGTCTGAGTGGAATTTTTTGGATATGCGCAAAAGCTATTTCGGGCATCAAGCGCATATAAATGTACCGCTGAAGCTTTATAAACCAAACAAAACAATGCCTTTGTCTTGTATGAAACCGGCAGAAATGCGCACTGTGATATTTCAGTTCTCGGTGCAAGATTGAATTGCACAAAAATCAAGGGAGTCAGACTATTGCCTTATTACATACTGTTAGTTATATAGTTAATTCGCTTATACTAGTTACTACGCTTGAATATCAAATCATATATATATGCATCTTTGAATTTTAAAGACAATTGGTAAAACGACGTCTGCAGGGCGAATGAGGAAATTCAGACAAAAATTAAAGAAGAACCCCAATGATTTTAAGAATTATCTGCAGAAGGAAAAGGAGAGGCACAAGAAAAGACGCGAAGTAAGGAAGGATAATGAGAAACTTTCTAAGAAACTATTAAATGAGAGGAGGCGTATAGAAACTGAAAGAAAAAGGCAATACAGAGAAAGAAAAGAGCTTCTTATGCAAAGAACATTGCATGAACATGATCAATCATCCTCATCTCTGGGGTCGTACTCCTGTGTACCGAGCTTGGGAAAAGCAGTACGTAGGGTAGAGAGAACACTTCCCTCTAGTCCATGCAAGAAATCAGCGGTTATACGCAAAAATTTTTTTAACAATATTGGTGATGCTGCACGCTTAATCAAAGAGTCCAGCAATAAAGCAGATGTTAAGCATGCTCTATCTGAAGAAGAAATGGTGATCACCTTTTATCAGCGTGATGACATCAGTCGTCAAGCTCCGGGCATTAAAGATGTTAAGTCTGTTAAAGACACGAACAAAGATTTCGTATCAGAAGCGTTACATGGATATAACTGTTAGAGAAGCTTATTATCTCTTCACAAATGATCATCCCGAAATTACAATAAAAATCGCTAAGTTTTATGAGCTCCGCCCTCAGTACATCTTATTGACTAGTGATTTACCTCATAATGTTTGTGTGTGCAAGTACAACAGGGTGGAACTTTGCACTTGCCATTATCAAAGCACAAACACGCACCATTTATTTAAGGGATATAACCAAGAAGAGCTGATTCTGGGCCTTACTTCAAATCAGAACCAACGAAGTGTAGAGTGTTTAAACCAAAGATAGCGCAGATATATTCCGACACTGACACCAGGACTTGGAATGATTCTGATTGTGCTCCTCTAGTCTCCATAATTAATGATAAACAATCTTGTCACTTATAGCAGCAGTTTTTATTGTTATCTAATTGTGTATGCACTTTACTTTGATCCTCAACTAATTCACGAATATGCTGTTTTATCAATAAAGCCGCAACCGTCCCGCCCGTGACAAATGTTGTCCCACCCGTGACATTAAGAAGTTTACATTTTTGAAACGAAATTATTACTTATTTGCATGTGTTTGATTTCGTAATTGTAGTTAAGTATTATAAGAATATGACAACATCAAATTTAAATGAATATGCTTGATAAATTCGCAGACTTCTTGTAAAACACTTCCTTAACGCAAGTGAATGTCCATTTTTTGTCCCACCCGTGACAAAAATATATCTCGGTTTTACTTCCAAATGAAATAAAGTGGGTATTATCTCCTGTTTGTAAATTATTAATTGTAGGTGGAATTTATTGGTATTTATTAAGAACAGATATTGCAGTTGCTTATTTTATAGAAAAATTAACAGAAAGGAAAAATTTATCGTACAATTGTCCCACCCGTGACGATGGAATACCCCAGGAGTAAGAAATTAAACTAATTAATGAATATTTAAGGAGATAGACCTTCGACTAGTCAAATACTCTTACATGAAAGCCAGTTACAAGATGAATATTATAAATATCGTTATTAAATATTATTCTTCCATACCAACATTTTATTTAATACTTGGTTATTCTGTGTAGCAGGCAACCATTGTTGAGATATTTGATGACAAATATAACACACAAAAAATGGTTTATGAATATTCCAACATCTCAAATTTTACACCATTTTAATTACAATTGGCTCGTTCGCAAACGAACCGGCTGGCTCAGTGAACCGAATCCCAGCACCGAACCGAGAAAGCCGGTTCACTAAATGCCAACAAATCGGATGTCGGCATCTAATTTTGGGCGCGATCGAACTGAAGAACTGTTAGAACATTTGCAACAGAGTGTGAGCCGGTTCGTTCCCGAACGTCTCAAAATCATAAACGAACCTACTGACTTAATAATTTGGAAATTAGGAGTTGAACGATCCGAACCGAGTGAGCCGAGTCAAAAAAGTGAACCGTTATTCCCAAGACTAAAATTACGGTTCACATTTTACATACATACATTGACGCACGTTTGCTGCTAAAGTGATTCTACTATACCAGAAAATCGTAGATTAGTTGCTATACAAAGTAATCATAACTTATTTGTATGACTTGATAAAATACTGGCAAAGAAGTCACGATATAATGTTGCATTTCGGTGAATCTAGCATACATGTAATTTATTTATTTAATAAAAGAATGCCTTCGGTTGTGAGCACAGCGGCGACCTCGCTATAAAAATCACATTATATTAAAATGTTGTATACTGTATACGATAACTGTAATAAATTCTCAGATCATGGAGAAATAAATACATCAATCAAATCTAATGAATTGGACACCTTTCCTAAATGCAACTTTGAGTTTATTAAAAATACATGGTGATATTAACAATGTTAGATATACCACGCGATCATTTAAATTCTAAATTATAGCAGGCGGGATTTTTTTTATTAGGTTGTCCAGAATGTCAATTATTGATTAATTAACATTTTGAAACGTCACTTTGACAATTCACATTGTAAATTAGTACTTATACCAGAAAGCAGCAATCAATCGACTTCCGTCATAAAGGAAAAATAATGACGTCTGCATTGCCAATTTCATAACAACGAACATAATTACTTTATATATTACTAAATTTAGAATTTCATTGGTGTATAATATATTATATGTATATAATAATAATTACAGGATTATTTTAATTATTAATATTAATTAAAAATGATAATGTTGGCGTTATTTTAGCAAGTTTTACAAAAAATATTAACATCGGATGTTGGCTTACATGAAACATCGTTTACACGTCGCTAGTGATTTTGAATTTTGAATTTCTTGCTGTCATTTGACAGTATTGTTTGACAGTATTATAGGTTTTGGTTGTTGTTGTTTATGTTTATTATTTTATTGTAGAATTATCTTTCAAAGTTCTTTTTAGAACTAACGATGCTTAAGTCATTCAGTAGTCAAAGGAGCTCATTAGCTCTTTGATTACATACATACAAACGTAAATTGAATAACTATTACCGTTGACCAGTGTGCGAGAGGTATGTATACCTACATATTTGTTGTAATGACATCAAATAAATATTAATATTATAATTTTAGAGAATTGCACAAGCTTTAAATATTTCCGTTGAATCTGTGAGTAGTATTTTTAAGACACGTAAACAAAATGATGCTCACCGAAGTCCTAAAAAAAACGTTTCTGGAAACTGTATGTGATTACTCCTGCAATAAAAGCAACAATACGCGATACGATCTGTATAAAAACGCTAAGTTGCTTATACAACTCATTGAAAATAAAAAGAATATTATAATGTTAATGGTGATTTTTAGAACAATATTTTACATGAGCTCGTTATTATCACTGCTAGGGGAGCATCATATCTTTGATGGCTCTGTTGATTCTTTTGGTAGAGTACTAGCAGATATTGGTTTCAAATATAAGAAAGACTGTCCATAGAGAAGATTAAGGAAAAAATACATGTTCTTCCTCGAATCAATTTTCTATAAAAATATATGAATAATTTACAATCTGAAAGTCCACTGGAATGTGTCTATTTAGATGAGACTTGGATTTTTGAAAATGGCACTGTAACCAGATCATGGCAGGATGATAGTCATAAGAGTGTTTGAAAGTTGACGGCAAGAGGTAATACTATGCATTAAAATTGACACGTGTCGAGTAATACAAATTTTGCTTTGGTTTTAGGTTTATAGTCATTTATGCAGGTACATGTAATGGTTTTATTAACAGTGCCTCTTTAGTATTTTATTCAAATACTAGTAATCCTGATTACCATCGTGAAATAGATAGAAACAATTTCTTAAATTAGTTTGAAAATGAACTGCTGTGCACGCTAGACTTTATCATAGCATTTATATCATAAATGTCCTAATAATTCTTGAAACAAAGGTCAAATAAGAGAATGGTTAAGAGCCATAATATACCAGGTGCACACAGTTGTACAACTACGATTATATCACTACATATTCAACCCGATAGAGCATATTTGGGGAATATCCAAAATATACTATAATAAGCACATGGGAGAGCAGGGTTATGAGGAAAAATGCAGTTAAGATATAGAATCAGACCCAGAAATGAGGACACCTGAAATTTAGACGAATACTCTTAGATACACTAGTAGTGAAATCAGAAAATGATGGCACCGAGAATTGTTGCCTGGCAGAGAAGAAGTAATACCATTTATTATAAATGTTCAGAATCTAAATACAGTAGAAATAGTGATAATAAACAAGAATGTCTGTAAAATCTATTCTTTTTTGATAAATTTTTTATATATTACTACAATTAATTTGTAAAATTGAAAATTCATAACTTGAAATAAAAAAGACAGTCTTTTTTTACAGAAATAATATATTTTACGCATATGTAGTTATTATATAACAGTGAGTGAGTGTACTTTAGACGTTAATGATCTAATTATTGACGTTTAGAGTTAGTTTAGTGTTTATACATAACATGTAATTATTAATGATGTAGTATAATTTGATAAATTGTTTGTGCGATGGAAATAGCACGAACAACATATAAAATTAGTATTTACTTTTGTCCGGTATACTAAAAAAAGTTACATATTACCATTAGTTTTATTATTTTATGTGCTCTTCTTTGCTTATGTGACAGTGAGGGGCATATTTAATATATCAGGTAAATATATAAGAATATGTAAATATTTGAGTATATTTTCATTACAACTTCGAAAATTTTGGTTTCAAGTCAAAGATGTATTAATTTATTTAATTGTTACTTACAATAAAATTTATAAGATAAAAATACGTAAGCAGAAAATGTACAATATGTTATAATAAATTCACTACATATACTGATTTAAATTTTGTACTTAATGTTATACCGATTATAAGAAAAAACAAATATAAAAATAAATATCTACATTTTGTTACTTGCCTGTAACATTTGGAACTTTCTTTTTGTGTATGTCCTAAGTTGAAAAGGGCTGTCATTAATAATTTATTACAAATTTGGATAAGTGACGAGTTAATTTGTGTTAAGCTGTACCATCCTTTGAAACAAGTTAATTGTAAAGTACGACATTAATATAAATTGAAGTCAGGTTTAAAAAGATATTTTAAACAATGAAGAATTATTGAAAAAGTTTGCTTCCTCAAATATACATTTTATATAACCATTGTTTAAGTCTTCAGTATTAACAAATAATCACTAGAAGAAAAGTACGAAGTTTGATTTTTTATTTTTACTATTTATTAAGTGGAATGGTGAATTCAAGATGTAGTTTTATTTCATTATACTCACAGAATACATTGTTTTACTTTATCAAAAAGTATTTAATTTACATTCAGAAAATTTGGTAAATTTTGATGCAAATTAACCTCAAAGTAAACTTCAGAAATCGTAAATTTTATTCGTCGATCACAATACTAACATAGACGTACTAGAATTGTTACATCATGGATTTTGATGACGAAGGTCGATTGTTTGGTGCTTTCTACCATATATACCAACTTAATTTAATTTTCACAGCCTGCTCTAATTTAGAATTTAAATGATCGCGCGGTATATAAAAAAACAACTTACCAATAGGTTGAAGTTGTATGTTACTCTTTGTACCTGAGTTAATACTACTTTCATCCAGAGTAATTACCACAGCAGATGATGTACATTCAGCTAATGGATCTGTCACTTGTAACGTTTTATTCGTTGGCTTATCTGGTACATTAACGAATGTTAATGGTATCATACTTGGACTTGGCAAGTCTTTAGATACCGGGCTGATAGTTCGTACTTCATTACTAACTTCGCTTGTATTAGGTTTTCTAATAATATGCATTGGAATACTAGTTATAGATGTATTAGATATGGCACTAAATAATTTCGGTCTTATATTTCCAGGATTTTGTTGCCTGATAGTAGGCGTTTGAGAGAAATTATTCGGCATCTGATGCATGGAACTGACAACTTTTTTTTTGTTACAAACCATTCTTATATTAGGCACTGGCTGTCTATTATTAACATAGTCCTGCCGTAAAATAGATATTTGTCTTTTAAGATTTGGTCTAACCGCATTATTTGTAACATTGTTATTTAGTGGTCTGATACCAGCAATATCCATTATATTGCTTGCATTTTGTGCGGCGATAAGATTGTGCCGCTGGTTCATATTAGCAATACTTGCAAATTGCTGTAGCCTTATAGTTGCACAGCTTGCTTGTGGCGTAACATTTGTTGATGTTGCAACTGCTTGTGTTTGTACGGGAATACTGGAAGTGCTTTTATATTTATACATTAATTAATAATATGACGAATTAAGAATGAGAATTTACCTTGGTTGACTTATGGAATATCCAGTTTGATTGAGAGGAAAAGTACCTGGGTTTGCTAATGCGGTATTTGTCATTTGTAAATTGGTAGCAACAATTTGATCTGTAACGAGAAAAAATATATTTTATCAAGGAATTCACATTTCATTGATATCGGAAGTAGAAGTTTTTCCTTGGGTGAAAAAATCAAATTTCACCAATATTTCGGCAACTACTAAGTTTAAACCACTGATCTGTATAATATAAATGGATGAGCAATGCAATAGGATGCGCGTGGAATTTTTATGCCAAATTGAATACTTAACTCGGGGCCTATGAGTATGCGCAGTCCCTAGTTTTTTGACATTCGAATGTGAAATCACTAAAGTTCCGAACCCCGATTTCATAGACGTCCCAAGTAGCAAAATCACAATTTTAGAGAAGGATGAAAATATATATTTGCTAATATACCGGGTGTCCACACGAAAACTTTATATTGAATTATTTCTGGTGTTTTTGAAGACAAAAACTTGAAATTTTGGGTGGTTGTTCAGGATATAGGGGGACAATGAATAGTGTATTTCATATCGCCCCATCGGGTCACCCGCCGCCGCCGGCCACCCCCACTCCAATATTTTAAATGACACCCTGTATTTTTTTTGGTGGTTTTGAAAGAACACAATTTTCTTGATATTCCTATGTGAAAAAACTAGTAACACACATTATGACATTTATGAGATATTTAAATTTAAAAGTTTCAGATATCAGAAATTATTAACTCCGAAAAATCATAAGTTAGTCATGGAAATACTTAAAACAAGATTTATTCACAACATTTTAGTTAAATTAAATGCTCAAATTGTTCACCGTTTACATTTAAACATAAATAAAGTCTATTTTCAAATGCATTTCTAACATTTTCGAACACTTGTGGCGTTAAATTTCGACATTCCTCTGTTATTCTATTACGTAAATCAGCTATTGATTGTGGCGGTGTCTTATAAACAACAGACTTCAAATGTCCCCACAAAAAGAAATCTAGGGGAGTTAAATCGGGGGAGCGCAAATAATTCCTAACGTCTAAACAGTAATGTGGCCCAGCTCCATCTTGTTGAAAATATAATTGCTCCTCCTCTATTTCATTCAAGTTTTCTTCTAGACACTGTATGATAAGAGGATGTATTAGCTCTTCCAAAAATTGTAAGTACTTAGGTCCATTTAAATTTTCCTGGAAGAGTATCGGGCCAATTACTTGGTTATTAAGAATTCCAGCCCATACATTAATTTTTTGGGGATATTGTGTGTTGCCTTCTCGGAAAAAATGGGGTTTTACGTCGCTCCAATATCGACAGTTGTGTCTATTCACAAGACCATTTAAGTAAAAGCAACTTTCATCACTAAAGCAAATACTTCGCAAAACATTTCCATTTTGCCGAATCATATCTGTCATTATTTCACAAAATTCGACTCTTCTGTCGAAATCACCGTCACCCAACTCTTGGTGAAGTTGAATTTTATAAGGGTGCATTTTGTTTAATTTTAATATCTTATGGCAGGTTGATTTTGGCACTCCCGAAACTTCGGATAATTTTCTCAACGAAAGCTCTGGGTCTAAATTAATATGCCCAAGAACATGCTAGTTGCATAGCTTCATTTAGTACACCACAATTATTCGTATTCCGTTTTTTATTATTTACAGATCCAGTTTGCAAAAATTTTTCTATTAGCGTTCTGACATAAGCAACAGATACGTTTCTGTTTGGATGGTTTTCATTGAATAACGTCGCCGCTTGGGAATAATTTTTGTTTGCAATCCCATACAAAATCACTATTTCAGTTCTCTCTTCAAGAGTATAAACCATTTCAGCGAAAAAGCCGAAACTTTAAGAACAATTTTACAAGTATTAATATTAATGAAACACAAAAGTCACAATTTTGACAATTCTAATTTAAAGCAAACTATTTCCATGACTAACTTATGATTTTTCGGAGTTAATAATTTCTGATATCTGAAACTTTTAAATTTAAATATCTCATAAATGTCATAATGTGTGTTACTAGTTTTTTCACATAGGAATATCAAGAAAATTGTGTTCTTTCAAAACCACCAAAAAAAAAATACAGGGTGTCATTTAAAATATTGGAGTGGGGGTGGCCGGCGGCGGCGGGTGACCCGATGGGGCGGTATGAAATACACTATTCATTGTCCCCCTATATCCTGAACAACCACCCAAAATTTCAAGTTTTTGTCTTCAAAAACACCAGAAATAATTCAATATAAAGTTTTCGTGTGGACACCCGGTAGAACAAGTGTGCATATAGTGATTTTGCTACTAGGGGTACTATGCGGAAGACATTAAAAAGGATTATAATTATACAATTCCCGACATACCATCACAGACATTGTTATCCCATAATGTTGTTATTTCTGGTTTTGTTGTCAAACAATTGAAGCGCATTGTTAAGTGTGCTAAATGTGTGTCCGTACTAGAATAAATCTCACTAACATCTGTCGATAATGCTAGTTTTCATCTTTTGAATAGAAAAAATCGTGGTGCTTTAATACGTCCTTCACAAAATGTCCAAGTACAGCATATTCTTGTGAAAAACTTCCTGTAGAGGGAGTGTTTTTTTTGGGCTATTTGTACGTTCAATTTCTATTACCTTGTTAGTAGAAAATAAGTACTTTGTATCCTTAGATACACATATGTTTGATTCATCTATTTTACATGAAAGTTACGTTTCTCTTTTAATTAAGCATGTTGTGCGATGCACAGAGATGCAAAGAAACAAACAGAAGTAGAACGTGGGGAACTTCTAAGAAAAAAGCTCTCCGAATTAATATTTTTTTATAACCAGTAAATATTTCAAAAGGAATGTATTGTTTTTTTGAGTGTTTTTTTAAATTTCCCATAATAAATAAGTATTTCATTATCTTCAGATGCAGATTTTAATTTTAAAGTTCATGTTCTGTTAAATTCTTTTCAACGATATTAGGCATTTCAAATTAGCGCCTTTATTTTATGTTATTGCGCATGTGCGTCAGCCCCGTGCACAGTTCGTATTTGATCACAATTTTTAACATGCTATTGCCTATCCATTTATATTATACAGATCAGTGGTTTAAACACATTTCTAAGGAATATCATGTACTCAGAAGTAAAATTTGGGAAATATTTTGTTAAAAAGTTTTACAAAATTTCTACCGAAAGTAATCAGCTCTTATCGAAAAATAGTTTTTTGCAAATATCTGGCAAGACATGTAGAGGTAGCGACATCTAGACAAATATATTTAGAGCTAGATTTTAAATAACTTTTGTCTAAAAACAAAAGTCAAAATTTGAACCGGAAATACTACATTTACTCTTGTAGCAGTTTTTGAAGTGAAAACTTCTATGGGCGCGTTGATTGTGGGCACTGAACGAGACTGAGCCGTCACGCTCGGCTATGTAACGCTCGTTCGGGTAAAGTCGGCTCGAGTCGACCAAGGGAGCGAGAGAAATATAGTCAACGCGTCACTCCTATACTCGTTCAGCGACAGTTACATGAGAGAGCATGACGCATCAGTCGTATTCAGTATCAACATGAACACTTTATGTGCCGTGCTAATACATTTTATTTAATACGTTACTGAATATTATACGCGTGTGTACATGTGTACAAGTTTTCACTTCTCCCGTGTGGTCTTAAGCACACCCATTTTTTTTCCCTCAAAAATCTTGTAAATTATGCATACTATACAGATTTATCAGCACAAAAGTATTTAGAGCTCGGTTTGAAATAATTCTTGAAAAAACAAACATTCCAAAATTGACAAACACACGTAGAAAAAAGTCGTGTAGTGCCTACACCAAATTTTTCATTTGGATCCGAAGTAATATTCTCCATTCTCCTCCACACCAAAACTGGTCAACCTATTCAGATATGTCAAATTAATGTTTTGTTGTTTATGGTTGTGTCCTCACCTTTATAACAGAGAAATCATTGATGTTACAATAACTTATAACTGAATTGAGTGTAGACAGAGAGTTGATGGTGACAACATTAAGACAGACAGGTTGCCTTTAATCAGCTGATAATGAAGTTTCGTACTGATTTTTTACAGTTTTTGATTTTCATTTCATATCCTTTTTAACATAACGGCTACCATATGGATAAAATTTAAATATAATTTCTCATTTACACTATCAATTTATTTATGTAGTAAGTAAATTAAGAAGCGCGTTTACCGAAGGTATGATATTCGTTTAAATATCTTATTATTTAAATTTAGGACATATATAATTACTTTTTAAATTATTTCGAAATAATATAATTGTAAATACAATGAAATACATTTTAAGACATATTTTTATCTTCTAATAACAATATAATAGATTGTTATTCGAAAATAAAAATTTATCGTAAAATATATTACTGTATTTACAATAGCAGTAACAGTATATAATTTAGATATAATTTAAATTTTACAATACCTATTGGTACATTTGTATTTGTTTATCTAATTAGTAATAATTATATTATCATAATATTCGAATAACAAAACACAATTTATTAAAAGTAATTTACTGTAAAAACCAAAGTAAGGAGACTTAGGCCGTTCGTCCACCGAGAAAACCAAAACGAGGCAACCAAGCAACCAGTCGCGTCGGCGACCAACACATTAAAAACTGTATATGTTTGTCCACCGCGGCGACTACGACATATTGTGAAAGGCAGCCTATCGCGCAGGATTACACTGACTGGTCGCCATGCCTTGTTGCTTATAACGATTCGACCGATACAGCTATTCTTTATTTGTAAAGTTCAATTTGTTATGCGAGTTCTTAGTTTTTAACGCAATAACATGCTGTGATCGTTATCAAAAGCTGAAGAAAGTGCAAACATAAGGTTTGTGCAGGAGATTGAAAAATACCCGTGCCTATATAATTACACGTTAGAAAATTATACCAACAATTCTTTCAAGTTCACAAAAACCCTCTTTACTCATTCTGTAAGTTTAGATTTAACCGGATCTTTGAACTCACTTGCAATTTTGAACCACCGCTTTTCCTTGTTTCTTTCATAATCTGGATGAATCCAACATCTTTTGCGCCCTTAAGTATAAGTATCCAATAATGACATCCTCATCGGACGACGATATCCTTCGAACTGGTTTCTTCAGTGAACAAAAAACTAAGCAACCAGTCATCTGTGACTGGTTGCCTACAACCGGTCGCTACGTATTGGTTTTCTCGGTGGACGAACGGTTTTTGCCACATTTGCCTTAAAGTCTGTCACCTCAGCCGTGTGTTGGTTTTGCTAAGGTTTCTCATTTCTTTGGTGTATGAGGAGAGACAAAGCAGGGGAATAATGATATTTAATGGTCGATAACGCTCCAATAATTGTTTCGAAATGTAGGCCATTGTTTATTATTGTTTTTATATGACAGATGTTTTAATTAACTGTAGATATGCTATGCCACTAGAAAATGAGTAAGGTATCTACCTAAATAAGCTGATTTTTTGAAGTTTTCGTTTGAGCACACATTACCCTAAGAATGCAAATAAATAGGTTTGTTCCAACTTAAAATCATAAACGATCAGAACCAATCAGAGTAGTTTGTAGTTTCTCTCAACCATTCAAATTGCTCTTGATTAGTTTGTCTCAGAACAAACCATAGACGTCACAATATATCTAGAGCTGCAGAATAGATGGTAGGGGAACGACATATTTAAAATCCGGCGAGTCTTTTTACACTCTGTGCAATGAAATTGTAAAAGAGTGGAAGAAAGTGATCTGGAAAAGACATTTTCTTGCACCTGCGCTTCGTTTAATATCGGACTGCCAAGATAGCGGTGTTTTTGTCAGTAATTTGGTCGTGGTGGGGACTATTACATTATTCATCTAGCTATATTTACTACCTTATTGGAACCTAATGTAAATGAGAGTTTTACATACTTTGTTTGACAGTCTCTTGCTCTCGTCTATATTCATCCCATGCATGCTTTTGTTCTTCTGCATTTAACTGCTCTTCCGGTCTATTTTCTAATAAATCTTCGTGTTCATGGTATTTAAATATTTCTTTTTTGCATTTTTCTAATATTGATGCCAATACTTCATCGACGGGAAGTTTCAAAACAGGCCTTTCGTCGTTGGTGTGAATGTTAAATCTAAAAGATGTAATAAATGTGAGAATAATGTATTTGCGCATTAACTTGGCCGATCTAAAAGAATGAATATTTGTCGATGTTTCTGTTGGATTATAGGAGTCGTTATTGCAAAACAAAGACAGCAGTGAATTGGGACGATATTCGTCGCAATTCACTGCTGTCTTTGTCTTGCAACAACGAGTCGTATAATCCACGAATATCTTATTCGTTATTTTTTTAATATAACATGTATCGCAATATTGAAATTGATTCAAACCATGTAGGTATTTAAATCATACAACAAACAACACTTTAAAAAAATAACATGTAAATATATACACTACTCCGGTAGAATCGTTTTGGCAACCGATAGGCGCAAATAAATTAAAATGGCGTCAAATTTGAGATGTTGCAAAATGTTATATGTCAAGTAATACAATCAACAATAGTTATTTATGTATCAAGTCAGTAAAGTGATCCTTTATCGAATGAACCTATTTATGAGCCAAGCGAGCGAGGCCAGTAACAGACGAGTTCGATAAAGGCACTTTACTGACGTAGTGCATACAAAATTTTATCGCCAACCGCAAAAATTTGTAATTTAAAAAAATAAAGATATAAGACTTATGACAGCGACAACGATTTGGTGTTTAATATCATACTATCATGACTACGTTGACAGGTATTAGCAGCAGGTAAAGTATTTTATTTCACAGTACGATAAAGTGTTTGTTTACCTCCGTAAAACGCTATGGTATGTATCGCTTTATTGATGGTTGACGATAAAAACCAGAACTGTCATAAATATAGAAATATTTATTATAACTGTCATCCAAGTATTACAAATTCGTCGTCCTTAGTTCGTACTTTGGCCGTGTCGATTGCCAAAACGATCCAACCATATTTACTTAATACGCAATAGGTCCATTACACTACTGCTTTTTTGCTTTAACAAAACTATTTTTATGAAATATTATCATTTTATTACAAGATAAGAGAAATTGTACATTTAACGCGGTCGTGAACTCTATAATATCCACATAATAATAATAATAATAATAAGGCTTTATTCACTGAGCAGATTAGAAAATCCAATTATAGGCAAAATCTTATACACATGAACGAGGTCTCCTATTGTCAACTATTCATATTTGAATATGTTCGTATAGAGAGTAGGGATAGTGACGATACTAATTAGCGACTTGACTCAGGGCATTAAAAGTACACCATCTGTGAAGGTCAGAAGTTAAACCGTCGAATTTATATAAGCATTGGTTTTGAAAAATGTCAAACTTTGAATGACCTTGAAAATTATAGTGGTTTGACTAAATACAAGCAGGATAAGACACCTCAAAATGAGCATTTAAATAGAATACACAACTAAGTATACTATTTAAATTTTAGAAGAGTGTTTTCAGAAGATAGCCTAATTGGCTCATGGTAGCTCAGTGAATAGGACTTTAGTTTGGAAGTACATTATTTGAATAATTTCATTGGCAATTTACAAAAATATATGCTGTATAGTTGGTTATATATGCACTGACTCGATTTTCTTAACATGTAAGACAGGCTATTTTACGTGTTAATTATACCGCATGTGTCAAATATCATTAGGCATAGGGAATCAATGTATACGAATGTATCGGTACAGCGCTGCCACGTATTACATACATACGTATACACTGATTCCTTATGCCTAATGATATTTGACACATGCGGTATAGTAGTGTGTACATTTTATTTTAAGTTAGTTTGAGAAGCTTGTCTATTTTATCCTTAATAAAAACATTTTTAGTATATACCTGAAATAAAACTATATTAATCAAAATATGTTATGTATTAGGAAGCCCGAAAAGTAATGTGTAAGTTTTGTGTAGTAATGTCAGGAAGTACCAGTCAAATGTTGATCAGAAAAAAAAACTGCTTAACCAAACTTTGTTTAATAAAGAGAAAGTTATCATTTTTGAACTATGTAAAATTGAAAATTATAAGTTTCCTAAGCAGCACTGATACATTTTACTATGGAGTATGTGACCGGCAATTACGAGGTGTATGTTTGAAGCGAAATTTTTATAAAAAGAAGTCCCTGATAATTTTGAGAATACAAATATGTTCTCCTCTTGTTAATATATCTCCAATGTCAAGAATTGTTTCCGAGTTGGAGCTGCGCCAGGTTTGACATTTCGTCCACTGTTGCATAGGATATATAGAGGGATGCTCACTGCTGTTGATAGAGTCCTTGTAGCTCGAACACCTTTTTAATGTAGGCGAGATCTTCGCCTGCATCTGATAGCACGATTGGTAGCGTATCTGATTGTCGTGTATTTAAACTCTATTCACAGCAAAATCTTTTCGAATTGTTTTAAAATACACTATTATCTATATTTCCATATGAACAGGTAGCTTAAGAAATACACATGCTTCAAATCACGTTGTTACAATTGTCTATTAGGTTAAAGAAACTGATGACAGAAACCACATTTTGTACATGAATTCGGGCGTCGAAAAAATGTGTTTAATACAAAAGATCATTCCAATTGGATAGCCAAGTCTTGACGTGAAGAAAGCATTTCGATCAATTTGACGATATATTTCTATTCCGTGCTAGTGAAATTTTCATTTATTCTAATTATTAGAAGATTTTTATCAACGGAGAGAGATATACCAGCAAAGAATCGTTCATATCAAAGCATAGTTTCTTGGAGAAGGGACAGAAAAGTTTTTAAGCATATGAAAGAACATTATTGGAAATGAATAAAATATAGTAATTTGTATTGATATTACATCAGCATTACACAGAAATGTTACATCATGCTAACATGCTGGAGATTAGGATCTTCATTGGGAGCATATGGCCTCATATTATTCCCATATGACAAGGTTAGAAATTTAAGCTTATTAAAAATCATTTCTATTTTCTACTGATCCACTGAAAAATGTGCCTTTTCTGCACTTAGTTAATCTTATCTAAATCAGAATTATCTATATTTATGTGACAACTGTGTTAATTGAGACAGAAACTATAAACTATTTGTTTGTTATCAAGTGGCCCTCTTTGTTTCGTAATTTCTGTTTGATAATTATTATATATTTATTTATTTGATTTTATTTTCCAACAGGTTTCACACCTAAGTACAGGAAAATATTGCTTAACAAATACAAAACACAGTGAGTACATAAACAGAAATAAAGAAAAAACTTATCCACAGTATAACAAACAATGCAATGCATTAATTCAGTATCAGATTGGATATTTTAATAAATGTATCATAATATAAATCACAATCATTACATATCCTGTTATAATTTACACAACACGAACAGATAGGCGATTTATATAGCATGTTAGTCCTATTAGCTTCACAATAGAATGTTCTATGTTGACGGGGGGGATTCATATGTTTTGGAACATTGTTATTAACTTTATTCAGTAGCCATGCACAGTCAGTATTATCACATAGGAGGCTATATAGATTTTAACACTAAGATAACGTGTAAGCATATCTTGGCAATCGGAGCTCTTTTCAGGATATTCACCACCGTCCACAAATAACATGAATTTTAAAAATCTCTGTACTGCTTCTTTGTGGTTAATATGGGATTGATAAATGGGATACCATACCAGTGAAGTATACTCTAAATTTGATCTAATATAGATGCAATACAAAATACTCAGGCATCTAGTGTTAAAATCCCGACAATCCCTGTAAATGAATCCATACATTTTGTACACACCAGCCACTATCTGATTGACATGTTCGACAAAGACAATCTGATGTCAAAGGTAACACTCTGATCCCTTTATCGTCGTGCAGTTCTGAAGCGGCATATCATTAAGCTTATAGTCAAACTGGATTACATCAATCTTCCTAGAGTAACCCATTGTTTTACATTTGCTTGAGATGAGACAAAGGTAGTTCTCCCGACACCACACGCCAACGGCATCCAGATTCCTCTGTAGCCCCAGGCAATCATCCACTGTGTCTACTTCATGGGATATCTTTAGACAATCAGCAAAGAGAAGCGCCCACAGTCAATCGATTTCGTAATACCATTTATAAAAATTAGAAACAACACAGGCATCAGATTAGATCCCTACGGAACGCCTGATGTGGGAGTAAAAGACCTCCGAAGCATATTGAGTAAAAAAAAAACACAGATTGGTTACTGTAGAACGTCTAGCTATAAATTCATGTTGAGATGGAGATAATAGCTTCTGACATGGTTGTAAACACGGTCACAAAAAATCGTCTCAAATATTTTAGCAAAGTTGCATTGAATTGAAATTGATGTATAGTTTGTTACATCAGGTGGGTCACCCTGCTTCAACACTGGACAAAAAATATTCTTAGCTAAAACAGGAATCTTTCAGCAATTAATTTAATAACTACAATGTTTTACATACATTTTTATTATGCCTTTAGTTGATGTCAGGCAGTTGTTCCCAATTCCTGCATTCAAATTAACTTAATGTATTATTTAAGTTTTGTTTTTAATCATAAACAAAAATCATTTGTTTAATTTTTCAATTCCTTTGTCAAAAAAATAATATACAATGATAATTATAATTATACAAGTGATAGACCCATTGAGGAAAAATACTATGGAGACGCTGTAAAGCATCTTTGCTGTAGTCTCAAAACGGGAGCATTGGGCGGGGCTAAGTGTGGAACCAATATGGCTGCCTCACCTAGTCTAGTATAATCTGTCATCCCACACCTGTCAGGCCTACACTAACCTATGAAATGTCGAATTCTTCTTATCAACGCCGTCTCTGCTGTTGTAGCTACGTAGAGCACAAGAAACCATAATGTCTTTTAATATTTAACTTATTATATAACTCGATACACGATGCACTTAACAAACACTTCACTTTTTACCAACATTACCTGTTTGACGTAAGTGTAGTATCAATATGGCGGACCTGTACCCATTTTGATCACGTGACGTCGTCTCCCTACCTATTCTTTCTCAATGGATAGACCTAATAAAACTTATAATAAAAAATATAGGTTGCTATTTAAAGAAGTCATTTCACATAAAACATTCTTTATACAAAACTGCTTTGTTAAAATATATAAAATTAAATATAGCAGCCAATCTTCTGAAATTTATTAAAACCTATTTATATTTTAAAGGATATTATAAAAAGTTAGATTACTTTCCGTTCCCCCTAATAGCTTATCAACCCAGACTGTTATAGGCCTTTATAATAAAAACGTAAACATGCATTTATTTCAATAATGTTTTTACCTGTACATCTTTTGTAAATCATTACTTTTATAATGTCTCGATATTTGGTGCTCATCTACTACTCTTAGAGAAACGGCAGATTTTGTAACGGCTCTTTCATAAACAACCTCCTCCATTGTACCCTATTAAAAAAAACATGCATACATTTATTGTTTAGATGAGATAATTTATGTCTAATTTAAGTTTATGGATTGTTTGTTAAAAGCAACAGAAGATATTGTTATAATAACCTTTTGTTAACCATATAAACATATACCGTGCCTTCATAAAAGGTTGGAACTCACATGATGTCTTTTGGGTATGCAAGTAACTCTGCTAACAGGTGCTACATAATAAATAAAGCAATTTAAGGAATAATAATAATTTTTGAATGCATTCTTTTAAAACTTTTTTGTTTTTGTTTACAGATAAGTTAAAGTGGAAGTTTATTGTAAAAAATAATTACAGGACAAAAGGAAAAAAAATACACTTTAATTTGGTATATTGCTTTAATGGTACATTCAACTACTATTATTATATTACTTACTATATTTTTTGTTATATGTTATCAATTTGTTTTCCAGCAAATATTTTGGATAAATCTTCACTTAGACATTGCTATACAAAATCCCAGTTTAACCGAATTTAAATTTGTTTTAACAAATGAAGAGTTTCAGTAGCCTAGATTCTATTATTTTGAGAGTTACTACAGTCCGACAAAGGGGCTATGCTATATCACTGAAGAATGTCAAAACATTATCATTTTAAATATTCATTAAACCACTGATAAAATCATATTAAAAGTTGATACAATTACTGCACTGCATTCACTCTATGTGTGTGTAGGCTTTATGACGTTCACATAGAGAATCCTAAAACATATATTGTGAAAATGTAAAGAAACAGAAAAAAACAACTACTGCTCTTAACTTATAGGGACTACGTTTCATTGCTTTCCTTCTCTACTAATGTTCTTTTCCATATCAAACTGCAACATTTTTACAAACTGATAACCAATCACATGTTTGCGCTTTAAATGTACTGTAACGAAACCAGCAGACATTCGAGCGACCACAAAAAAAGAGGCAGACTGGGCGACGATAAAAACAGAGACCATAAATCATCTCGACGCGACTGGTAAACATCGTAAAGCGGTGAGTCATCCACTTACGCATGGTACTGTATCGGAAGCGGAATGTCTGTGGAATGTTCTTCAAACATCGAGAGAAGTATGGAGTTTTGCGCGAATGCTTTGAGATGTTTCTCATACGTATATAAGGCGGCTGGAGTAATTGCGGAATAGTTTCGGGAAAGAAAGTCCTTAAGTAGTCTCGAGTGCGAAGAAATAAATAGTGGTAGCCAAAGAAATAACTAAGTAGTGCCGTGTAATATAAATAGAAGTGTTACATAAATACGGACAGAGATATTAGTAATAGAAATAAATAAATACAAGTGTTAAATTAAATCATAGTAGTTTAAGTGTGATACGTTAGTTTTTATATTTTATATTGTTATATAATTTTAAGTATATAAATATACAGACCGCTTTAAATAAATAAATTGCACGAGTTGTTTATTGGAACCCGAAAACGTTACAGTACATTGAGACTTTGCAGGATATAATTACAATTGGCATCAGCATCGTTTTGCACCACCTTTAATGCGTCCCAATAAAATGAAGTCATCTTGTTTTAGTAAAAACATGACTGTGTGTAATTAACTTACCAATTATGAATACTCAATTTAATTCAGTATGTAATTGCAAAACAAACTGCTTTAAACAAAACAATCCAGCAATAAAGTGATGGAAAACACCATGAACAAAACCATAAACTATGAATGATTAAGTGTTAATTATGTAGATAAAAAATACATATTATGAAAAAACATCTGCCAATATTTATACTCCATTCAGTCTAAGAATGGAGCATTGGGAAAGATAGGGCTTAAAATAAACGTTTGTGATTGGTTGAAATCGAGTTTGCATTTACACCGGCAAAATAATCGCATTTAGCTCGTTCTGTCAAAAATTTGTTTACTGACAGTCTTGTTTAAAGAGTTTGTCGATTTCCGTATTTTACATAGTTATTTCTTGTTAATATTCTTAAAAAATAGTTCTTCTTAGAACTCGCAAGTGAAATATGCATTTGTTAAGGTATTTTATCAATTTCAAGGTATTTTATCAATTTCGTTAACTTTCTTTTCGTAATCGCTAATATTTTATAGTATGGCGGAAGCAGTTTTACCAGGTCCTTCAAAAAATCGTAAAGGGAAACATATAAGATCTGGACGAAGGCAAATGGCTTATAATGTGTACATTAAGCATAAAGACAATATGTCTAAAACAGCTGCAGTCACTCAAATAGCAGAGGAAGTGGGTATTAGTAGGAATACAGTGTACTGCATTATTAAAGAAATGGAATTATATGGAGTTCCAATTTCTCCTCCAAGAAATAGAAATTATCGTCATACTTACAATAAATTGGATGAAGCACAAAAAAGTACAATTAGACGACATGTGCATTCCTTTTTCTTGAGGAATGAGTTACCAACTTGTACAAAAATTTGTGAGGTAATATATATACCGATAGGTCCAGCTCGGAACGGGCCATAGTCAGCAATGAGTGGCAACACCGAAACCCCTCTACCCGCAGCAGCAGCACATTGCAGTTAAGAATTTAGTAAGACTTAAACCGCGCAAGGATATAGTCGTTTGCATATTCGTTCTGTATATGTAATTTGCCCATTTGTTTCAGACATAATAAGGTCCAATTTATTATTATTATTGTATTCTTAGCTGCTACGAAAAAGTAATTTTAAGTAATAAAAAAACAATAACGTTTTCTAAAAGATAAAAGTAAAAAAATCAATAATTCTGCAAAATAAATTCAAATTTTAAGAAAGTCACTCAAAATAGGAGCACGCGGAGTGGTATCGTACACACGTTGCCACATAGCACGTTCCATACGTATATTGTTGCCTATGTATGGCCCGTCGCGGGCTGGACCTATCGGTATATACACATTCTTCTAGTTATCATGTAAATTATGTATGATTATTTGGTTTCTAGGCTATTAGTAATGATGACAGTTTACCTCCAATAAAACGAATATTAGTTTGGACAATCCTAAAAAAAACTAGGATTCAAATGGGAAAAACGCACACGAAACAACATATTAATTGAACGAAATGATATTGTATTATGGACACCTCGATATTTAAAAAATATAAGACAGTTCCGTGCAGAAGGTAGAAAAATCTATTATTTAGATGAAACGTGGGTGAATGCAGGTCATACGAAAACAAAAATATAGAAAGATACAACAGTGCTAAACCCAAGACACGCATTTATTGAAGGTCTTTCTACTGGCCTAAAAGATCCATCTGGTAAAGGAAAGCGACTAATTGTACTTCACATTGGCAGTGAAGCTGGTTTTGTAGATGGTGGTTTGTTATTACTTGAATCCAAGAAAACGGGAGACTATCATGAAGATATGAATAGTGAGGTATTCATTGAATGGATATATAACATATATTACCTTCTCTAGAGGTTGGCTGTGTAAAACAGAAAAGTCACCCACTTCATCCTGGAAAAAGGAGGCACTGATTGAATGGCTAATATCAAAAGGAATTTTTGCTGATAGCAGTATGCTAAAAGTTGAATTAATGGAGCTAGGGAATCTCTTCGAATGCCGCGCACACATTTTGGGGATCGCCTTATTTCGCGTAGCACTGAGTTTCCATACCCATCACACTCACCAGACCTAACACTACCTGATGCGTACATATGGGGAATGCTGAAGGAGGCTGTTTTCCGTACCGATCCACCGTCTGACATTCCGGAATTGAGGGTTAAAATTCAGGGTTCTTTTCGTACCATGCAACAACCTGTGTTCACAGACATGATTGTGAACCTTCGCGAACGCTACGAATACTGCTTGAAACTGAACGGAGGGCATCTTGAACATCAGTTTTATCGAGAACGTCATCGTGAATAATGTTTGCAACGCTATATAATGAAAAGTAAATACATAAATAATAAATAATAAACGTTTCATAATTTCAGTACTGTTTATTTTGCCGCATACCGTAGTAAATACTTGTTAATAACAATTAGAAATATACTTTTTATTCTATTCAAGATTTTTGTTTACGTATTCAGTGTTTCAAGTTTTGTGAAATAAAAGTACTTGAACATGTTTATAAGAGATTTTTTTAAAAAAGATATGAAATAATACCCTCCTTATTGCTTTATGGTCTGTCATATTAAAAATACAATTTTATCAGATACATTTACTTTTGTGGATTTAAGGAATTTCCATTCATTTTAATATAAATACTTCTGCGGTATTTTTAATACATGATCTTCACATTGCAGTTCATTATTTTCTGTGTTTGTATACAAATTCATTATAGCTGCGACAATCTACAACAATAAAATTAGATATTGTAAATAAGATAATAATTGAAATATCTGCTAATGGAAATAGTATCTAAAATTTATTGGATTTTAACATGAAATATTGCCTTCTACACCTTTTACTCACATATTGATAATGATACCTACATTCTCGAATGTTGTAAAATGTTAGCGTTCTATTTACATGTAGACAAAACGTGTTATTCAATATTTTCCTTATATTTTAATATTTTTTGTGTGAGCGATATTCTGTTTTGGAAAACTTATCAAATACTGATTAGCTGTTTGCCTTTTCATGTTTGTTAGTATGGTTATCATTTTAATAGCAATGTAAGCCTTACTTAAATAAATGTCAATAAACACGTAAAAGTCAAAATATAATGATATCATATACAATGTATATCTCTGCTATCTATCTGACAGTGTGTAAACTGTGCTCATATTGTAGCGCCATCTACTCCATTCTTAGACTGAATGGAGTATAGTTACAGAGTAACAATGGTCGCATTCAGAATACGGAGGCGTTTGTTATCAGACAGAGCGGACGCCACGATTTGTAGCATAAAATAATCATGTTTAAAAATGGAGGGGATTGATGTCAAAGTCAGACTTTTTCTGTGTGTTTGAGGACGAAGCAAAATGTGTCAAAGTGCTTCCAATATAATGTTTATATCCTGGGCTGTTATGAATAATTCGTTAGTATAGTAACCAACGTGCCTTTTATTTACATTTCAAGGAACAATTTGGAATAAGACGGGAACGCCTATGAAACGGTTAGCGCAAACCGCAAATTTGAGAGCGTACTGGTAGCGCAACCAGTACGCTCTCAAATTTTCGTATTCCGAATGCGACTAATGCTTACAACCTATATAAGGGTGACGTATTTCCAACTGTCATGAACGTGCGGTACATGTATCGGTTCTGTTAACATTACATAATTCATAAAATATTGTCATATATAATAAAATTCTTTACGCCCAGTAATGCCAAAGAATTTTATTTTATTGAAGCCTTATTTGGCGTTGTAAACTAGTCATGTGATACCACTGACAGATCAAGTTACTTTAATTCAACAAATCAACAGAAAAAATAAAAAGTTCAATTATCGAAAACAACATGTGGAGTTTCACCAAATCAGATGCATATTACTTATACATTGCTTTATGATGATAAATAACACCATGCCTCATTAGAGAAAAAGTATTTATCAAGAACGTCATCATTATTTATCTGATGTAGAACCATTAATGGTAATTAGATCGCTTTTGATGAGGTAAGTGTTGCCACACGCAACGGAGCAGAAACTTATGAAGATATATTAAGACATATTTTAGTGCCAAATTTTAAAAAACTCACTGATTTCAAAAAACAGGTGATAAAAAGAAAAGTATATTTCTTTTGATAACTTCAGGATGAGACACACTGTATAGGATGTGTAAATGTATTGTATGGTTTGTATTGAATTGAATAATAGAGTCAATAATATGTTGTTAAAGGATAACTAAATTTGTAAATAACTGTAACATATTGTAAATATATAAAAAGTAACTTAATTTAAATTATGTATTTAGTATATTTATACTCTATTTTTAAAGTAGCGAGACGAATTTCTGAACAGACCACTTTGACAGTGAAATCTTATTGGTTGAAAGCAAGGCCAAATCACACCGTATCAATCTTGCTCAGATTCTGTCAACTGACATTGTTTATGGTTAAGCCTTGTTGTTGTTTCTATTATTTCTCCGTTATTTCATTATATACTTTACCGTTCTTTTCAGAGCTCGACAGTAATTGTTATCAGATATACTCGATATACTGTTTTCAAGATTTTCGTGCATGTAATTTGGGACAGGGGTATGTTCTGAAATTTGTCTCGCTACTTTAAAAATAGACTTTGGCATATTACAATCAACATTTTATAGAGGTTATGTCAAACTATTCATTTTGACAATTTACAAATAAATTCAAAACAATGCTAAAAGTTGGCGGTTCCTTCTTACTAAAGCTTGTTTTACAATTTTTGTTAAACTTCTAGAATTTGATCAAAATTAACGTCAACGCGTGTACTACATCTGTCCATTTCTAATTTGCACAGTTCACGTATGTATAAAATTGAAGTTGAGAATGGTAAAGAAAAATTGAACAGTCAGCACTACTATAATTTGTCTATAATTGCATTAATAATTTCCCATCTCTACTTTTTTTGTAATTTTAGGAAAACTTAGAATAGTCTCTTCTTGAAAGTGTTCAACTAAAGAATACTGAAACGCATTGGAAAGATTGGCTTAAAATATTTGACTTAACATTTTGTAATGTATAATTATATTCATTTTTTGTGAAAGTCATCTGTGGTTCTATCCAGCATTTGGCATTAATTATTGAGGTTTTGATAATTTCAAAGTCAAATAGAGACAGAAGACGTGTTTAAAAAAACATACAAAATTATTATGTATTAGAACCTGTACAGGAAAATAAAATTTTAATAACTGAGATAACTAAGTCATAGAATTAACAAAAGAAATCACTAATGGCTACAGATCGTGATTTCAGATAATTTTAATCTGAAACCTCTAATTTACGGATGCACATAAACTGGCATAAACTCAACATTCAACATCAATAAACAACAAATTACTCAAATTATTTGACATTAACCTTGCTAAATTATTGCATTTAGCTTATTCCTAATATGTAATACATTTACTAAACATGAATACATCCTCTAATTTTCAGATTTCTCTAACAAGCATACGTTATACAGGCTGATTCTTAATATATGCGACAAACTTTAGGAGCTGATTCCTGGGGTTATTTTGATCATAAAAGTTCATAAGAACATATGTCCAAAACCGCTTAGTTCAGAAGTTATACAATGTTTAATAGAAAGTTAAAATAATAAATGGTTTTATTATAAATTAACAAAATAATCAGTAAAACAAAATTAAGTTCAGAAGTTATACAATGTTTAATAGAAAGTTAAAATAATAAATGGTTTTATTACCGCAATTTTCTTGAAGAGGAGTTACCACTACTGCTGGAAGAAGTTCCGTTGCAGTTAAGATTACAAATGTATTTTATGCATGACGGTGCTCCAGCGCATTTTAGTTTATTTGCTCGCGAGTTTCTGGACAGTACGTATCCAAATCGGTGGATAGGACGGGGAGGTCCACAACCGTGGCCTCCTCGGTCTCCAGACTTAAATTCATTGGACTTTTTTCTCTGGGGCCACCTTAAATCATTAGTTTACACGACTCCCATGGAAAATGTCGATGAACTAAGAAATCGTATTATAGCAGCTTTTGAAACAATTCGAAATACCCCTGGTATTTTCGAACGGACTCGCCATTCAATACGACGCACAGTGGTCTGAAACGCCCGAAAAGCTGGTCAAAACTCGAAAAAGGTTCGGATTTGGCTGAAAATCAGTATGCTTTAGTTTTTTTTTACTTTCTGATTGTAGATTTGAGGTAAAAATGGTAAATTGCAAAATGGGGAGTTTTAAATTGCCAGTTTTATGTTCAAAAATACGATAAAATAATATAAAATTTGGCTTAATAAATTTTGTGTTGTTTCTCATTATACTTTTTATAATTATACTTACCATAAAGACAATAACAATTATGATAACAATAGTAATAATGATAATAATAATAATAATGATAATAATGATAATAATGAAAATAATGATAATAATTATGATTATTTCTTGGTAATTGCACTTTAAATAATTCAAAGTGACTTCTTCTAAGTTACTATTTGGTTCGGATCGTGCGCATATTAAATCTCTTCAAGATTAATTAAAAATATGTAATTATGATGTGACATATAGATGTGACGCGTCACATGTATGGGGCCGCGCAACCAAATACAAATAAATCAATTGCGAGGAGAATCGCAGAAAGTCGCACCTGAATTTTCGATTTTCTAGTTAGTTAGACATTCATCTGGGAAATGAATCTGCGAACAACGCGGAGTCTCGCGGAAACATAACTTTTTTGACAATTTCGGAAAATTTTTAATAACAAATTATAAAAAAAGTTAAGTGCCAAAACATTATACCAATCATCAGGCGCATCCTCCATCTTCTTGTTGAAGATATTTGCACGTTCACGAATTTTTGTGTGCACTTCAAATGTTGTTTTTCTCGTTTATTGTTGAACGTTGCACGTAGCAAGTTTTGACAACCGCGACTTTCACACACAACTACACGTCCCACAGGCGCGCCATCTATCTGCTATTCGAGAAATAGACGCGCAGGCACCTCGTTTACCGACTACCACACAAGAAACTATTTGAAAAAAAAATGTTTTTTTAGGTTTTGACCAACTTTTTGGACGTTTCAGACCACTGTGCGACGGAGGATAGCAGCTTGTAGTACAGTTGGGGGCGGTCAATTTCAACAATTACTATAAGTTAATTTTGTTTTACTAATTATTTTGTTAATTTATAATAAAACCATTTATTATTTTAACTTTCTATTAAACATTGTATAACTTCTGAACTAAGCGGTTTTGGACATATGTTCTTATGAACCTTTATGATCAAAATAACCCCAGGAATCAGCTCCTAAAGTTTGTCGCATATATTAAGAATCACCTTGTATGTGGAAACGTACATAGCCATAGATTATCATATGAAAAAAATTACAAAAAACACCAAATAAGGTAGATTTAAGAATATTAAGACATTCAAGCAAAATATGACAATCATCGAAAAGTATACGAGAAAAACCAATGCATTAAGTCGATCGATGAGTTATACATTAGTACCTAAAAGGAGATTATCTTATAAAACAATATCTTTTCGTCACCTCTTTATTACAATACACTTATACTTACCATTGAAACCAGTCTGTAAACGTAACATCGTTTTTCTTGACCAAATCTATACATCCTAAATATACTCTGAGAGTCAACTGCAGGGTTAAAGTTTACATCCATTAATATAATTCTGTTAGCAGCAATCAAATTAAGACCAAGTCCACCGACTTGATGAGACAATAGAAATAGTCTAAAATAATTTAAAAAAAAAACAATAAATAATTGCACGGATATGAATTAGAATTACATACTTTATTCCGTCTTCTTTTTTACTATTAAATTTTTTGCAAGTACTCGTTCTTGTATCTGGTGGTACAGTACCGTCCATCCGCAAGTAAGATACGTTTTTTCTCCAACCGTTTGCATTGAGGAAATGTTCTATCGCATCAAGCTCGGCTAAGAATGAACCAAAAATAAGGCTGAAACAGTAAAATTAGGGTAAAAAGAAAATATTATAATTCTCTCATTTTCTAACTTAAGATTATTTTTATATATTTCTTTTTATCCCTCCTTTCTGCAAACTTCTTCTTTCTAATAGAAAGTTGAGTAAAAGTATCATATGTTATACTGTAGTCGACACTTTTTAATTTCTGTTTATACTTCTATACTAGCTATCTATCCCATGCATTGTAAATGCAGCGATGCCTACTTTCCAATAGTGGTGGGAGGAGCACAAACAGTCGGGGGGTATTCACATTCCATAGGAAACGTTTGCCGGGTGTACTTGGCAGCCTAGCTATATGTTTGTCTTTTCTTTATTTCTCTGTGCTCTTTTTCTCTTCAACTTTCGTACCAGAAATTAAAATTTATCGACTACGGTATATTATGACATGTACATATTTTTTAAAATGATTATTTTGTGACTTTTACATCTATAGTACATTTATTTGAAAACAAAACGTAGATTATGTTTAAAATAATAATAATACCGGGGTATTTGAAGTCAACAAAAGAAAAAGTATTTTGCCAATTATAACTAGGTACAATAAATTACTTAAAAAAAACATTCAAATTAACTTTGTCACAATTTTACACTATTAGCGACATTAATGTTGACCTTTCAAATTGATTTATAAAGCGCGGCAACATTATAACTTGAATCGAGTTCGATGGAGTTTTAGGGTACAATAATATGGATGAAAAGAGAAAACTGTTCAACCACTTTTTTCTAACTATTTCATCATCCAGGAGGTAGGCGCTATAAATTCTCGGCCTGATATACAAAAAAAGAAACTTGGACAAATACAAGAATTTTTGTTTTTCAATGTAATCTCCCCTAATTTCTAGACATTTATTACAACGATTAATTAATAATTCGATACCCTTGTAAAAATAATCTGGTAGTTTTTCCGTCAAAATGTTCTACAGCAGCTGCTTGCAACTCACTGTCGTCCTTAAAACTACATCCCCTAAGATCTTTTTTTAAATTTGAAAACAAAAAAAAAGCACAAGGAGCCATATCCGGACTACACGGTGGATGTTCCAATTCTTGAAAGCCGCATTCGCGGATGGCAGCTTGTGCAATGGCGGCAGTGTGAACGGGAGCATTATCGTGCAATAATCGCACACCTTTTGTCAATTTTTCACGACGTTTTGCACGAATACTGTCCCTTAATTTATGCAAAGAAGACGCATAATATGTGCCGTTCACACTTGCATTGCGCTCTTTAAAGTCAATTAGCAAAATGCCCTCACAATCCCAGAATATTGTGGTCATCACCTTTTTCATTGATTGAGCGACTTTCGCAAACATTCCATGGACTCCCTTTTCGATAGAGGATCGTAAAACTGAACCACTGTGTCATCCTCTATGACAATGGACTCCAAAATCGGTTTTGGGTCATCTCTACACATGTTTAAAAACGACAGCGCAAATTCGACTCGACGTTCACGTTGGAGAACAGAAAGAAGTCGCGGTACCCATCCAGCACTAATTTTATTCATACCCAAATGGTCATGGAGAATTCGGCGAACACTTGCTTCGGAAATGTTTGTTATCACTGCTAATTCCTTCACTTTCAAACGGCGATCTTCTAGCACTAAATGTTCAATAATTGAAATTTGTTGAGGCGTTATCACTTCAATTCCGACCCGACCGATCAGCATCTTCCAGGAATTCTTGTCTCAAACGGAAATATTTTGCCCACTTTTTTTCAATTGAATACGAAGGAGATGAATCACTGTAAACGCCGTCTAAACGTTGTTTAATGTGATAAAGTGTACGCTCTTCTTTTGTTAAAAATTTAATGACCGCGCGGTACTGAATTTTCATTACTTTAGACATTTTCGTGCGCTAGTCACGTTGGTTTGCTGGTTACTAAAAACTGTTAGGCTTCGAACCGTCATATTTATAGTGTACACCTCGCGTATGTGCATGCATGACGTGGCGGAGTTTGAACACGTTTGAACCTGTATAAGCCTGTCAGGCCAAGAATTTATTACGCCTACCTCGTATCAACGTCCCTGTTTCTTCTTAAGAATGAACATTCGATATTTTCTCAATTACACAAACAAACAAAAAAATTAAAAACAGATGACAAAAAGGCTGAGAGGACATTAAAAATTCTTTCTCATGTATGTATAATCTTATACAGCACGTGTCAATTTTCATTAGCCATAGGCGATTAATTCATGCAATACGTGACAACATCGCACCCCACCTTTCCTCTTCAATGCGAGCGCGAGACCGATACAAGCTCAAGTTAGCAGTAGCTGTTGGACTATTGATTAGGGTGTTTGTACTGCGCTCAGAAATAATATTTACGCATTGCAAGGATTTTTCTGTAAATGCAGAGAATTATTAAGCTGCGTTCACGCTGCATGTCACAAACAAAAGCGTAATTCTAATAAAATTAAAAATAAGGTAAATAAAAAAGGATTCTGAAAATAATAATAAACTACTAGATCGCAACGTGTTCGCAGCTAAACATTTAATGTAGAAGTGGGAAGATCGGCGAAAGTCGTTGTGATGTCGATTGTTGTCGGGATTGGTGACGGATAGTAGGGGTGACACACGTTGCCACATATTATTTGTATACGTATAAATCGCATGTAAACATTGAATCCATATACCTAATGAAAATTGACACATACGGTATACGAGGCATGTTTTTTAAGTAAGTACCGTTTTTCCACACCGCGACCACAGCGCTGCGGTCGGCGTTCTGCGTATGTGCACTGGGGACCTACATCTCTTGTCTACGCACTGACGCCATTACAGTCTGATTCTACCTTGTTTACGTTGTTTACTGAGTGTTTTAGATGCCACCGATAATCGTGAGTCCCGGCGACTGTGTTATAAGATTTCTTAGTGCTAAAGACCTAAAAGCGATCGATATTCATCGTGAAATTTGTGCAGTTTACGGACAAAACATAATGAGTGATGGAATGGTAAGAAAGTGGGTGCGAGCATTTAAAGATGGCCGCACAAATGTGCATGATGAACAACGGAGTGGGCGTCCTTCGGGCGTTAATGAAAGTTTGGTGCAGGAAGTGGACAATAAGGTGAGAGGAAACAGACGCTTTACGATGTCCTCTTTGTGTGATGGCTTTCCTAATGTTTCGCGTAGTGTTTTGTATGGCATTGTGAGCGAGCGCTTGAATTACCGAAAATTGTGCTCACGTTGGGTACCGAAAATGTTAACGGATGTGCACAAAACCAAACGTTTAGGCAGCGCATTGACTTTCCTTGAGCGGTACCGCAACGACGGTGATGATTTCTTAAGCCAAATTGTTAGGGGCGATGAAACATGGGTGGCCTACGCCACACCAGAATCAAAGCAACAGTCCATGGAATGGCGGCATTCAGATTCACCCGGAAAAGTGAAGTTTAAGCAAACAATTTCTGCCCGGAAAATCATGTGCACAGTTTTTTGGGAGAGAAAAGGAGTATTGCTTGTGGAATTTCTGCCTCGTAATGAGACAATCAATGCAGCAGCTTATTCTGAGACCTTGAAAAATCTACGCCGTTCAATCCAGAACAAAAGACGAGGCAAGTTGAGCAAGGGCATCGTTTTGCTGCATGACAATGCCCGTCCGCATGTGGCTAATCAGACCAAAGATCTCATCACATCTTTTAAATGGGAAACTCTAGATCATCCTCCGTACAGCCCTGACCTGGCGCCCAGTGACTACCATCTGTTCCTGCACTTGAAGAGACACCTGGGCGGTCAGCGTCTTTAAGACGATGACGAAGTCAAAACAGTTGTGATGCAGTGGTTAACAAGTCAGGCGGCAGACTTCTATGAGGAGGGTATTCATAAACTGGTACAACGTTATGACAAGTGCCTCAATATTGAAGGAAATTACGTTGAAAAGTATATTAAGACAGGCTTTCATGTAAAAATAAAATTATTGATATATCTTTGCACGTCTTTTTTTATTTCAAAACGGTACTTACTTAAAAAACATGCCTCGTAAATTGTTTTAATTAGAAAGATTATACAATATATGAATCGTAAGAGCCTAGTCGTATAGCACAATTTTACACATAATGCCATACCAGGTTTGAATTATTTTTAGTATAGGGCGATATTGCATTAAAAAATGAATAATAATGCATTCTTTACATTCATGTAAAGAAAATGAAAGTCATCTAATCACTCCTACATAAAAGAGTGGTATTAATTGTGCTTTTGTCAAAGGGAATACTTACACTTTATCGTTCAGTCTTACGGAATGTTCGATAATTTCTAACATAACTGTCATCTTCGGACCATATTCAATACTGGTCATAACATCGTCCGGATATTTGGAGCGCCACCATTCGTTTGGCATATCTTCTTGTACTTCCGGTTCGATTATTATTGTATCTACTTCTTTTCTTTTGCTCTGCTGCGATGACTTCTGTAATTCAAGAAAAACTGTCAATCTGATCCAAAGATATGATTGTAACAGTAACGTGTGTTCACGAAATACTTACGGCTTGTTCCTTGAAACGTAGAATGCAAGGATGCGTCCATACTTCTTTTAATCGCATGTAATCTACCAAAAATGACTTCTTCTTGTCATACTCCGGCGAACTAACCATTTCCAAATAGGATTTGTAGAGATTGATTTGCAAATCGTGCATCTGTATAAATACGACGTAATCCAGTTTTTCGGGCAGATAGGTCTGTAATTCTGTCATTTCGTATCTCTGTACCGTATGCTTTAAACATTCGTGTAGCACATGACTCCTTTGTCTCATTAGTTTGATGTCATACTCGGTAGAATCATCATAGCCACCGTTTACTATTGGATTTATAAAACGATTGCTGAACTCCGTTTTAGTTCCTAGCAGATTCGGCTTCACAAAGTCGACCATAAAATAATCTAAACGAATATCATTAAAATCAGCTATTGAAGAAATATTAGGGTGTTTAGAAAAGAGTTGTTCAGGGGGAATTTGAATCATAGAAAGCATAAATAATAATGATTTGAGCGCAAAAAATTTCGTTACTGTCAAAAGATAACAACATTTTAGTCCTAAAGATGTCGCGCAGTGTATCAAAACTGCATCTCAAATATACAAATAATTGAATTGGTAGAATTTCTTTGAAGTAACAAATAGGTATACGATCACTATTAAATCATTTTCAAAAACTTAGATATTTATGATTAACTGTTAATTTCCTTAGATAACCAGTCACACTACAGTATTTTCGGTTCTCGCGCCCTCTCTTAGGGAATCCTGCAAGGTAGTGTGTACAAATATGGCAGTTCTTTACCAATTATTTAAAATATACAAATAAACCAAACTAATACATCATTGTCAAAATTTCTGTAATATTTCTCTTCTACGAAACACGAGTCGTAGGGCTAAGGGGTTCTTTTGATAAAATTGACATAAAAATGTTATAAAAAGAATTTGTATAAATTAAACCTCTGTACCATACGTAGGAGGATATTATGACTTATTACATACAATAAAATAAACAATTAATGGTTTTATAACCGACATTTGCATAATTATAAAATTGTTACCGGCCGATAAGTATCTACTTTATCTTAACGCACTTCATGTTTAATTTGGCTATACTTCTTAATGATATGTATAATGTAAAATAAATGTCTAATGTTTATTTATTAATACAGTGAAACTTCCCATAGGCGGACACTGTTCGTCCGACAATACTGCCCGGCAAAGAAGTGCCCGTTTATCAGAAGACAGACAAAAATTAAGTAAAAACGCAAAACTAAACTTTCATTTGACCACACAGTGTAAAATTATATACTTATAACCTTATTTGCTAAATAAGAACGAAACGGCTAAGTGCACATTTATATATACATACTGCTATGGTTTTTTTTTATATATTATGGACAATTAAAATTAGATAAATTGATTTATTTCAAAATTATATTTCTGTGGGGCAAATGTTTTGGTACACACTGTATCTTGGTTTCTGTTTAAGAATTTGGGAGGTATAGTAGTCTTTTCGTAATCTGTGTGTGTTAATATTCATTTTGTTGTTATTTGAATTTAAAAGAGAAGATGCCAGAAAGATTATTTACGCTCCTTAACTTGATATTTTAATATTGTATAGATGTGAGAATTTTATTTCAATGTGGAAGGGGTGCGTGACTTTCACTGGCCGAGTGTTTAATATTGAAGGACATTAAATCTTGGTCTCCCGTTAAGTTCAGTTGTTGAATTGGAGATATTTTATGTTTGAATATTAAAGAAAAAAAAATTGTCATAATTTTCATTTAATTTTAAGGAGCCGAGATTTAATCAAGTTTGTGAATTAGTTTTATTGCTGTTATACAAGTTAAGTATTTACTTTTAAGAAAGAGAATGCATTCTTTATTATAATAAGAGAAAATTTTAATATTGTAAAAGTAGACTCGTATCCTTCATTTTGTTTTTCCAGCACGTGTTTGAAAATATTTTATATTTATTGAGAAGCTATTAAATTAGATAATTTTCTTTACTGTATCAGTTTGCTATATAATTTGATGTATTTTAATTATAGGTATTTAATTTATTCAATTTAAGTAATTATTATTTTGTATGGACTTTGTGAATAATTTTCAGTAATTAATTAGGTAAATTTTGTCGTGTTTGTCAGTACAAGTTTTTTTTATCCTATCTGGTCAATTAGTGGGTAGGGTTTTTTCTTGAGAATTTGTTAATAAAAGTTTTTTTTTTTGTTTTTTTTGTAATAAATAATTATATCTGATCTGTTTTATTAAAATTTTTAGAAAAGTTAATTAAATAATTATTTCATTTTTTTTGTCTTCAAGTAATTTGTTGTTTTTTTATACTGTTTCCTAAGATCACGATTCCTGACGTGAAAATTGTACAGTTTCGCCGAGGGAACCTGAGAGAGAGAGAATTTTGTTTTCTGAGCTATATCGCGGCAACCCTAGAACAATTGTACTAATATCATAGCAATATGTATAATAGGAACATACATATGTACATATATACGTATGTACATATACAATTTATGTACTATCTTACAAAATATGTAGTCTTAAATGAAACCTTGATAGCTCACTAAGCATACCATACCAAAATTGTTTTAGTTTTTTTTATTTCCAGTAGACTATCTTTATACGATATTATTTTTTTCTCATAATAATCAGTTCTAGGAATTTATATTTCATGTTCTTCATCATCACTGTTTTGACTTTCGTTTTCTAAAATATCAGGCAAAATATGATCTGGATTATCGTCTACTGTAGACAAATTGGCGTCAATATTTATAAATTCCTGTACATCATTACTTCCTAATTTTCCCATTAGCGTATACATTTTAGGCACTTTAGATAAAGAAATTTCATCTTTAGGATCAAATTGATCAATTTCAAATTCCTCATTTACTTCTTGAAATCCAGTTTTCTTGAAACAGTTTTTAATTGTATCAGATGAGACATCATCCCATGTTTTTTTAATAAAATAAATCGCATCTAATACGCTAATAAAACTGTTTAAATTATGTACCAAATCAGAACTCTCAAACTGCGATAAAATGTGTTTTAGTATTAAATGTCGGTACTAAGTTTTGAACATTTTTATAAGCTGTCGTATTTGGCGGTAAGAGAAAACGAGTTTAACATTTTGCAACTGTAGAAAAACAAATCCTTGCAACTCGTAAATATTATTTCTGAACGCATTACAAACACCCAAGTCGGTGGTCCAATGGTTACTGCTAACTTGTATTTGCGAGATAATCGTTGTGGTATCGGTCGTCGCAGGCATTGGAAAGGAAAGTAGTAGGGGTACCAAGTTGCCATGTATTGCATGCATTGATCCTCTATGGTTAATGATATATGACACATGCGATATGTAAACACTGGGAGGGAAGGCACGTGACTCCTGTCAACCCCTATCTATGTTTTTAATCTGTTATTGTCTATTTATTAACTGTTTATAATAATTCCTTCAAAATTACTTTAATGTGGATCCACTGGTTTCTTTCTTGACAGAATGTATGTACTTTCGTTTATTGAGCACTATTTCCTTGGGTTTCCGCATGTTTTTTTTTGGAACACCTATTACACTTCTTAACACTGCCGCTGCTAGTTTTTAGTAACACTTCGTAAAATAGAAATTAAATTAGATAATTGAATAGTATTACATATAATACGATTACTGTCGTTTAAGTAAAAAAATACATTTTTAATGACTCTATAATGGGTTCTTAAAATTGGATATAATAAAGATAATATGGTAAATGAAAATGTCAACACTATTTAAAAACAGTGATTACGTCATAAGTGAACTTACATTCTTTGAGATTATTTTGCATTGGAGTTCCAGTTAGAATTATACGGCGTTTAGTTTTTATTCTTGCTAAAGTCTTCGTCCTATCTGTAGTGCCTTTTTTAATCATATGACCTTCATCGCATACTACCAAATCTGGTCCTAAAATGTAATTTGTGTGCTTTAAGATTGTGCAAAATAAAATGAAATCATACGTACCAGGATCTAGTAACGCTTCTACGATTCTCTTGGGTACAGATTTGTTTAACAAGCTCCTGAAAGAATCGTAACCCGCTATCAAAACGCCGGTGTTCTTATACCAGCTTGATATAGTACGATATCTTTCCTCTCTCGACTTGCCATCGCTACAGATTACGTTCGATATTATTTATGCTTCATAAATAAAATTAAATACTTACGTGATAAGGTATCTGTTTACATTTCTTTTATGTTTTGCAGTGTTACAACATATCTTGAATTCATCTTCCCAATTCAGGACAGTTGATAAAGGACACAGTATAAGCACATGTTTAGTATTTGTGATATTATGCGCGAATAAAGTGTCTATTAATGCAGTGACCTGAAAAAACGAAATTGACTAAATTCTCTTAATATCTATAACATATAAATGCTTTATATACTTGTTAAAAATTATTGAAGTGAGATTTGTATTGATTAGTTGGAGTGGAATCGTTTTAGCAACTTAAACGGCACAGATACGAACAACAGACAGCGATTCAATGCCACTATACATTTACATCTACCGGAACAACCCCAGAACAGAATTATTGGCTTCCTCAACTAAAATACATCTCCATCAAATGCAAAAATTGAATATCATTAATAGATTTATTAAATATTACTTTTCTATGCCTAAATTTTATTTAATACTGGGCTACTCTATTTAGTAGGCAAATATTGTTGACAAATTTGTATTCTTTGGATGACAATTACAACAAATTTAATGTCAAAAGGTGCACGAATAATAATATGACTATGATCTGTACGTTATTTTAATTTGTTAGCAGTGTCCTATTCTAAATAATATGAAGAAAGCATTTAATAATAATAATAATAATAATGATAACAAAGTGCCTGATTTTAGTTTACCAATATAACAAACTTAATTACCCAGTAACTATTAGAACTGAAAATTACAGAGGGATAATTCAATACTAGATAGTAATACCTGATCTTTCTCTATCACTCTGAATAAAAAAAAAAACCCAAGTATAAATGCCTTGGCGTATTACAAACTTAATCTTACAATAAAGTGATTTGCAATATAAAATAACCAAAACCTGTACATACGTAAAATTATATCCATAATATCTACCACGAGAAAAGAAAATGAATCCCTGAGAAATTATTTGACCTGCGCTCAAATTTGGCGCCATTTTAATTTGTACCGTATGTTGGTTGCTAATACAATTCTATTATATGCACTATTTTTTTGTTTATTTTTCTACGGAATCAGGATTACAATAAATCACTTCTTTAAGTTAACTACTTTGCTAGCTTTAGTGTGTCCCACAGGAATCCGATTTTCACACACTAGACGTCGTAATCTGCCAACTATTAACGTAAACACATAATATAATCCTTATTGTCACTGTGTTAGTTGTACGCTGTCACGCAGCCCATGACTTTACAGGTATTTTAAAAGATTTGTTTGGACCCCCAGTTCCGAACAGTTCTAGAATTACTAAACATGTTATTTGATAAACCGATGTGCTTGTATTTAAAATTCTTATGAATCCTGAGGATGTGTAACTGTCATTCGGACTAAAGTTTAGATAGTTCACAATTTATCATAACATGGGAATAGCTTCGTGGTTAACTAATAGATGGCATCGGCTAGCTAACTTTACATGGCCAAATGAATCTCACACTCGCTGCGCGATATAAGGCCGTCACATAACAAGATTTTCCTGATTCTGCTAACCACAAAATATTAGTAACGCCATCTATCCAAAGAATTATAAACTACTCGGTAACCCCTGAGCAGTTTTAAAATCACAAACATGTTATTTGATAAACCGATGTGCCTGTATTTAAAATTCTTGTCAACCTTAAGAATGTATAACTGTCATTCGGGCTAAAGTTTAGATAGTTGATAATTTATCATAACATGGGATTAATGTCGTGGCTAACTAATAGATGGCATCGGCTAGCCAACTTTACATGGCCAAATGGATCTCACAATCGCTGCGCGATAAAAGGCCGTCACATAACAAGATTTTCATGATTCTGCTAACCTCAAAATATTGATCCTTAAGTAACGCCATCTATCCAAAGTATTATAAACTACTTGGTAATCCTTGAGCATTTTTAAAATCACGTGCTAAAAATATGCAATTTGATTGGATTATATCGAGTTTACTGTTATTGACTGATTTGACGTTTATTTTGTCTATTCTTTTCTATTTTAATTTTTCTAATATAACACACAATCAGCCGTTCGTTAATAATATATTTTGAAAGTTAAGGCTAGTACCAATAGAAACTATATTTAATGTTGTGAGTGTAAAGTGACTGTTGTGGTCATTTATGGTCTATTTTTTAATTAGGAGGAGTGTTTTTAAATTGAAGCGCCAAAAAGGAGGCTTGCTATTTGTCAGTTTTCGGAAAGAATTACAGTATGGAAATTTTACATCTTTACGGCCGCCATACTGTTACAACAGCTGTTGTTGTATACATCGTTAATTTTGTCAATGCGTTTCTGTTCAATTTTTTACGTTCAATTTGCGTTATAATAGTAAAATAATTCTATTAAGAACTGAATCGACTGATATACTCTCCGTGTAAAACATTTTCATAGCGTTTTTCTTGGATATGGAGGAAGTAGCAAGCACTTCTTGATCGCAAATATCCCTGTTGAGAAAGCGAAAATTTGTGATCTTAGGACATCTATCTGTTGTTGTGAAGCTGAATATAGTAAATATATTCAAAAAATTATGTGCTGATAACCCCAGAATGAGGATTACTGCTATTAAAATAATTAATGCTGTAAGCCGTTACTTTGTGATAATCAATATTAAAACAATAAAAACACATTTACAACAACGTGATACAACAAAGTAAATGTGTTTTTATTGTATTACTGCTATTGTCGCAAGAATATCGAGTATGATAGGTTAGTATTATAATACATTACCATCATTAGGTAATATATTATTATGTTATCTTGTTTTTAGGAGTGGCACGGTCTACTGTCTATCGTACCATAAAAGAATATAAGCAGAAAGGACAAGTTATCCCACCCAAGCAAAGTTCTGGAAGACACTCTTTAATTGCTGATTATGGTTAAACCGTCAAGAATTCTATAAGGCAAAGAATTCACAATTTTTTTTATAAAAATGAGCTTCCTACACTTGATAAAGTGCTGAATGAAATCAAACAGTGTGATGATTTGTCACAGATGAGCTGTTCAACATTATACAAATTGATGAAAATGATAAACTTTAGGTCAGTGCCAATGTTCTAATTAATATGCAAAAAAAAATTGAGTATATAAGTACTCAAATTTATATTTTACATACTTTGATATGTTAGAATAAATATGATATATTATTGTAGGTATATGAAGAGAAATCGAAAGAGTGTTTTGATAGAACGTGATGATATAATTAGGCGGAGAAGAATATATTTGATGACAATTGAAGATTATCATCGTCAAAATAGCCCAATTTATTATTTAGATGAAACATGGCTAAACGAAGATCATACCAAACAATGAGTTTGGGTAGATGACAATATAAGAAGTCGTAGATACTTTTACTAAAAGCAATCCAGAATATCACTATGGACAATTGGAAGAAATGTGTAGGCCATGTGATTAATAAAGAAAGAAGAATGTGTGAGTTAGATGGGTTGGTCGATGATATAATCGAGCCATTTATTATATCAGTGGGTGAAGTTAGTTCAAGTGAAATGGAAAGTGATAGTGAATAATTATAAATTGTTACTGTTTCATATGTATATGCTATAATTAACATTTGTCTAAATTGTTGTTTACTTGTATATAATAATAAAAAATAGTGAATAATTATATAGTTGTTTTATATGTATATGCTATAATTAATATTTATCTAAATTTTTGTTTGCTTGTAAATAATCATATAAGAATAAGAACCATCTGTGTTTTCTTTTTAAATTTAAAAATATACAAATCACCTTTAAAACTTTTGATTTAAGCATTTCGCTTACGATGATGATTCCTTTTTATTTCAAATTAAAATTATCTAATTTTTTAATGAATTTTTAATTAATTACTTGACTACAATTTATATGAAATCGTCGCTAGTTTTTAAACTGCCGCCAAAAAGGAATTTTCCAAAATTCCATTGTGTAAACGCGCCTTTTTATTTTACTCCTCCGAATTAAAAAATAGACTATAGTTATTACCTAAATAGTTTGTGCTAAGAGGCAAGTAATTCTCAAGATACTTCGGAAAATAATAATGCACCTTGTTATCATCGTAAAAACGAAAAGTGCCAACAAGAAAATGGTTAGTGTTGAACCAAATTTTGGTCTGTCTTGAAATGTGTGCATAGAAATACAATAGATTTGGTATAGGCAGCACCAAAGAGTAGTGTGTCACTGTAACTAATTAAATTAGAAAATTGTGATAGTGCCAAACTGGAAAAATGTACATTATGTACCGAAATTCAAAGAAAAAATTAGTTTAGTGAATATTACATTTTAAACCAGTGTTATTTGGAAATATTCTACATTACTTTTAATGTAGGTACATGCATGTAAATCAGTTTATTGTAATATTTGGTTTTATGATATTCTAAAAAGATCATTTAGTTTCGATTCTGTAGAAGAAATGTTTCCACATGTTAGGCTTAAAAGACCTGCAAATGATGCTACCGATGCGACTGGCTGAACATTTTATGAGGCAAATATTGCAAAGTGGAATAGTAAAAGCTTCAAAATCTTCCAGTACAGTTGAAAGCGTCGATTACGTTAGTACCGCAACATTTTCAAAATCCAAGAAGTCATCTACAAAAACTAAACAAACACACACACATAATTGATCAGCAGTTAGTTTTACTTTTTGAATTGTTGGAAAAAGTCAGAAATGTAGGTAAAATTGTTATTATTGAAACTACACAACAACGTAATTTTCAGCAATACTTTTTTAATTTTATTTCGTTCTATTTCATTATTTTCAAATTATTAATATTAATTATTGTAAAGTTAATGTTTAAAGTGTTATTTTAAAGTTTATACAATAAAAATTGAGAAATCATTCATTTTGGGTTTATTATTCTATTACTAGATAGCGTTACTTAAGGATTGATATTTTGAGGTTAGCAGAATAAATTTCAGCAATGTAAATCGAAGTTAAGTGATGGTCTTAATTTCGCACAGCGATAGTGAGATACAGTTGGCCATGAATGTAGGTAAAATTAAAAGAGAAATTCGGCGACATACCAAGTGTTGAAACCGTAACAGGTTATAGCTAGCTAGATAAAAAAAATCTCACCTCGACTAGTTCACATTACGATAGCACAAAAAATGCTCAAGAAAACAATTACATTTCAAAACAAATTCATATTGTATATTACCTGAAAAGTTTTTCCGAGTCCCATACAATGCGCCAGTATACATCCGGTGCCCTGACTTTTCTTCAATACTTCGACGCTCTCATAACAACTGTTCCACATAAAACGTAATCCTTCTTTTTGATGTTGCTTTAGTCTATTTGTGATGTTCTCGTCGACTGTTATTAGAGGCTCTTTTGTTTCCTTATCAAAATCTAACACTAGTCCCAATTCTTCGTCTAATTGTGACAACTAGAATTATAGATTATATTTTTGTCACAGTCACAAATCCTATTTTTTTAAATAATATAGCATTTACCACCCTATCATACACTAAATATTTTTCTTTTAAATTAAAACATGTAAAGTAAACCACTTGGAACAAGTTATATTTTTACATTTCTCATCTGAATTGTTTAAATGTACTTGTATATTTATTTTGGTAATCTACAAATAATTTTGATATTTTTACCTATTAGAAAGACAAGTATCTCATATTTGTGTCCACAATTCCAGAACGTTAAAGCAAATATACACCAGTGGTAGTCAACCTGGTCCCTACCGCCCACTACTGGGCGTTCCAGCTTTCATGGTGGGTGGTAGGGGTTTTGTCCGATAAATTTAGTTCACGTCACGTAAATAAAACTAAATGGCGCTAGCACCGCCTACAATGAAAGTGGATACATACATGTAACAGAACAGCCCAACACAAGTGTGTACGCAATAGAGTAACCTCGTAACATAACGACATCCCATCAGTTGTCGGTTTTTCGCCGTCGCATTAAAGAAATGATACGTGTCCACGTTGCGCCACATGTCTGGACGGGCATGGCTGATTATGGGAGGATGGAATGGCATTATGTTCGCGATGATGTTCTATTGCACCTCAAAACTTCACACCGTCACTTCATCGCGCAATAAGGAATGTTAGCCGGCGGAGTTACGGTACGATGTTCTGTTGCATGTGTGCGGCCACTTCTAGATTGGCCATAGGCCACGTTTTTTCAGTGTAAATATAAATACTACGTTTTCTCAGTATACTTGCAACTTTTTATCACACAAATACGACTAAGCTTCTCATTGACCGTTATTTTCTGATACAACTTCGAAACCAGTAAGAGTAAAAGTAAACAAAAGCCATTTGATTTTGCTTTATCAAGACACCACATTTAACTGTACGTTAATTTTGTGCCTTTTGCTAATAAAATTAAATCTACGTTGTCCAAATATTTGACTACTAGTAAAAAACCAAAAGAAAAATAGTAGAATTATTACATGTTAGAAGTCTAAATACAAACAAGTAAAGTTTTAAAGTTTACGGTTCTACTCAACGAGATTGAATAAGTAATTATAGAGAGGCAAACCAGCCGCCGTATTTGTTACAAATTGAATTGGAAGGGGTAACTAAAATTAGGTGCAACCTAAAGAGGTATTAAAAACTAATACATATTTTGTTTATTAAGAGTGAAAATAATAATTTATTTTACAAATAAAACAAAAATATATAAAATTACATTATTGTCCTCTGAATAAAATCAATTTTGTATACATTTGTCTAACTTACAGTCCTCGTTATTTGGTGGATTCCTGGCGACACTCGTGGTGAAAACGAATTGTGAAATACTGTTTCAATAATAATTTCACTAACTGGGAATAACTCTAACTCTCCTCTGAAGAATGTGTAGCAATAAATAAATGAGTATTTGTAAACAAAGTTGTGGGTAATACCCTCCTGTTTGACATTTTACTTTCTTATACGTAGTGTAAGGAAGTATTGTGATGATGAAAATTTTCGACCTCGAGATTTTTGCAGATGTCCACGTTTTGAAGTCCCCTGATACCGAAAAAGTGGCTTTTAAAAAATGTCTCTCTGTGTGTGTGACCACGATAGCGGTCAAACCGCTGTAGATATCAATTCCAAATTTTATATTTACGTGTATAATCTCCCTCTTGAGATCTGATTAGTTTTTCAGTGAAATCGGTAGACCGGAAGTAGCAGTTTACTTCAGCAAAAAAATAGAATTTTGCCAATATTTCGTCAACTACTAAGTTTAAACAAATTTATAAAGAATTCATATGTACTCGAAAATGAATTTGAGAAGAATTTTATTTAAAGAGTTTTTCGAAATTCCTACCGGAAGTAGGTCTTTTACTCCTATCGAAAATCAGTTTTTTGCGAATTTTTCGAAAATCATGCTTTTTAGACAGGTACTTTACGAGTATAAAAGTATTTAAAATATAATTTTCAATACCATTTGTATAAAAAAAATTTCAAAATTCAGACCGGAAGTACCACTTTTACTCTTATCGAATAGCGATTTTTTGCAAATATGTCGTAAGTTATGCATTCTATATATATTTATCAAGAGTACAAAAGTATTTAATTCTGATTTGCAACATTTTTTGTATATATGAAATTTTAAAATTCGGACCGGAAGTAACACTTTTACTCTTAGGGAATAGCACTTTTTTTCGAATATCTTGGAAAGTATGTATTCTATAGCGATTTATTAAGAGAATAGAAGTACTTAGAATAGTATTTTGAATAATTTTTATGTAAAAAAATTCTTAATATTGTATAGTTTGAAATGCTCATACGTATAAGAAAGTCGTGTGGTGGCCACACCTAATTTTTTTTTAAAAGAATAGGATCTGAGAATGGAAACCTAGAAGTTTAGGATACAATACTAAATTTCATAATTATTATTACTACTTACTTAAAAAAGGAGGTGTGGGCACCACGCGACTTTCTTATACATATGTGCCTCTCCAATTATACAAAGTTATTCTAAATTAAGCTTTAAATACTTTTATCTTCTTAAAAAAATACGGCTCTGAGTAAATGTGTTAGTTCAGGTCCGAATTTTCAAAATTCTTTTATACAAAAATTATTCAACATTTTATTCTAAATACTTCTATTCTCTTAATGAATCTCTATCGAAGGCATACTTTGCCACATATTTAAAAAAAAAAGTGCTACTCGCTAAGAGTAGAAGTGTTACTTTCGGTCCGAATTTTGAATTTTTTTTTATACAAAAGTTATTGAAAAGTAAGTTCTAAATACTGTTATACTCTTAACGTACCTGTCTAAAAAGTATGACTTGCGAAATATTCACAAAAAACTGATTTTCGATAAGAGTAAGCGACCTATTTCCGGTAGGATTTTTAACAAAATTCTTCTCAAATTTAATTTTGAGTATATATTAATTATCTATAAATTTGTTTAAAATTAGTAGTTGACGAAATATTGGCAAAATTCTATTTTTTCACTGAAGTAAACTACTACTTTCGGTCTGTCTCGAGGTTGAAAATGTTCATCATCACAATACTTCCTTTTACCACGTATAAGAAAGTAAAAATGAATTTTTTTTTTCTTTTGACCACCTATTCGTACAGTTAAAAGCTGAGCACGAAGTCGGCATTTTTCCAAGTACTCTGTTAAATTTAATTTATAATTTAATTGTACAAAAACAAATGAAATCAGTTATACTTCTATAACGTGTTTAAACGGAATTGATTGTATTTTACCTATTTCTGTCATGGCCGATGTTAGTTCTATATGTAACACATTGGAGGCGCTGTAGCCTATACAACAGCCTCTCTATAGTTTACTTATATATCTCGTTGGTTCTACTATACCGAGCTGTAAACACTTTCATTGACTGAGGTATCATGGCACAATATTTGTATTTGTCACCTCTTAGTTACCAACTGGAATGTCCAATTTTTAACTGTATGCAAGTATTGTGCTATAACATTTAAACAACATTTCAAATTCCAGCATGCTTTTTGCTAATATGTGACATTTTTCTAAAAAGAAAAGGATAGATCATTATGTCCTAGACTTTTTAAATTTTTCGAAATTGAAGAGCAACACTGCTCCCGTTAATCGTCTACGGTCTACCAACTGCCATTAGACCACTGTGAAAGTTCGAAGAGCCCGCGACATTTAGTTGAAGTTTGACACTCAATTAAAACAGACAACCTCATGCGTTTTGACGAAAATAGAAAAACCTGAATTTGTGTGCTCATCAAGCATTATTTTTTGCAGAAGAATACCATCACTCAAACCAAAGCCAAGCTTGATAAATACTATGGTTGCACCATGCGGTATTTGCTCACAATTAATCACAAACGCGATCGTGTGACAACTTCGAAGGAGTGCCTGGCGTTGTTAAATCGCAATACAGACAAGTTTCTGTGCAGTTTCATAACCGTGGATAAAATATGGATCCACCTCAACACACCGGAGACCAAACAGCAGTCGATATGATGGGTTCTTGCGGACGAATCGGCACCGGAGGATGCCAAGATGGGTCTGTCAGCCAGCAAGGTCACGGCGCCAGTTTTTAGGGATGATAATCCACATCGATTAGGTACAAATATTATGGCGATTTGAAGAAAGTGCTCTTCCATCAAAATACTACAACGGATGCACACGTGCATAGTTGCAATTGTATGAATTGGGCTACCAATTGCTCCCTCATCTGCTATATTGTCTTAACTTAGCCCCCCAAGTGACAATTTCCTCTTTCCAAACCTGAAGAAAGGGCTCGGCAAAAAAGATTTGACCTAACGATGAAATCATCGCTAAAACGAACGCCTTTTTTGAGAACCTTGATACATCTTACTTTATTATCTTATATTATTTGGTAGGGATGAAATATTTGGATATACGTTAGACGTAGTGTACTGACCTCAAAGAAGGGGAATATGTTAAGAAATAAAACGTTTTCTTTTGTCGAACAAACTATCAAAAAGTCAAGGATATAATGACCCACCCTCGTAATTTAGTCTTTGTGCTTTATAAGGCAGTATAGGTAATGGACTTGGGGAACATTGAAAAAAACATCTTTCGTGTTTGAATCAATGCATTAAGTAACCAATGGTAAAAATTATGGATTATTTAGGCGATTATTAATAAATTGGACATAATTTTACAAATGCAAGGTCAACTTTGCATTGCTTGGCTAATTAATTAGTGTTTTCCTTTGCCTTAACTTACCAATTGTGTCCGGGGTTCCAGTCTATCGAGCCTCTCCTCTTCTTCTCTTTGCGCCTTCTTTGTAGTAGCATCCAGGAGAGCATCTGATTGCACCTATGTTTAAAATAAGTATAAATAGATGTACCAATGTATGTAAGTCCAATTTAGACAATTAAGCGTATTCTACACAATCCTAGAATAATGCTATTTTCATTCTTATGTCAATGTCATACTTTTCAGTATTGAAAATTCTAATTATAATTATCTGCCTTATTTATATCCACCTATTACTTTATATTATTCAGTACGATTTAAAAGACCCGAACTCGCGACATAAACTTAATCTTACATGAAATTACAAAAAAAATCATGTTGGATGTTCCAGTACTAAATTAATGAAGTTGTTCTCTTATTTTAAAACTCATTTTGTATGCAACTTTAGTTGCATTTATAGGATGACACTTGGTTGAAAATAAGGATAATTAAGATTATTTAAGGATCATGTACGACACGCTTTAATAATATAACAACTTACGGATCTTATGTTCCTCCTTCCTATTTTTCCCGGTTCCTCATTCTTCGTCGGTGAAGTATTAACACTAAAAATTAATGCAGTTATATGTAATAATTAAAATTTATTATTAGTAGACCATCGTCAACTTAGAAATCCTCATATGTTATCATTATTCATTTTACTTCAAGAAACATTATTTAATGATCATAATATGGAAGCCAACCACCTAATTGAATTAAATCGAATGATATTTCTGATATTGGCCTATATTTAAATTAAAATATAATACTTTTTATTGATAAATTGTTGAGTAACCAGTTCGATCATTGCGGTATCGTGAAGCATATATAATTCATTCGCTCTTGTCTTTTGGAAGTCAAATGGTACTATTCGTCTCACATACCCGGTCACGTAATATTTCCTCAATAACTTGATTATTATCAGAAATATGAAAAAATTCTTAACGCAAAAGTTGTCTAAATTTACAGTTATAGTTTGAATAAAACATTAGTGCAAGTATGTGTTTAAATGTCTCGTCAAATTTATAAGTCACTTTTTTAACCATTCATTAACTTCAAATTATAGTATGTATACGCTGTCTTTTTGCACCTTCGGATTGAATGCAACCATATATTATACTACTATATTGCATGTGCTGCATATTGATAATGTGTAATTTTTTGTCCCAACTAAGAGAGATAGGACTGGTCACATTGTATGTTCTGCGCATGCGTTAAATAGTACGAGGAAAGGATATTCTTTCCTCGTAGGTTAAATCAAAGTGTCTGCTTTGAAAGTTACGAAATGACAGATAAACAGAAATCATAAGTATAACCTCTGATTTAAATTGACATCTATATAACTATGATGTTACTGATAGCATACGAGAAATTGTTTATTACTGATTTCAGCTTTGTACAGGGTGTTTCATCGGTTGGGGTATCGCGAATTAAAGTGCCTAAATATAAAAATGTCGACTTCAAATTTTAACCACTTATAGAACTTTTAAACCGCTACCAGTAGGTTAGGTTGTTTTTGATAATATTATTTTATTTAATGCGTAAATAAAAAAAAACCTTCGTTCAAAAAATCAAAAGTACTCAGATTTTATTGAAATTCAGGTGTTAAAAAGATATGTCTATAAAATCAACTATGCAATTGAAAAAAAATTAAAACTTAATCAATTATTCAATATTTTACAATAATTTCAAAATTAAAGGCAAGACGTTGAAGAATTTATGGGTTTTTTATTACAGTGTTGTGTGTTCAGTTTATAATAAATTTTTATTTATTATCCGTCATAAATTTAAAAGGACTACCTGTTTGCGGACGTTGAAGAATTTATGGGTTTTTTATTACAGTGTTGTGTGTTGAGTTTATAATAAATTTTTATTTATTATCCGTCATAAATTTAAAAGGACTACCTGTTTGCGGACAGCACAATTAGAAAGTTAAGTACCATAAATCTGTCGTAAGAAAAACGACATTATTTAATATTGACTTTATTTGACAAACGGTTTCGTTTATAAAAATTCTGATTGTGAAGTTAATATGGGTGATATTTCCACGTATCACCATTCAAATTTGAACATTTTTTGAGCACTTTTAATTTTTGATAATACGTTTTTTTTAAATTTACGCATTAATTAAAATAATATTATCAAAAACAACCTAACCTGCTGGTAGCGGTTTAAAAGCTCTATAAGTGGTTAAAATTTGAAGTCGATATTTTTATATTTAGGCACTTTAATTCGCGATACCCCAACCGATGAAACACCCTGTACATGTTTAGATATCACGAATGAATAAAAAAAAACGGGTGAATTTGTAGATTTACATAGAAAATATGATGTAGAGTAAAGAAACGCCTTGAATACATAAACAAAAAATATGAAGGCTGATTCCAGTGGATTATTCACAGAAGAACTTGCGAAATTATAACTTCTGCATAGATTTATACGTGGTTATTTTAATATGTGAAATTATATTATTAAATGTAAATACCGATTGTTTCATTTCGACCTACAGAAAGCACAAAAAATTAATGCTTTATATACTGAATCGAATATATTCAGGTATGTTTTATATAGTCGAGTGGCTTTGGCACCCGACACGGCCAAAGTACGAACTAAAGACGGCGATTCAATACCACTACAAATTTTGATGGACCGGAACAATTTCAACACAATAAAATTAAACTAATTAATTATTATTTCAGGATATATACCTTTCCATAGTAAAATACTATTAAATGAAAGCCAGTTACAAGCTAAATATTATAAATAAAGCTATTAAACATTAATTTTCTACACCTATATTTTATATAACATTTGGCTATACTGTTTAGGAGGCAAGCATTGTTGATAAATTTAAAATGTTTAGATGGCAATTATAACAAACGTCAAAAGATAATTATGACAAATGTCAAAAGGTGTATGAATATTATTATTTATGACAGTCCTGAAATAGCTTTTGTAGGTTATATTACTTGACAGATAAAATTTTGCAACATCTCAAATTTAACGCTATTTTAATTTAGCGGCGCATGTCGGTTGCGAGGGCGACTCAACTATATATGTCAGGTGGTATTATATGTTGACATATAGTTTTGCAATGTATTTTTAAGCTTGAAAACGCAAATATGAATATTGTATTTACTATTTTGGCTGTAATAAAACAGTATTTATTTTATATTTGTCTACGCACATTATACAATATAATATTGTATAAGCAACAGTGTAGAAAACTTTTAAAATTCCTGTTGTGTTCTTGTATTTAATTCTATGTCGAGAATAGTCAAGATATACACTGAAACATGAATGTTTTAGCAAAAGTGGTGGAATTAAACAACATTACAATTTTGAGATTAAATAATGGTCTTATAATTTTTATTATTGTTACCTTTTTTTAAATTTAGAATTGTTAAGCCATTCATGAAAATAAAAATGTAGTTAAAGCACTTTTTACGCCCATATATGTAATATAAACAAACAATTACTCTGATACACTTGAATTTCTTTGGTGTACGTGACATTCGTAATCAATCAATTTTTCCTGATGTTTATTGGCGTTTTCGAAAAATGTATAGCATTAACCTGACCCGGTTAGAAAGTACCTAACAGGTTCAGTAACTTTACCCTGTTAAATAAAACGTTTCCGAACGCAATTGCGGTCACGTTGAGTAACGTAACGTAAACGTCTGCATATAACCTTATAAATAGCTATCTTCATAACATAATTTAGCTGTACTGGCAATACGACAGAAGAAATGGACCGGGGAGGGGGTAAAACAACCTGCATTACCCTACTCACTTACCAGGGTTATGAAAATCAAACCGGGTTGTTGAACCCGGTTACTTTTTAGATTTTACGAACAAGGTTGTTTTTACCCGACTGAATTAACGAACGCATTCGTGCTAACCGTGTTGTAACCCCAATGACCGGGTTTAATTTCCGGAAACACCTTATGTATGATAAATTGAGTAAAAATGAGACTTTGCAAATAACTTATATTATTTCTTGTAAAAAAGGTATGTTGATGTTTTATTTGATTCAATAATTAAATGAATGAGCAAAGTTCAATTTTTACTTATATAAGCAAAAATTAAATTTTACTTTATGTTCAGAATTCTATTTATATGTATATACTTACATGAAATTAGAACAAAAAATCTATTTTATTATAAAATATAAATATGTATTTGTATGAATTAATAGATACATAAAACATTATATAATGATAAAAAGGATTTATAATGTAACAATATCATAAAAAGAGGAATATCGTTTGAAGCTGTGTCTCCCTTGCCATTCATAACACTACAATATTTACCAAAAGTCCAAAAGAAATCTTTCACACACTGTCTTGGCATAATTCAAAATGAATATTTTCTCTATATTGTACCGTCTACGAGTTATTTTAAGCCTGTAGTGTATGTAGCATTTACAGTGGGAAATAGCAGCTTAGTAGTTTACCTGATAGAGCAGCATGTAATAAGAATGTTTTACAATAAATGATTTTTATAAACAAATAAGTACTTTAATAGAGACACGACAAAACCAAAATATATTTAATTGTAAATTTTAATACAAAGTATATTCTATATGTGCTTGATTACAACCTCTTCTTATAATACCCAATTTCAGCATATTATTATCTCATATCTAGGGCGCGGACACGTACGGTTGATGACTCATCGCCCATGGGCGCACTATTGAAATGTTGTATTTTTAACGATTTTTAAAGAGGTTTTAATTTTATTTATATAATTGGATAACAAGTGGCTGGTGATCTATAAAATACAAAATACCTTATTATTTGTTAATTTTCTTGTTAGTCTTCTGTAAGACTTGTTCTGTAAGACATGTTCTCTTTGAATTAAGTACATCCCCTCTGCTGAAGTACGGGATTATTCAGTGGGGGATGTCCTGTGGCGCAAACCGTGTGTTTCTCTTGCAGAAGCGGGCTATCAGAATAATTGAAGATCTGAATCAACGCGATTCGTGCAGAACGTATTTTACTAAATTAAAGATTTTGACACTGCCCTCGGTTTTTATTTACGAGATCTTATGTTTCGTTCACAAAAATATGAGCTCGTTCAAATTTAATAAAAAAAGTCATCCGCATGACACCAGAAACAAGGATCACCTTTTGCCACCTGCGCATCGCTTTGCTCTTTTCCGGAAACATCTGGACTATTTGGGGTGTCAACTGTATAATCGTTTGCCTCAGGACATTAAAAATCTGAATGCTATTTTTGATTTTAAGAAGTCGTTGAAGCAGTTTCTTTTGTCGGGATGCTTCTATAGTATCGTTGAGTATTTGAGCGTATCTAAAGTGTAATTGTTCTTTGTTGTGTTTTTGTTTTGACAGTTGTGTTCCCGATTTTGCATTTTTTATTGTTGTTGTATATTATAAACTAGACTAAGAGGTTCTCCGGCGGAATTCTTGTTGCACGTTGACTGAATTTTTTTAACACCAGTTTTTAATCAGCCTCTTAACAATATTGCCTTTGTTATATGATTTATTTTGTATGATTGCATTTTTTTTTATATATTGTACTGACGATGTCTATGTTTATTGTAAACCTATGACAAATAAAGTATTACTATTACTATCCTTGTAGAAAGAAAACGTCCTTTCTACATCGCAACTGGTTATAGGTGCGTACTGGAAATATTCTTTTATTTCAGCGTATTTAGCATACACAATTGCCGCAATGTTATTAAATCTGCTTTTCTATTAAAAATTGCGTCTAACTTTTGCCGAAGGCCACATCCGAAGTCACTTACTGTTGAAATTATTAGTAGCCCACGTCTAATGTGGTTAATCCATCTTTTAATTTGAGATTTCGAGTTTCAAAATATGTGATTAGTTTAGGCAAATTTCCAAAGTGTTCCTGACGGAATAACAACTGACCTTTTAAATTTGGGATTTGTGTTAGTTCCTTGCACTCAGAAATACTTCGAGCATCGTCATTTAAACATGTAACAAAATTTTGTAAACTATCGAAATTCTCTGCATAAAAACAGTTTCTGTGTATGTTTTAGCAAAGCTAAGTGACGAACGTGCGATATTTTGGCATTCTGTAACGATATTTTACAGACTTTGTAATACATTTCGGAATCACTGACAATTCATTTTCATATCAGAAAGAGTAACATAAACAACGTTCTAGATCTAAATAAATGATAACTAAAAATGTACGCGTATGTTATTGAAACTAAATAACAGTAAGTATATACATATTACATTATTTCTCTTGCGAAATATAAGGTAAATATAATAAATTTTAAAAAAACCCTCACGCTCCTATCTACGCCAATGAAAAAAGGATTTTACTCATAAATTCCTTATTTTATGGGCATTTTATGCTCTCATTCTCGGGCGTAAACAGATGTTGCAGTTCACCATATGAATTAGTGCTATTCAGTAGGCGTGTGTTATTTACACTATTTCTTTGCTCCGTTGTAACTTCGTCGTAGTTTAAACCGGCCATGTCCGCGCCCTACATCATATGAGATCTGTGGATTCTGTGGTGGACATGTCAAATTTTCTCAACTTTCTATGAACATATATGTGTTCTATTCGAGATATATCAAAAAATGTAGGAGGTCAAGGCAAAAGATTGGTATGCGTCTCTTGTGAGAGGTTTAATAGATGGTTTTTTATTATGAGCAATTCAAATATTTTAATATGTAACATAGTAATACAAGTACCTAATTCATTCAAAATTTACTGTTATTTCTGTACATTGCTTCGATGCAGACGACAGTAATTCTGGAATACAAGAATACCATTATCTAATTCATTATTATTATTCTTGAAGGTCGAGTTCATAAATTTTGGTGTTGTTATTATATCAAATTATTGTGCGACCTATAGAGGTGTTTTTCTTTCTATTCACGTTATTCATGGGTTTTACTTAATTATTTTACAATATTTACTATAGCGTAACCACAGTTCGTACAACTTTTGACGGTTATATGTATTTCTTCAATATGACCGTTTGTTTGTCTATGATTTGCATATGATGCCACGATGATATTTCTTAATTCATTAAGGGAAATTAAATTATTTTTACACATTTAACAAGGCACTATTATGAATTATAAACAGGTTTGTCGAATTTTAAACTATTTATGTTTGTTTGACAAAAAGACCTAAAAAGTGAAAAATTATTTGTAGCGCATGCGCAGTTTTGGCAACGTGTATGATTTTGGTGTTGTCACTACCTGACAGCGGGACGAGGTAATAATTGTATCATCAAAGTTAACATTCAATAGTAAAATATGGATTTGTTTTGTCTTATTACGAACGATTTCAGATGAAATTTAATGTGTAACAAGGCAGCAGTTATTTATAGTTAAAGTTTTGTTTAGGTAAGATATTTTTCATCACTCATAGTGGTTATTTGGTTAGTAATATCACAGTAAAGTATCCTCAGTAACGCAACTAACACCACTACTTCGCTTTGATTCACCGTATTCCCTGTAAGGAAATTTCATGGTCTAAATAGTAAACTATATATATGTAAACCATGTACTTTCCACCTTTAAATCTGTCTATAACACCACTACAATATACGAGGCATGTCCGGAAAGTAATTACCGTTTTGTTCTACCGCCACCCCAGCGCTACTGTCGTAGTTGCGCGCATGCACAAGTGTCGGGTTCATAGCCTTTAAATATCTCGCCCGCACCCAAAAGAGTGCAGGCTGCTGCCCCGTACTAAGGCATGCCTTAGAGCGGCTTCATAGTCTATCCGCTGACGCCATTACAGCCGAATTGTGTTGTGTTTACGTTTGCTAGTGATCGTTCAAAATGTTTAAGACAATTTCTGAGCCCGCCGACTAGGAAGTGCGTTCTGTAATACGGTTTTTGAATGTAAGGAGTATTTAGCCAGCTGAAATTCATCGTCAACTTGTAGAGATTTACGTTGAAAATGTAATGACAGATGGAATGGTGAGAAAGTTGGTTAGACAATTCAATGATGGACGAACCAATGTTCATGACGATGCACATAGTGGGTGGCCTTCTGTTATCAATGATGGTTTGGTTGAAAACGTGAATGAGAAATATCGTGAAAATTGACGGTTCACAATATGAATGCTTAGTAATGAGTTTACATAAATTTGAAAAACAGTTGCATGAGCTTGTCTGAAATCACTTAAATTATCGAAATTTGTGGTCCCGTTGGAACATGTTACTCCAGAATTAGTCGATGGAGTGGACGCACTCACATTCCCCAAAAAACAAAAATTCACAACAACGTTGATCGTACGAAAAATCATGTACACTATGTTCTAGGTCAGACAGGGCATTCTGCTTGTTGAGTTCATTCCCAGTGGTGAAATCATCAAGGTGGAACAATACTGTGACACACTGAGAAAACTTCGGCGCACAGTTCAAAACAAAAGACATGAAAAGCTCAGTCGAGGCATTGTGTTGCTCCGGTTGGGAACAGTTCGATCAACAGCTGTACAGCCCCTATCACGCACCTTCTGACTACGACTTATTCTTAAACGTGAAGTATTATTTTGGGGAAAGGCGCTTTGACAACGATAACGACGTAAAAAACGGTGTTCAGGAGTGGCTGTCTTCACTGGCGGCATCTTTCTATGAAAAGGGTATAGAGGAATTGCTTTTCCGCTATGACAAATGTCTGAACAATGGTGGCAACTATGTAGAAAAATAGTAAATTATATACCGTGCGAGCAAGTTGAACTGAAGAAGGTTGGCAGCACAAATTTTCTGTTAGCAACACTGAGTAGTTGGTATTGAGTAATTTGGTTACTTAATAGTAAACAAAGGTTAATGCTATCGTAACCTAACATCTTACTGTCAGATAGTAAAAATTGATGGATGCGAGAATTGAATTTTATAGTACATTTTTTAAAATGAAAGCCAGAATTCTTGTGTTATTAAAGACATCGCCCCGTAATATTTGACTACGTTTAAAGATTTATTTTTGTTGCTGCGTTTTTACAAATCCTTCATATCGTGATAACAAACTTCAGAAACCATGGAATGAAATATTCACTAGAGGAGCTAGGACATATCAAGAAAACAAATTATATATTGGAATGGTGTAATTCTGCTCTGATTTAATTTCATTTTAGTGATTGTAACACTGGTTTATTTTCAATAAAATTTTTAACTAAACACATTATAAAATACAATAGACACACATGAATCTCCACAAAACACATAGATATGAAAGCACTTATTTAAGTTGATTAGTGTACTGTGATTGACACTACAACAAATGTTCAAAATGACCCCCATCATTCTCAGTACACAGCTGTACACGTTGTTTAATATTTTCAAATACCTTCTGTAATGTATCGATACTTATGCTATTAATCGCTTGAGAGATTGCATTTTTTAGCTCGTCTATATTGTGCAACCTTTGTTGAAAAACCTTTTGCTTCAAGTATGCAAACAAGAAAAAATCCAATGGTGTCAAATCGGGTGAGTGCGGTGGCCATATTCCTCTACTTATTAGTCTGTCATCAAAATACTCTTGTAGATACGTTATTGTCCTTGCAGCTGTATGCGCAGAGGCTCCATCCTGTTGAAAGTACCCATGTTGCAACTCATCTTCATGTAGTTCATTAACAAACACGTTAAGGATATTTTCTTGGTATCGTGCAGCATTTATTGTACCGTCGAAAAAGATTGGTCCTATTATTCGTCTTCGAGACATGGCTACCCATATTCCAATCTTTATAGGATGTAAATCTTTTTCTTCGAATATATGAGGGTTCTCCGATGACCATACAATATTTCAAATATAATATGTCTATTTATACCAGACTGAGCAGACAGCTTGCGTAAAGATTTCTTTGGACTAGCATGCATCCGTTCTGCTAAATCCTCTACAATATCTTCAGTCAAAACGTAGGGCTCGTTAGCTCGCTTTCGCTTCAAGATACTTCTTGTTTCCGTGAACCTTCTTACTAATCTACTACAATGCTGGGCAAAAGTTTCATACACAATAGGCACGTCAGGGAACTGGGTAGTAAATTTATGTATACATGATTGATTGGAATAGATCCATTGCCCATTCTCATCTTGAACACCACTACGAAAGTAAGCCATCAGAATGAAGGTGTCTTGTTCAATAGTGAACGGCATGTCAGCACGCACTTGCTACGTATAATTGTCTTAAGAAACACAGTTTTAGTATACTTAAACAGAACTCTAAACTTGAAGCAAAAAATTCGAGATCTAACGAAACACGATAAATGACAGTTGTCAAAATAAACAGCAGCAGGCAGGAGTAACTAGGCAGGGTCTTAAACATTCGATCAAAAAAAAGTATCACAGCAGGGATTTTGGTGCAACCAACCTTCTTCAGTTCAACTTGCTCGCACGGTATTCTATTTCATGTACAAATAAATTTTCTCTCGAGAAAATGTTTTTATGAGTTTTTTCCAAAACGGTACTTACTTTCCGGACATGCCTCGTACATTTATATATTTAAATCTACGTGCTTGCAAAATGGTCGACATGAAATAAAGGTGCCATCGAAAGTTCCACTACTTTATATTATTTATACTTTGGTAATATTAATTGTCATATTTTTTATAACTTTTGTGGCTATAACGAGTGTCTGTAATTGACTTACGCATTGCGGTAAAGAATTATTCATGTTATTAAACCGGCAACTTGGAAACGTCTTCCTTCATTTGTTCTATCGCCAGAGTCGTGCCTAAATATTTAATTTATAAAATAAATGTCATTTTATAATCATATAATCATGTTTACATGCAACCATAACACTGCCAATATAATGAAATAGCATTAATAATAACCTCTAATTTCGAATTCATATTCTGTTGAAGTTGATTGGTTTATTGATTATAATTTTCAATGTCAATGCTAAAGCCCCTTTCAAGGGCGCTTATGGGTTTCTAGTGTCAAATTTGACCACTAAATTGAATTCAAGCATGGGTGGAAATTGTAATAAGTAAAAATCGCTAAAATGCAAATGGCGCATGCGTATATCAATTACAGACACATTGTACCATGTATGAGAAAAAATTCTCGTTTCAAATACCACACCAATGTGCGGCAAAGAATATCCTTGGATCCTTTTCAAATAGTTGCCTGTTTGTCCTGTCAAGTGTCCCTACATGGCACGTAAAACGTTAAATTTTCTGATAGAAATTTGCTTTATTGGAAAAGTATTACAAATCTAACACATCATATTTTCAATTTTTGTTGGACAAATGCAATATTCTGGGTGGACAAATATAATGCAATCCGTTTTCTTATAAAGCTTTCTATATTAGCTCCATAAAGTTCTAATTTTACAATAGAACTAACGTATCAAATTAAATGAAATTTAAATAACTCAAAACTTACAAACATACGTTGAATAATTCAAGAAATTATTTCGTAGAGATTTCCATATTTCTTCGTGATACAGTACTCTGAATTGTTCCGAACATTGTTATAATTTAACGAGCACATCGCAAATTGACTTACGCATTGCGATAAAGAAATATTCATGTTATTCAACCGGCAACTTGGAAACGTCTTCCTTCATTTGTTCTATCGCCAGAGTCGTGTCTAAACATTTAATTTGTAAAATAAATATCATTTGATAATCATATAATCATGTTTACATAACACTGCCAATATAATGAAATAGCTCTAATTTCGAATTCATATTCTGTTGAAGTTGATTGGTTTATTGATTATAATTTTCAATGTCAATGCTAAAGTCCCTTTCAAGTGCGCTTATGGGGTTCTAGCGTCAAATTTGACCATTAATTGAATTCAACCATGGATGGAAATTGTAATACGTAAAAATCGCCAAAATGCAAATGGCGCATGCGTATATCAATTACAGACACATTGTACTATGCATGAGAAAAAAATCTCGTTTCAAATACCACGCCAATGTGCGGAAAAGAATATCCTTGGATCCTTTTCGAATAGTTGCCTGTTTGTCCTGTGGCTGTGGAAAAGTATTATAAATCTAACACATCATATATCTTCAATTTTTGTTGGACAAATATAATGCAATCCGTTTTCTTATAAAGCTTTCTAGATTAGCTCCATAAAGTTCTAATTTTACAATAGAACTAACGTATCAAATTAAATGAAATTTAAATAACTCATAACTTACAAACATACGTTGAATAATTTAAGAAACTATTTCGTAGAGATTTCCATATTTCTTCGTGATACAGTACTCTGAATTGTTCCGAACATTGTTATAATTTAACGAGCACATCGCAAAACTAAAAAATTTTGAAGTCTAAAACAAAATTAAATTTAAATAAAATAAGAATCATTAACTATTGAAAAGTGTATACCTATTGTGCGAAAAACGGTGCTTTTTAAAACAAATACGTTATTATCTTAAAACATTTGCTATTGAATTATTTAACTACGAGATTTTCTAAAATTGACGAAGATGAGAATTGTAATGAAATTTACTTAAAAAATACTCCAAATAACTAAGCAGTTTTATACGCTCATTGACATATGTATCTCATCACACACTATACTACGAAATATAAATATTCATCACTGTGTGAATACACCCATCAAACGAAGTTATTGTTAATAAAACAACTGATGGGCTATTCACTGCTTTGGATTACATTGCTCATCTGTTGTGTTGCATATGGGATGTAAACAGTGGAATGGACGTTCATTGCGCACTCTGATAAACCAAACTTAAGGTATAGTGCAGTAAAGAGTTTTGAAGAGTAGTTGATAGGTCAACTAATGTAATCCGTTTTTTCATACATATTGCTATAATTCTGACTTAAGTGTAGCAATTTAACTTAAGATTGATATTTGTAAATAAAATTACAAGCAATTTTAGGTCTAATTCGATTAATAAAATTAATATATACAGGTTGTACCACTTAAAACTCCCAGGTCAAATATCTCGGAAACGGATAAAGATATTTGAGTTTTGTAAGAAGCAGATACTAAGCAATGTGATCGACTCTAGTTTGCTCTCACAATTGTGTTTTATTATGTGAAGATATAGATGGCGCTGCGATGAAAAGAATTTTTTGATCACCAGAATCTTCATTTGTTTTTTATTTGAAAGAGTATTAAAATTATGTAAATTTTATTATTTGAGTTAGTTTTCAAAATTTTACGGTTTTATAGATATTCGTGTTTAAAGAAAGTAAGAGTAATTTTAATGTTTTGTCTTTATTTTGTTTAAATATTTAATTTGTAGGAAAAAATAGCAGTATAACATATTCACAATTCTTGCTATTATAGTTACTTCACAATTTAAATTTTATAGTTAGTTCCTTTTAATAAATTCCACTTCATAGACACCCATAGGTACGTAGGCAGAAAATCATTCATGTCTGTGTTATATGTATGTATGCTTGCTTTGATTATTTAGGAAATATTTTGACATTAGCACACATTAGTGACATTTGCTTGATTAATAATTGTCTTTTTAATTAGCTTCATTCAAACATTTACTCACTTTGCGTTGAGATTGTATTAAAAATATGGTTTTACACACAAATGAAGACAAACTGAATAAGGTTTTAATTTATGGAGAATTCCGTAGAAATGCATCTCAAGGAATGCGATTATATAATAATAATAATAATAATAATAATAATGTGTCTTTATTTCTACAAGGTTACACAATGTATATACATAAGTACCCCCGCAGAAACCCTAAGGCGAGGTTCAGTAGGGTAGGAAGAATATATTATCTTCCACCCTCTGTTCTTCCACCCAAACCTTAATATTATTATATAATTAATTATTCAATTAGCTAGCTAATGCCTAAGATAACTTAACCTATATATATATATTCCGGTACACACGCCTACATAAGGAAACAAAGTAAGTATGACATGCACATATACGATTTAACAAAAATAATAATAATGTAGCAATACTAATTCTATTGTCTATTAAAGAGCAGTTCGAAAAGGGCACGCCCGAATGCACCCGACTCCTTGCCCCTGACACCACCTGGTAGGAAATTGTATAATTGGTATATATTATAACTGAAACTCCTTTCATAAAGGGAGAGTGTATGTCGCGGAGGACGTATTAGATGTCTATGCCTAAGATTAATGTTATGTACATCTGTTCGAAAGCGAATCCTCTGATATAGGTAAGGAGGCGTTTTGAATAAAATAATTTTATGGTACAAATTTAGTGAATGGTAAATTCTCCGATTGTTCATATTGAGCCAACCCACATCACGCAGCTTGTGACTAACCCTATCAAACTTACGAATTCCAAACACGTATCTCAAGCAGCTGTTCTGGACTTTCTGAATGCGCGCCTTATCAATGACATCCAGACAAGGACCGTAGACTGCCACACAATAATTAAATAAAGACAGACATAGATCTCGCAAAGTAAAGCCTTAGTTCGAATATTAAACACCGATCTATGTGGATAGAGAGCTCTAAGAGTAGAGAAAGCCAGCCCAATGAGTCTGGAGACGTAGTCCCTGTATCTAAATGTATTGTCAACTATTATGCCTAAATTTTTCGCAGAACCTGACAGCGGGACGCCAACATTGTCGATTTTAATTTTAATGTCACCGGCAAGCCGTTCCACGTCCTTCGGTTTTCCGAACAATACCGCAATGCACTTCTCAGGGTTGATTTTTAACCCATGACTTTTAGAAAAATTGCTAATATTATCCAAATCACCATTCAATTTTGCCAAAGCAGAATTCACATCACCGGGACAGAAACTATTATAAATTTGCGTGTCATCAGCATACATCTGTGTAGTAGAATAAGTAATGTATTTGTGCAAGTGACTAGTGTACAAACTGAAGAGTAAGGGGCCGAGGACAGATCCCTGTGGAACCCCTCGAGTAACATGAGAGAGAGATGATTTCCCCCCTCTAAAACTGACGTACTGAGATCTATCCGTGAGGTATGATCGGAGCAGTAACGAAGCACGTTCACAGAAGCCCAGATGCCGCAGTATTGCCAGGAGTACCTCAAAATCAATGGTGTCGAAAGCTTTACTATAATCTAGAAGCACCAGGAGGGTAAGGTCACCACCGTCCCTCGCCCCGATGATATCATCAGTAACTCCCAACAAAGCAGTAGCCCAACTATGGCCACGCCTAAAGCCAGATTGGCACGCAGGCAGCAACTCACGAGACTCCAAATGCTTACTTATTTACATATGCAAGATTTTCTCGAAAACCTTGCTCAACACCGGCAATAAGCTAATAGGTCGTAAATCAGTAATGTCAGTAGTGTTGTTCTTCTTAGGTATGGGTATGATGATAGATCTTTTCCAAGGCCCAGGAAAAACAATGCTTTACGCTTTCCCAACAGGCCTTTACCAGATCACAAAACATTTATAAGTCTGTCTGCAAATCTCAGAAATTACGGTAGTTTCAAAACACAAAAACAATTAAGGCAGAAAAGAGTAAGATATGATAAAATTACGGCAGCGTACTACAAACAGTTAATAATAATCCACATACATGATTACGGCAATTAAAAGAACAGCATGATCTATCTGTAACCTCTTGCCGTAGAATTCTAAAAGAAAATAAATACTTTCTGTATAAAGTTCATTTCGTGCACCATTTAAGAATAGGGGATAATCAACGCAGACTCGATTTTCTGGCAGAATTTTCTGTAATGTTAGCAAAAAACAACAACTTTATGAATCAGATCATGTGGAGTGACGAATGTCGTTTTCACAAGAATGGTACTTTAATTAAGCATAACGCTCGATATTGGTCAGAAGATAATCCTAGGTGGATAAGGCAAACAAAAAATCAAACAGTTTTTGGCGTTAAAGTTTGATGTGGAATTTTAAACGGATATATCTTAGGCCCCCACTTTTATCATGAAACATTAACTGGTGTGCGCTACTTACATTTCCTGCAAAATGAGTTACCACGACTTTTTGAAGATGTACCTATAGAGCTGTGATATAATATGTGGTTACATCAAGACGGGGCACCTGCTCATAATGCCAACATCGTTACTGACTATTTTAATCAAACGTTCCCACGTCGTTGGATTGGTACTAATGGCGCCCTTAGGTGGCCGGCTCGTTCGCCGCATCTAACCCCGTCAGATTTTTTCTTGTGGAGTTACTTGAAACCTGAAGTTTACAAGGAACCCATAACAGATACGGGCGACCTTTATAATAAAATTTATGTTCAAAAGATTAATAGAAATACACTGTTAAAGGTTTGCGGAAGAGAACTAATAAGGCGATATACGTTATGTAGCAATCAAGAGGGCAACAATTTTGAACGTCTTTGTTAGTTATATTTGATCCTTTTAAGTATTTAAACAAAATAGACAAAATTTTAAAATTACTCTTACTTTCTTTAAACAGGAATATCTATGAAACCGTTAAATTTTCGAAACTAACACAAATAATAAAATTTACATTAATTTTAATACTCTTTCAAACAAAAAAAACAAATGAAGATTGTGGCGATCAAAAAACTGTTTTCAATTCAGCGCCATCTATATCTTCAATGACATTCTTTAGTCACTACTTTTTACAAAATTCAAATATCCTTATCCGTTTCCGAGATATTTGACCTGGGAGTTTTAAGTGGTACGTACAGCCTGTATATATAATAATAATGCCCCATGCCGTTAAACTGTACCAGTGCCTTCGGTGTAATAGAAAAACGTCTGGATAGAAATAGAAGAAAAGGATTTTATGTAAAGTTGTTAGAATTAAGCATTTAATACGTAATGAGATTACTTTATCGGTACTAAAAGATCTTATATTTGTAAATTTCATTAAAACTCCTCATTCAACATTGTTCTTATGTTTTCAAGCGTGTTTTAAGTGTAAATATAGACGTGTAATTAGCCGAGATATACAGAAGGAAAAAATGCTCTTACAAATGCGGGGAAGATCGAATAATAATGTCCGCCATTTTGACCCAGAACTAACGAGCAAATAATTCACTTTTAAGTGTTCTGAGCAAACATATTTGTTCGTTTTAGTAGCTTTTAATAGTACACGATATTTTAATATGGATATTTATGTATTTAAGGTCCAATCTAAAACTTTTATACAATAATGAACCTGGACGCTTGAACACATGCAACTAATCTATCTTATTTCTTATTAAGGTGACCACTCGTACTAATTTTACCGGTACGACACTGTTTTTTTAGTAATTAGTTCTCGATAATTGTGAAGCGAAACTAGGACTCAAAATTTACTGCAATAAGTTTTACTAAACGCGCGAGCACGCGCCGCGTTGCGCTGGCGTATCAAGCCAAGATGGCGGTCACAGTCTTCAGTTTATTTTAGTCACGTTTACTTTAACCAGTTTTGACAAAATCTACAAAATGGTGAATGCGCTTGAGAATTTTCAAGAATATGTCCTGGTTTACATTTTTTTGAAAATGGCCACCTTACTTCTTATCCCTGTTTTATCCACACGACTCACAAGTCTAAAACTACCTATAAAACCCAGAAACAAAAACGCAATAATTTAGTGCATAAACACAAGAATGGTATATGCACAAACCACGAAAATAGCACAAACAAACCAGCCTCGACATTAAAGCACTGGGTCAAAATGGCGGCTATTGTTGCATCGCGTCTAAACTGGATGCGCATTGGTACACGAGCATTCTCCCCTCCTCCATAAGTCTGGTTATTATCCATAAAGCTGTTTAATAGTACGGTTGGCACATAGTCAGCTTGAATTTGTAAACATAATTTGTTCTACGTTTAGTTTAAAAATCACATGCATTTTAAAATAAACCGTTTGCACTCAAAATTCTTCACAATTAAGTCTTATAGCATATTAAGTAAGAGCAATATTTGAATACAGAAAGTTTAGTTTATTTTCTCATACTCATCAAGTTGAAAAAGGAGACTGAATTTGCACGTTTCATGTAATTTAATTACCAGGGAATATATGGGAATACAAACTTTGAGTGTAAACAGTTGAAAATATTAAGAGGATAGAATATTGTTTTTTCACAGACAGAAAACTTAGTACCAAGGACGACTATTTTCATAATAGTCATCAGACGGATCTGTGATTTTACAATTAAATTTTGTGCCATAGGATATGATAATAACACGGCCAAAGTACGAACTAAAGACGACGATTCGATACCACTACAAATTTACATTCGAATTAAAATGCTACTAGATGAAAGCCAAACTGATTATTATAAATAAACTTACATACATATACCGGGTGGTGCAATAGTGTGTCGGCGGAGCTTAGTGTGAAAACTAATAACGCTGCAGCAATGAGACTTTACGTACGTATGTAGTATGCGACTGTGCATTTTCTAATTTTATTTACAAATATACAGGGTGTTCCATATTTTCGCAACCACATTCAACTTTTTTATTTTAAATACATTGCTATACTTTCTAGATATTATAATGATAGCTATTCAAATTATCTTTGCAATGATATATGGATATGTGCACTTCAGACTGTTCGTTTTGATTTTATTGATAATATTGTTAAAATTTTGACAGTTGCAGCATCTAACATTTTAAGCTGTAGTCTGTAAATGGGTAGAATGCCTCACGTAACTCTTGTGTTACTAATTTATGGACTAACACGTTATTTGTTTTGAGGTTGAACAAAGTGAATAAATATACAGGGTGTTAAATATGTCGTGTCTAAGTTATCGATCTTTATTGGTTATTTTCTCGTTTTTTTTAAATCTAACCTATAATATTTTTATAAGTCAGCATATTCCTTGTAAAATTGCCTTTAAAATGGTACCAATAACATAGTACTTATTTCTAGTATTTTCAAAGTTATAACCCTTTAATGGGATATACTCATGTTTATAATATGCAATATGTGGGGCATCTAATAGTTGGTTGGCCTTGGTTAAAAAAAAAAATGGCTGTACAACCAAACGTCAAATCTCTACTTCAAAAGTCCATAAAAAGTCGTTTTCTGTATTTTCTCTTTTCTGTAATTGCGTTTTGTTGTTATAAATTAAGTTCGGCTAGTGAATTATTAATTTCCGTTTGTTTGTTAGTAGTTGTTACGTGTTGTATTTACCTTGTTATCAGTTATATCGCTTTATTGACATTATTTCTCATTTAGATACCATAATAGTTTATTGTTGTTTTTGCTTTAAAATGAATTTTTCGAAAGAGGAGCTCATAGATATGGTATTTGCTCTCGGCGCTAGCAACAGAAATCCATTTTTAGCATCAAGAACATATGCGATGTTAATAAGGTTTCTTCGAACGGGTTCAGTGAATTACGTCGAACATGAAAGAAGTAAGACTATGATTACAGAAGATAATGGAGTGATAGTCGTCCAGTCCATTGTGGAAAATCCGCACGTATCTACAAGGATAATTTCGAAACAACACGGGATAGAAGTCACTGCTGTAAAAAGGATTTTAAAAAAACATAAGTTTCACCCTTACAAAATTCAAAATCATCAAGGCTTATTACAAACGGACTTTGAAAGGAGACTAGTGTACTGTGAATGTCTACTTTTACAATTACGACACGATATAACTTTTCTAGATCATGTGCTTTTCACAGATGAAGCAACATTTGCTAATTGTGGAACCACAAACAGAAAAAATACCCATTATTATGACACTACAAACCCACATTTTGTTCAGCCCATTTTATATCAACAAAAATGGAGTGTTAACACATGGGGAGGCATCATAGGAAACACTATTATTGGTCCATTCTTTTTTGATAATACTTTAAATTGTGCAATCTACACAAATTTCCTACAAAATAATTTACCATTGCTATTAGAAGGCCTCCCAGATAACGTCATCAGGAGATTGTGGTACCAACATGATGGTGCACCAGCACATTATGGTGCTGCTGCAAGAGCACATTTAGATAGGGTATTCACCAATAAGTGGATTGGGAGAGGAAGTTTGATAAGCTGGCCACCACGATCACCAGATCTCACACCTTGTGATTTCTTTCTGTGGCCAACTGTAAAAAACATTGTTTACGCAACACCTCCTACAACGGCAGAGAACATGCAGCAACGAATAAGAAACGCTTTTCTTCAATTAAGTGAGAATAACTTAGCTGAGAATGTAAGTCTGTCGATACAGAGACGGTTGAGAGCATGTGTAGAGCAGAATGGAAATATATTTGAACACATTTTAAATTAAGATTGGTTTATTATCGAAAATTTTCAAAATGTATTTCTAAAACTAATGATAAAGCATTTAAAAAACAGGTGTTTGTTAAAATTACTTTGTTTTATTTTCATGGCCAACCAACTATTAGATGCCCCGCATTTTGCATGTTATAAACATGAGTATATCCCATTAAAGGGTTATAACTTTGAAAATACTAGAAATAAGTACTATGTTATAGGTACCATTTTAAAGGCGATTTTACAAGGAATATGCTGACTTATAAAAATATTATAGGTTAGATTTTAAAAAAAACGAGAAAATAACCAATAAAGATCGATAACTTGGACATGACATATTTAACACCCTGTATATTTATTGACTTTGTTCAACCTCAAAACAAATAACGTGTTAGTCCATAAATTAGAGACACAAGAGTTACGTGAGGCATTCTACCCATTTACAGACTACAGCTTAAAATGTTAGATGCTGCAACTGTCAAGATTTTAACAATATTATCAATAAAATCAAAACGAACAGTCTGAAGTGCACATATCCATATATCATTGCAAAGATAATTTGAATGGCTATCATTATAATATCTAGAAAGTATAGCAATGTATTTAAAATAAAAAAGTTGAATGTGGTTGCGAAAATTTGGAACACCCTGTATATTTGTAAATAAAATTAGAAAATGCACAGTCGCATACTACATACGTACGTAAAGTCTCATTGCTGCAGCGTTATTAGTTTTCACACTAAGCTCCGCCGACACACTATTGCACCACCCGGTATACAGGGTTATGATAAAGTAACGTACAAAATTCATAAAACGTACAATGTTTATTTTTGAAAAAAATGTAAAAACACGTCAAACAGTTTATTTTGATTCCGCGTCTTTTAACATAAGTCAAAAAAATAAAACGTCAAATTTGTCAAAGTTATGACGTCATCAATATTTTTTTTAAATATGAAGCTTGGTTTTTTTTTTACTTTATTTGATAAAGCTTGTTTTTCTGCATTATAAAGAAATAATTGAAGTAGGGGCCACATAAGAAAAAACTGACAGAATTAATAAAAAACAAAATAAACTTTATTATACCTAGTAATAACATTTAAATTAACTAAACAGTCCATTAAACCCAAACGATTTCTTACAGGAATTGTTCAAACTGTGTCCCGTTCACTATCTGACATAGGTAGACCTGCTTTACAGAGTCTTCGATCATCTGCGGAGTTATACGAGTCATTTCATGTCTAATTCTTTTTTTTTTTTAGTTTTTTCTTATGTGACCCCTACTTCAATTATTTCTTTATAATGCAGAAAAACAAGCTTTATCAAATAAAGTAAAAAAAAACCAAGCTTGATATTTAAAAAAAATATTGATTACGTCATAACTTTGACAAATTTGACGTTATATTTTTTTGACTTATGTTAAAAGACGCGGAATGAAATAAACTGTTTGACGTGTTTTTGCATTTTTTTCAAAAATGAACATTGTACGTTTTATGAATTTTGTGCGTTACTTTATCATAACCCTGTATATTTAACACTTTGCTATTTTATGTAGTAGGCAAGCATTATTGGCAAATTTGTATTGTTTTGATAACAATTACAACAAACGTCAAAAGGTGTGTATGAATATTACTATTCATGACAGTCATGTAAGGAATTTTGTAGGTTATATTACATAAAAGCAAAATGTTGCAACATCTAAAATTTGACGCCATCTTAATTTATTGGCGCATATCGGTTGCTAAAGCGATTCTACTATATTTAGTTTCATAATGAAGTTAAAATTATTTTTAATTTCAAAGTTCACTTTAAATCCAGAAAATTAGTATCTTAATTTCAGTTAAAAACTAAAGTCAACTTCAAAATCACATTAAGCCAAAGTTTAGATTTTCTCAGTTTAAACTAAGTTTATTAATATTTGCTTTAACGACAAGTACGGTATAAAGTCACATAGTATACTCGTGTTGATAACGATTTACTTGCAAGTTTGGAATCTATATTTTACCTTTTTCTTTATTCTGAATTCTGAGTAGAAAATGAAGTAGTATTACAAACGAGCTGTAGTTCCTTATCACAAGCAATTGGGAGAATATATAAATTTAAAGGTTTCCTTTGATTTACTAGCAACAATTCTTCTTTCTCGCTAAAATTAGCTCCTCTATTCCTCTAATCTATTTTATGCAGACGGTTTTTTGAGGTTATTTATTGTTCTGAATGAAATATAAATTCTAATGCCGGCAACTCATTATGTGGAAGTTATGTATGGTTGAATAAATTAGAATGGCGTCAAATTTAAGATGTAATTTAATCTGTCAAGTAATGTAGCCTACAAAAACCATTTTAGGATAATAATATTCATAGACGTTTTGACATTTGTCATAATTTTGACGTGCGTTACAAATATTATCTAAACAATAAAAAAATTTCAAGAATGCTTGCCTACTACACAAAATATCCGAATAATAAATAAAATACAGGTATAGAAAAGTAATATTTAATAACTTTATTTATAATTTTAAATTTGAAAATGGCTTTCATGTAATAGTATTTCACTAGCGCAGGTTATATATCCTGAAATATTAATTAATTTGTTTATTTTTTTGTTGTGAAATTGTTCCGATCGGTGGAAATTTGTAGTGGCATTGAATCGTAGTCTCTAGTTCGTACTTTGGTCGTGTCAGTTGCCAACACGATTCAACTATACCTGTACATTACCTGCGATATTACCTACAGATATTTAAGGAACTGTTTCTTGCCCTTTATGAATGGTGAAAGAAATATTACTACCAAATAATTGGACTATTATACTTACAATTATAGTGATGTCAAGTCTTAATAATGCTAAACCAAATGACTAAGATTCTATCTCATCAACAAAATGATTAAATCCATGTTAATACCAAAAGCATACGCGAATTGTTAATAGTTATCACAAATTAGTAATAGATTGCAAGATTTTACAAACAGTGTCTTATCGTTTTATAATGCTCGATTATTTACATAATTTGTTGCTACAAATACGTGCGATATGGGCAATCCACTCAAGTTGTAGAATTAGATCGATATTCATAAACGTCTTGCAAGACAATTCGTATTCACGTTTGGCTTTTTTTTTTTTGTTAATAACGTGTAAAATCGTGCCTTCAAATACTTTCCTCATTAGAGACAGCCATGCTTTTTTTAATGATTGTGCATAATTTTGATAGTTTGATTATGTCATGTAAATAATAATAAATATAATTTGAATTTAACTATGAAAATGGTCAGAATTTGAAGTTTTCAACAGCTTAGGATGTACACCAACATTGATTACCTAAAAAACTTAAAAAAACAGCCTACTCTAATGAGGAAAGTATTTGAAGGCACGGTTATGTTATTAGCTACTAAAGGAACTAATATCACTCATTTTGAACAGTATGATCTTTAAACTAATAATATAAATTGAGGCAGTTTATTTATGTCACTGACTCTTCTAGCGTAGACATGAAATTATATCCCTTCAAGTTAATTAGAATTGTCTACTTATTCATATTGTGGGGCTGGTATCAAAAACAGATGATACCAATTCATATGAATTGCTAAAATGGATAGTTTCAAGGAAATTTAAAAATTTAGTTTAAATGATGGGCAACAATGGCAATAATACCCCAAATAAATGCAGTTTGAATTTGTTGGCAAACATATTTTTTCTACTCCCATACTTTAATTGTATTATTAAATATGCTGAACCTGTAGCTTAATGATGTCCATTATGATACAGATTTTTCATTAAGATACAAGTTTACATCCAATAGGAATGCGACATTCCAATATTCAATCAATATTCAATATGGCCATGGCTACATATCTAACAGATATAAAAATTAATTGAATTTGACAGTTCTTTGCAATTTACTAGTAAGTAGTTAACGTGGTGGGAAGATAATGGTGTGACGGTGCGCATTTCGTTATCTCATTCTAGCTATGTCTCTCTCGGGCGTGACGTCAAGTAAGTAACAGAGCGGTAGCCATACACGAGAAGTATACCATACTACAATCAATTTATTTTACGAATTTTGGAGTCAGGAGTAATTAGATAGTCAAATTACTTTAGGAATAACACTATTTATTACAACTAATATTATTTTTGTCATAAATACATTATTAATTAATGGAAAATATATGCTATAAGTTACCGTTGCAATTCATTTGGTAGATAGATATACAACAGTACTCAACTCTCTTTCGGTTTTATTTTTTATTATTGGTAAACTTTCTCATCTTCCGATTTAATCTCTTCTGGCAAATTTGGAAAATTAATTTTTGGTTTTTCAACATTTCGCATGTCCTGTCGGTTACTAATAATATTAAAAATGATTTTCTCTTTTCATAATAAAGCGCCATGCATTGTATTAAATTTAAAATTGTTGCCGCGTTTATTAATGAACTGTTCGAATGCAAAAGGGAACCCCTTGTGATATGTTGAATCCAATCATGTTATCTTTACTGGCCATATCACAGGGAGTTCTTAAACTATATTTATTTCTAAAACGACATGCCACGTATCCAGCAATATATTTCAAACCTTCTGAGTGCACAGTATCTTTAAAATTGAACAGTTCAAATTGAGTCAAAAGGTCTTGATATTCACATGGAATTTCTACAGATATAGTATTGCTGTCGACATATTCATTTTATTCTGGTTCTATGAAAGAGTAGGGTATTTGAAGTTCGTCTGTAGGAACATTTTCATCTAGAATGAATTGAGCAACATTCCGTAACAAACTTCCGAAAAAGCAAGCTTCATTTTCTGATTCCAAATATTTCTCTCTTCGACACCTTCTTCAGTGTTTTTATTTAGGGTGAAAGCAGTTACTGAATGTTTTGATCTAATCAGTAGGTAAGTATGTATTCGATTTGGTACATTTCTTATAAGTATTTGTACAGGCTTACTAACGAAGCAATATTAAGTATGCTGGCATTGTAATTGTGGACCGTTAATTAGACGATTTATTTAATGTTTGTTTATGCGTTTTTTGAAATTAATTGCACCATTTAAAATACAATCTGTATAACTATACGCGCTCGACCGCATTTGTTACTAGCATGACGTAGCTGCGCAAACCGATCGAATTTGAACCTCGGGACCAGCACACCATTATTTCCCACCACGGTAGTTAAAATGTATGCTTTTTTTTAAAATTTTATTCTCAATTTATGAAATGGAATGTTAAAAAAATAATGTTTTATTATGGGGTCGTAGAAAAAATAGTGTATGCAACTCGCATTTAATGGCTATTAAGCCACTCGTATTTGTGCTTGTTGTCTGTTTCTCTGATAAAACAAGACACTGAAATCATTATTAAAAAGTGTTCTTTTTACATTCAGGTTAACAATAGTTATAAAATGTTTATTTGCTATTGTCTGGTTTCTAAAACGCAAAGGAAGTCGTTATCGGCCGGATATCCGATTGTTATCAGAAAGGCATGTTAATGATGTCCCAGCAGACGTCTACCTTTTGCTCAAGTTTATCGGCACAACATCGACGAGTACCAGACATGGCTTGCCGTTTAGTTAATGTGGGGTGGATTGCATGTTAACTATTCAGCAAACAGATAATTCGGACGACCTTCACAGTCGTATTTTATCAAATTTTCAACTTTTAAGTATATATTCTAAGGATATCTGTTTGATATTCGTCTAGGTTTCATAAACATGGCATATATGTTCAAAATATAGTGAATAACAGATGACACATAATCATCATATAACAAATAATCATTTGTAAAGTCACAGCTCTCTTTGATGTATTTTGAAAAGAGTCGTCTATGGTAGTAAGTTCGAAAGCAGATTGGTATGAGTAGACGCTAGTACAATAAAGCATGCCATATTCGCGACACCTTCTAAGTCGAGGCGCGCACCAAAGTGGTGTGGCGATGGCGTGGAAGTGGCGTGGTGACAACGTGGCATTTGGCAATTTTTAAACGAGTGAAATCAGATGCGACAGCGCGCATCGATATGGCGCTGCGGCAACTGATTTCACTAGTTATAAATTTGCCACATGCCACGTTGTCACCACGCCACTTCCACGCCACGTACGTGCCATTTCGGTGCGCGCCTCGACTAACATTGGTTATGATTACTCAAAGCCGGATCAACACCGACCGCGAAAAAATGCAAACTACAAAATATTCTGTTCGTCCTTCAACAAAAATGCTCAAAACCCAGAAGCAAGAGAAACCACGGGGCAATGTGTTTGTGGTGCTTCGTTTGTTCCATTGTATTCGCCTACGAACCGAACAACGTCCGTGAGTGAGTTGAGCTGCGCTCTCAAACAAAACTCTTTCAATTGATATACCAACACGGAGCGAACTGCATCGGTGCGCAGCTCTCCTCTGTTTGATTCGGCGTAGTTCTGCGCAGTCGGTGTGGTTCTGGCTTTACTGGCTTGTTAAAAAATTATATTTAACTTATTTATTATTATTATTATTATTATTAACTAAAAATGCACCTACTACCAAAACACTCAAGCACATTAATGGTTTACATATAATACTTACAATTCAACCTCACTAGATGAATCAGATGATATGTATGTATTATCTGACCCTATGTCTTCACTAAAATATCAATAACACTCAATTAACAAACGCATGTTATATACATTAAAATAACATAAAATAAAAATGTTATGATGTTTGCACTAACCCTAACAAAATATTTCTAATGGCATGTGATGTAGTTACATATAATGTTATATATATATATATATGTATATGTATATATACAGCAAGAGCGCGCGAGGTATGATCACCCGATGGTATACGTAAACTCGCATCTAAACGTGGTCCGATAATACATATTAGAGTTACAGCACAACATACTAGCATTGCCTGCTCATATTCGAACTCATAGTGATCTGATTATTTTTTCGCAGATTGACAAAAAGAACAAATTAAATTTTCTCTTAAGTGATGACGATTGCTTAGATAACTAAGTCGATAATAACGCGAAGATTGTAATACTTATAACGTAATTATGATTATCCTTATGAAATTAAATAATAATGTAGTTGTGTAAAAAGCGCAAGTTATAGCAGTACAACTGGGTTTTAGAATGAAATAAAAACAACCCGCCGAAAAATAAATAAATAGAAATTTCATGGTAAAAAAAAACTATAAATAAGTATAACAGAAATACCATAAAATAACATAAAAACGACCCTTGAAATAGAAATTAAAATTAGAGATTCTATCCAGTAAATATAACGAAATAACAACTCTGGAAAAATAAGTTGAATACATTTATAGCAGAATTATGCATTCAAAATTAAAATAATTGCTCTAGTTAATAAAAAAACGAAAACTAAATAAATGAATCTCATGGAGAAAAAGAAATAAAAGAAACTCCTAAATAAAAGAATAATTGATCCGTTAGTGAACTAGATCATTTTTCCGAATATACGTCCGAAGAATATCGACTGGCATCGGGTGATCATACCCCGCGCGCTCAAGCTGTATATATATACAGGGTGTAACAGTGGGAACGCCGTGGTCTCTGGTAGTCAAATGGTAACAATTTTGAAAAAGTTACATACTGGAATATATGTAGGTGGATTAGATCTACAATTTAAAAATAATAGGCAATATACAGGCTGTTTCAAAGTTAGCAATGTACCAAAGTTATGTTTTTCTTAATGGAACACCCTGTATTTTATGTCATTTTTGAGTTGTACACTGAAATCTAGATCAACTTTATTTAAGGTTTCCTATGTCTAATTTTTGTAGTTTATGAGATATTTCAAGTTTTTTGAAAATGCAATGTTGCACGAAAAGTTTAGTATCTCGAAAATGACTTAATTCAGAGAAGTGTAACGAATAGCGTAAATGGCAGATCCTTTGGCTGATTGAATGCCATATTCAAAGTTGTCGAGTATTCTACAGGTCGTTCATGTACCGAGAGCAAACTTTATGAACTTCTTTCGTGCATAACTTTATTATTTTAAATGGAACAGCCTGTATGTATTTATGTTATCAGATAGAACATTTTATTGTCTAAAAACCAGTATCAGGAATCCCTATGACTATCTTTACTAGTTTTTAAGTTATTTGTGTTTTTTAGATAATTTAAGTGAACTAAATTTGTTTTTTGTAAGTGAACACCCAGTATATCTTTACATTGATGGGTATAAATATTATTATTCGAAGAAGTTGATTTTATATTGTCACAATTTACATGAAAACATAAATTCCAAGTAATAAAAATAAACTAAACAAAACAGCAGTAAATATTTTTGTATTTGGATTAAGAAAAAAGGATTTCGTATAAAATAAACGAAAAAACATAACAACAAAATAAACGAAAAAGTGCTAGCGTTCAACATAATTGCCATTTTCTTCAATACAGAAAATAACCCTCTGTTCAAATGCTGTTCTAACGTTCCTCAGCATATCCGGTGTTACTGAACTCAAGGCGTCTCTGATTCTCGTTTTCATATCCTCTGCTGTAGTGGGCAAGATATTGTAAACGATCCCTTTTACATACCCCCATAGGAAAAAGTCCATACATGTTAAGTCCGGAGACCTTGGTGGCCAATTGCACGGACCATCTCTTCCGATCCACCTATTAGGAAATTTCCTGTGAAGGTAGTTTTTAACGGACCGTTTAAAATGGGCAGGAGCGCCGTCTAATTGAAGCCACATCCGGTTTCTAATATTCAAGGGAATATTTTCCAAGAGGGTCCAAAAGTCCCTTTTTAAGAACCTTAGAAATTCGTCTCCGTTTAGGTGCCCATTGAAGAAGTATGGTCCAATTACATAATCGCCTATAATGCCTCCAAACACGTTCAAACTCCAGCGATGCTGCCGATCCAAGGTACGAAAAAGATGGCGATTTTCGGTATCATAATAATGAAAATTGTGACGGTTTACTAATCCATTATTATGAAAAGTGGATTCATCGGTAAATAAAACGTAATTAAAAAAATCATTATGTTCTGCGTTTCTATCAAGAGCCCACAAGCAAAAATCAATTCGCCATTCATAATCCATTGCGTATAAATTTTGATGGTATTGTAAGTGATAGGGATGGTATTTGTGTTTTCTTAGTATCCTAGATACGCTCATATGAGTTATATCTAATTCCTTGGCAATCTGTCGTGTGCTTTTATGCGGTTCTTCAGTGACTGTTGCCAATACCACGAATTCATTTTCTACGTCTACAGTTGTTGTTCGCCTTTTGTATGCAACACTCCCTGTGGCACGGAATCTACCCAACAAATTTTCAAATACCCTTTTATCTGGATGTTTTCGATTTGGGTACTTCTGCGAATACACCCGAGACGCAAGGAAGCAATTTTCCTGACACTCACCAATAACTAAAATCATATCAGTTCTTTCTTGCAACGAGTATGCCTTCATGATGTTAACAGAGTACACGTCAAATTGACAGTTTCTCTATGAGGATCCAACCTCCTAGATTAAATAATAACAATTTCCGTAAGTTATCTAAAAAACGCAATAACTTAAAAACTAGTAAAGATAGTCATAGGGATTCCTGATACTGGTTTTTAGACAATAAAATGTTCTATCTGATAACATAAATACATACAGGGTGTTCCATTTAAAATAATAAAGTTATGCACGAAAGAAGTTCACAAAGTTTGCTCTCGGTACATGAACGACCTATAGAATACTCGGCAACTTTGAATATGGCATTCAATCAGCCAAAGGATCTGCCATTTACGCTATTCGTTCCACTTCTCTGAATTAAGTCATTTTCGAGATACTGAACTTTTCGTGCAACATTGCATTTTCAAAAAACTTGAAATATCTCCTAAACTACAAAAATTAGACATAGAAAACCTTAAATAAAGTTGATCTAGATTTCAGTGTACAACTCAAAAATGACATAAAATACAGGCTGTTCCATTAAGAAAAACATAACTTTGGTACATTGCTAAGTTTTGAAACACCCTGTATATTGCCTATTATTTTTAAATTGTAGATCTAATCCACCTATATATATTCCAGTATGTAACTTTTTCAAAATTGTTACCATTTGACTACCAGAGACCACGGCGTTCCCACTGTTACACCCTGTATATATATATATACAGGGTGTCTCTAAAAGGTGCGGAAAAAACGCTACCACACATTTCTGAGGGCGATCTAACCCAACTTACCTCAGTCCAAAAGTGGATGCACCATTGCATTGAATTGCCACAAGAATAACACCCAAATTACAGAAGCATATGTGTCCATATACGGAATGAATTTTTTATATCCAGATTACTCATAAACGGCTGCTCCAATCAACTCCTACCAGGTATACCTTTTCTAGGTAAAAAACATTGGAGAATAAGAATTTTTATTTAAAAGTTAAATACAGTGTGTCTCAAAAAAGTTATTACGTTTTAAATGGATACAATATGCCGCAGGTGGCGCCCTCTACATTTTGCAATGAAAATGAGAGCAGATTTAAATTTTTTACCCCACGAAACCTCCCCTACCCAAATATTGTGACAATATACCAATTATTACAGAAATTATTTATAAAAAACTAAAACCAAATTGAACTTTTGACACTCTGTATCTCCGAAAGCATCCACTTTTGGACTGAGGTAAGTTGGGTTAGATCGTCATATTTTGCCCTCAGAAATGTGTGGTAGCGTTTTTTCCGCACCTTTTAGTGACACCCCAGTATAATATTAAAATAAAATAAAACTATTTTTTACGTCCTGGCCTTATTATGTTAATAAATTAAAACATTTCCTGGGGCATAGCCGCCACAAAAAAAAAACAAATAAAACTACACCATTTTTTTCCTCCAACGTTTCGACATTTATCCTTAATGTCTTCTTCAGGTATATTGAAACCAAAATAAAAATAAATTTTATACTATCACAACATGTTGTAATTTAATACACTACTTTTTGTATATTTTATGGTTCGCTTTTATTAATATTTTCCATTGTATGTGACTGTTCCAGTGCGAAATTTCTCTTAAACTTGCTAACAAATAGAACTGATTCCCCTTCACTACTTGCTCAAATAAACTTTAACGTGCCGGCTCGAGATACTCGCCATTTCACTTTCATTGCTACTCCAAGAGCTAGGACCAACATACTAGTTAAGTCTCCTGTTTCTCACATGTCAGCTAATTATAATAAATTATATAGATATGTTTTAAATGTTTAATATTTAACTATTTTTGTAATACCTCTTATTTTATATGTCCTATGAATGGTTTGTACTGTTGGACAATAAAGATTATTATTATTATCATTATTATTATTATTTCCTGTGTATATATTAGATATACGTCAATTATACATGCTTGAAAGTATATGAACGTTAGAGAAAAAAAATGGTGTAGTTTTATTTATGTTTCATTTTATGGCTGCTATGTCCCAGGAAATGTTTTAACTTATACATTTTTACAGCAATAGACTGACGTCTTTTGAAATTGTGACGCTTAATACTAGATTAGACGTTAAAGTAATTTGTTATATACAGCAAGAGCGCGCGAGGTATGATCACCCGATGGTATACGTAAACTCGCATCTAAACGTGGTCCGATAATACATATTAGAGTAACGGCACAACATACTAGCATTGCCTGCTCATATTCGAACTCATAGTGATCTGATTATTTTTTTGCAGATTGACAAAAAGAACAAATTAAATTTTCTCTTTAAGTGATGACGATTGCTTAGATAACTAAGTCGATAATAACGCGAAGATTGTAATACTTATAACGTAATTATGATTATCCTAATGAAATTAAATAATAATGTAGTTGTGTACAAAGTTATAGCAGTACAACTGGGTTTTAGAATGAAATAAAAACAACCCGCCTGAAACATCTGCAGAATAAACTAAGATGTCTAGAGAAAAATAAATAAATAGAAATTTCATGGTAAAAAAAAAACTATAAATAAGTATAACAGGAATACCATAAAATAACATAAAAACGACCCTTGAAATAGAAATTAAAATTAGAGATTCTCTCCAGTAAATATAACGAAATAATAACTCTGGAAAAATAAATCTAATATCTATATCTGGCGAACACAGCTAGCGGAGATCATTTGCCGAATATACGTCCGAAGAATATCGACTAGCATCGGGTGATCATACCCAGCGCGCTCAAGCTGTATGTTGCAATAAAATATTCTAAAGTTACTGAAATATCAAGAGTAAGTATCTTCTAATGGTAAAATTACTTAAAAAAAAGTAAAAAGAAACATAGCAACGAAGAAAATTTCAAATAAATACTAAAATTAAGTTCATTTTAATTTTACGGGCTAACATTTTTGTTTTAGTAAACTTTTAATAAGAACTTCACGTTATGACTGGTTGAAAGTCCGTTAGTTTTAAAATTAAGATATACTTACAAGTCACTGTCACTAATATGGTTCGATTCACTAGATTCAGGCTGTAGTCCACTTAAATCCCGGCTGCTTAAAAATCAAAATGTAAAAACTGCATGTATACTATCATAGAAAATACCTTTTTCTACGAACTTTTCGCGGACATTTGCGTTTTTGCCGTTGTTCAGGATTGTTCTCCTTTTCATCATCTGATGACCCACTAGTTAACTTCTCCGTTAACAACTTGTCACGTCTCCATTTTTTCTTTTTTTGATCCTCAGGAGCAGGATTTTCTATTAATTCGTCACTTATTACATTTTCCTGATGGTTTTCTTCTTTTGTAACCTAGATAACATATAACATTGTCAATGAAGCTTGTAAACTTAAATATGATTATATTCCAAATAATATATATAATAATATGTAATAATATAACGGATAAATCTATTTTTATTATTTTACAATCGACATTAAACGTACAGTCTATTGTAACAAAAAACAATGAGCACTTTAAATATTTGCACTCGTGTTACGGTAACAGTTTGTTTGGAAAAAAACTGACAGGTAATATTTATATAGTTGAATCGTTTTGGCACCCGACACGGCCAAAGTAGGAACTAAAGACAACAATTCAATGCCGCTACAAATTTCCATGTAGAGGAACATTTTCAAAACAATAAAATTAAACTCATTATTTAATATTTCAGGATATAGTTGAGTCGCTCTCGTAACCGACATGCGCCACTAAATTAAAATGGCGTCAAATTTGAGATGTAGCGGAATTTTACCTGTCAAGTAATATAACCTACAAAAGCCGTTTCGGGACTGTCATAAATAATAAAAATTCATACACCTTTTGACGTTTGTTATAATTGTCATCTAAACATTTTAAATATCAACGTCTGCCTCCTAAACAGTATAGCCAAATGTATAAAATATAGGTGTAGAAAAAAAAAAAATTAATATAGTTGATACGCTCGCGCAACCGACATGCGCCACTAAATTAAAATGGCGTCAAATTTGAGGTTAAAATTTTACGTCAAGTAATATAACCTACAAAAGCCATTTCAAGACTCTCATAAATAATAATATTCATACACCTTTTGACATTTGTCAACAATGCTTGCCTCCTAAACAGTATAGCCAAAAGTTATATAAAATATATGTGTAGAAAAAATAATATCTAATAGCTGTATTTATAATATTTAATTTGTAACTGGCTTTCATGTAATAGTATTTTACTATGGGAAGGTATAAATCCTGAAATATTCATTAATTAGTTTAATTTTATTGTCTTGAAATTGTTCCAGCCGATCGAAATTTGTAGTGGTATTGAATAGTCGTCTTTAGTTCGTATTTTGGCCGTGTCGGTTCCCAAAACGACTCGGCTATATTTTTTTTTATAACATATAATTTGTAACTGGCTTTCATGTAATAGTATTTTACTATGGAAAGTTATATATACTGAAATATTAATTAACTAGTTTAATTTTATTGTTTTGAAATTGTTCCGGCCGATCGAAATTTGTAGTGGTATTGAATCATCGTCTTTGGTTCGTACTTTGGCCGTGTCGGCTGCCAAAACGATTCGTCTATACCAGTGGTTCCCAAACTTATTTTGCCTACTGCCCACTTTGAGAATAAATTATTTTTTAGCGCCCCCATTTTTTCACCTACTCTAAAACCACTATAACTTCAAATTAAATTAATTATTGTGAGCTATATTAGCGGAGATTAAACATTCATTCTAAACGAGACTTTTACTATGGGTTATAGTAAAAGTCTCGTTTAGAATGAATGAGTTAACTTGAGACCTGAGCGTAGTAGGTAGTACACAACGGCGCTCAGGTCTCAAGTTAACTTTTACGGGCTACACCTGCCAATGAGAATGATTATTGAAACGCAACTTTATAGTATTCAGACAAAGTATCTTTTATTCAAAATTCAAAATAAAACAAACATAATCGATTCTAATATAAAAACTAATGTGAAGGATGAATCTGATGCTGTTTAATAAGTTTGTTGATATCAGGTTCCAATTTACTCAAGAACAGCCGCAAGTCACCACGTTCGGTAACATGCAAACGATTTCTCTTTTTAGTAAGCAGCGTTGCTACAGCACTAAATCCACGTTCACACAAATATGACGATGGGAATGCTATCAAGAATCGTTGAATGATTGACCACAATCCAGGGTACAATTGCGGGATCGGTTTTTGTAGCCAAAATTCTTGGTAGCCATTTTTGAACTTGATTTTTATTTCCTCGTTCGTTGTCAATTCTATAAGTTCTTCTTCCAGATGTGGTGATATTGCTGTGTTGACATTTGAAAACGGATCCAACACCCAGTCTGGTATTTCCAAGTTCAAAATATCCTGGTATCGTTCGGTGAAGTCAATGTGGAGCTTTTCCAAATGTTGGCAGTAGGCAAACAAGTCGTCTTTACTGCAGGATACTGATAAATTCGGAAAATTATGAAACTCACGTCTGCCCATATTCTTTTTGTGTAGAAGCAGTTTGGCTGCGAAAGCAGCAACGACATTTTTTGTTTTAATTAAATTTAGTTCATCGCCTTGCAGTTGGAGATTCATGTTGTTGAACAATTTATACAGGTCTGTCATGTAAGCTATATCATTTTTTGATGTAATGAGCTTGTTGCGCAATTCTGTATCTTTAGTTTCCAAAAACTCTATCACAGAGTCAAACAGGTTGTAAAATCGAGTCAGACAATTGCCTCTTGATAGCCAACGAACTTCGGTATGAAACAACAAACGGTTGAAATCTTCGTCATTAGTAACGCAAAGCTGATGAAATAATCTATCATTCAAAGAGCAGTTACGGATTTTATTGACTGCTTTGATGACATATTGCAGTGATTGAAATAGTCGTTCACTTAAATTTCTAGCAACCAAATGTTGTCTATGAATAACGCAATGTACAGCAAGGACATCTGGAATTTTATTTTTTACGTACGCTATGAAGCCTTTATGGCACCCTGTCATAGCCGGAGCGCCATCCGTAGCAACTGATATAATATTTTTCAAGGGAATCTCTTTCTCATCACAAAACTTTTCCAATGTATTGAATATGGTTTCGCCTTTTGTATCGGTCTCTAAATTTCTAGCAAACAATAGTTCTTCACATATTTTCTCATCTTTAATAAACCTCACGTAAGACAGCAACAATGCTTCATTAGTTGGTAAAGTGGACTCATCGAGCTGAATTGAGAATTGACTAGTCCTCTGATGATTGCACAATGATTCTTCTATGTTTCCGGCCATTTCATCAATTCGTCTTTGCACAGAATTATTACTCAAAGGAATTTTTCCGATAATATCTGCGGCCGGTTTATGAAGCACAGTAGTTATTACTTCCTTTATTGCTGGCAAAATTAACACTTCTCCGATGTTGTGTGGTTTGCCTTTTTGAGCAATTAACAAAGAGATGTTGTACGAAGCTCGAAGTCCGTCGTCATCTTGCTTAGCAGCCGCCGAAAAGAGTTTTGCTACACTTGGCCGAGTATTATGCTTCTTCTCTAGGTCTTGAAAATATGCTACATTCTTGTCTTTCTTATCTGGATGCATTTTATTCAAATGATCTTGAAGTCTTGAAGGCTTCATTGCTTCATTCGAAAATGTTTTTAGGCATAGAAGGCACAAAGGCGACGATGGGTTTGTAGGATTTTCAATGAATCCGAATTTAATATATTCCGCACAGTATTGCCGTCTCTTCTTTTTTACTTCCGACATTGTTTTGTTTTGAGAAATACGTAAGTATAAGTGTTGAACTTAAGTACTGCTTATCTATTACGCGCGAAACCGCAAATGAAAATAAAATAAATATTACGTTGTTTATATAGGATTGCATAAGCAGCACGCACCGACAGGAATAAGACAAACATGCATAAACTCGTTTATCTCATTCGACGCTCAATCGTACTCAACAAGTAAGAACAAGTATTCTATGAACCAGCCGATTGATACAGTTGCCTTTTTATTTGTTTGTTTGTGTCTCTTTTCGTTTCGAAACGGAGCGACCGATTGATATGTTTTTTATTTTATTTATTCAATAAAACAGGACAGATATATGAACTACTCGGAGAGAAATATCGAACCGAGTTGGTTTGAGCAATCTCTTAATTAATATTAGTTGATGTTCACAAGCTGTAGTCGAGAGTAGGGATGGGACATCGGTGGGTAAACATCGATATCAAACATCGATGTTAACATCGTTGATCAACATCGATGGTTGCAAAATATCGACTACCAAACATCGATGTTTTTAAACATCGATAATTATATTTATAGATTTATTTTTTGGCAGTTTAACAAAAACTTTATTATAACTTAATTAATTTACGTCCTTAACAAAATGATATAAAAGATATCACTATTCAAAAAAAATAATAAAAGAAATATATACATTTATAATATGTAGTTAACTTTAGAAACTACTCAAAAAAAACTATATAAAAAAACAATATTATGCAATTACGCATGAAACAACCACATGACTTAAATCGTCTGATACTTAAAAAATATATACATTTACGTGTATCAAAGCTTTTTAAGAGAACGATTTTTATTTGGGATTTTATAGTCTTGCATTTTTTTTTGACTACGCTGGCAAATACCGAGATACATATGGATATGGTTTTATATTTCTGATGTGTCATCTTGCATTTAATACGTGTATCGTCGTGTATGATTGTACGCACTAGGGAATTTCCCGAAGAAGTATACATCGGTAATGTCTATCTCCCTTCTTTTTCTATGAAAATACGTTTACCTCCTTCACTTATTCTGCATGCATACATAATTTAACTTTTATTCTGCACATTAAAAGTACTATAAATTTATGTATTTAATTATATATTATTTAAATATTTATACTGAGTAATATTTAAAAGAGCCTAAAATGAAATATTCGAATTTATATGATATAGCACTGTGTAATTTAAATACTTCTTTTATTCGTAGACAATTTTACATCCTCGTAGCCTGTATGTGAGCTGTTAATTTGGAAACATTTTTGTATTTGTCAACAGAGGACGCTGTTTTATTTTGTGATTAGTGCAAATACATTTTGTCAAGCTTAAAAGTTCGATGTTCACTATATTTCTTCTAACATCGATAGTTTATCGATAAATCTAAATTGCAAACATCGATGCAAAAACATCGAACATCGATCCTAAAATATCGATGTTCAATGAACATCGATGTTTATCGCCCATCCCTAGTCGAGAGTCGAGAGCTCAGTCGGTGTCTAAGAGTCCTCCTAGATTCTAGATGAAATTACAAATCGCCCCCTAAGCCTTTACACAACGCCCCCATTTTTTTTCTGGGTCTCTTACCGCCCCCCTTTAGACCTGCAGCGCCCACAAGGGGGCGTTATCGCCCACTTTGGGAACCTATGGTCTATACCCTAGTCGTCAAATTTTAATTTCAGTTTGCACTTCTATCATATGCAGAAGATGACCTTATGATATGCAGCGATGCCTGCTTGCTAACAGTGGTGGGAGAGCAACGCAGTGGCGGGGGACCCCCACGCCTTACATTTCATAACGTTTGTCGAGTGTGGCAGCCACGCTTATGTTTATCTTTAGTTTATTTCGTCGCGCTCTTTTCCTTTTTCTACTTTCGTATCAGAAATTAAAATATGTCGACCCCGGTATATAGGTTCTGCTAGTAAAATACTATTGCAAGAAAGTCAGTTGTAAATTAAATACTATAAATAAAGTTACTAAATATTACTATTCTATACATATATTTTAGTTAATAATTGGCTATTCCGTTTAGTTCACAAGCATTGTTGACAAATTTGTAATATTTGGATGACAATACAATACAACGAACGTCAAAAGGTGTATAATTATTATTTTTTGCAGTGCTGAAATGGCTTTTGTAGGTTATATTACTTCACAGCTAAAGGTTTGCAACTTCTAAAATTTGACGCCTTTTGAAAATATTGACGCATGTCGGTTGCCAAACCGACTCAACTATAGGTGATACCAAATTTTAGTTTCTAGTTGTTATTTAAAATTTTTACACAATCGAAACCGTTTTTGGGTGTTTTTCAATCCAAATGGATATCCACAGTGTGGGTCAGGTGACCCAATTAAAAGATTCAGAGAAAATCAAATGGATTTTTTGAAAATTAACTTTAAAGACACTTGAATCTACATTTTTAAAAAAAACACAAAAACTGAAATATCTCAAAAATCATTGAGTTTTATATAATGCATGAAAGGCTTGTTTCGCACTTACCCGGCTATCATACTATAATCGGGACGAAGAGTGTGCCAGAGTTGTCATACTTGCCCGAGAAATGTCGTGGTCGGGTAAACGACAACCGGCTGTCGTGCTATTGCTGTGGGAAGCCGGCAGCCCCCACTGCAATGGACGACTGCCGGTGTCGGCGAAAGAAACGGATGAAGGCAGTGGGAAAAGAGACTAATTGCGGACAACACATTTAACCAGCACGTCTCTTTTGTAGTTTCTACGATTTTTTTCTGGTATTGCTGTTATTGTTTTTGTGTTAAATCAGTTCAAAGAATTGTGTCATGGCCGAAGTTGATCTTGAAGTACTGATTACATTAGTTCATGATCGCCCTATTGTATGGGATAAAACACAAGAATCTTACAAGGACAGAATCCAAACAAGAAGTGCTTGGATCAAGATTTTTAAAGAGTTAAATGATAGTTATGAAGAGCTGGACCAACAACATTTTTACTGCCAACATGTGGATAGGCTGAATACATTCTTTAAAGGATGTGTTGCGGCGTTGTATGGAATCTTTGATTATCATATGTAGATCATCAAATGTTTATATACTCATCCTAAAATAGTTAAAAAAACTTGTCACCATCATTTCTTAAATCTTCGAAAAGTAAGAAGAATGCCCCAACTTCGTCTCTTCTCATATTGATCGGATGAACCCAGTACATTCTATTTTTTCTCCGCTTCTTCAAACGTCTGTACAGGATCATACACGCTATTAACTTATTGCCATCCATTAGTCAACTATTCAACGGGAACGTGTACTGAATGAAGATCTAAATAAAAACGATGTCTGAACGCGTGTCGGATACCGTACCGGGCAAATGTGAAAAAGACCCGCTTTCGTGTCGGCGTCGGCTACGTGTCGGCTAGATGTCGGTTTCCCGACAGCCGGTTAAGTGTGAAACAAGCCTAAGAGTTGAATTTACTCTTAGCTAATATCCTATCAAATAATACAGTTGCTGTAATGATCCTATTGTAACATACCTTTGCATTATTTGTTTTCTTCTTATTTTTGTCATCCTCAATATCAGTTTCTGAATTATCACCATCACTTACATCATCTGACACATCATTAATATATTTCAGAAGGTCATCAAGAATATTAGCAGATTTTATATTTCCATCTGTATTACTGAAATAGTTCTCTGTATTTCGGTTGTCTTCCACATTTGGTATGCTGGAAATATCACAATCTGTTGCACTACTATCGGACAGTGTATCAGTACTGTGTCCATTATCTTTGCTGCTTTCTTTGTCTTTCTTTTTTCTTTTATTTGGCTTTGTGTCATCAGTTGATTGTTTACGTTTTAAATTGTTCAAATTTATTAAACTAAAACATAAACACTATAAATATACAGTGAGGTACAATAATGTTTAAAATAGTGCAAGTAATTGCAGTATACGGGTTTGTTTTTTCTTTCCCCCAAATCCCATCCCAGCCCACAAGGCAAATTTAGTTCATTTAAAATTGCCAAAATTTAATAACAAATTTACAAAGATAAATGTTATGTAATAAACATCAATTATTTTATAATTTCAAGGGTGTGTGTGATAGATATGACTAACAATGTGACCTGGAAAAATGTACTTAGTTTGTAGTCAACCTATTATTTATTTCAATTTCTTTACTTGGCGCAAATAATTTTATTAGTAAAACTTGTTCAATTACTAGTGATATATAAGGCAGACTATAGAGCGTCTCAACCTGTATTCAGTACAGTCTCTTATGGGATATATACCTCTTTTGTTACCATAAGCAATTTGTAATAAACTGTCTTTTTTTATTTCAAGGCAATGTTGTCAGTTCGATTTATTATGTTTATGGTTGGTATTATCAGTGTGATGTAAGTATTATACATGGGCGAGATAGGGGGAATACGGTTCAGATTCACTCAGACTGGACCGACTCGTGTCTTGTCGGCTCTCGGACACCGTATTACCTACCGGTTTCCCCGAGAGCCGACAAAAGACGAGTCGGTCTAGTCTGAGTGAAACTGTACCGTATTCCCCTATCTCGCCCATGTATAGTAAGTATCACAACATAACCTTCCTGTCAAGTGTCAAATTAATATTATACCGTGAGATCAAAAATTATATTGATGAAGGTTTGCCATGGAATGTAAAACGTCTGTCTTAAGTTATGTCATTAATATAATGACAGTATGACACTTAATGATGTAACTTAAGACCATTGAGGAAAAACACTATGGAGACGCTGTAAAGCATCTTTGCTGTACTCTCAAAACGGGAGCATTAGGCGCGGCTAAGTGTGGAACCAATATGGCTGCCTCACCTAGTCCGGACTACACAAAATTATAATCTGTCATCCCACAACTGTCAGGCCTACACTAACCTATGAAATGTTATTCCAGACGAATTCCTATTATCAACGCCGTCTCTGCTGTTGCAGCTAGGTAGAGCACAAGAAACCATAATGTCTTTTAATATTTAACTTATTATATAACTCTAATACACGATGCACTTAACAAACATTCCACTTTTTACCAACACTACCTGTTTGACGTAAGTGTAGTATCAATATGGCGGACCTGTTCCCGGTTTGATCACGTTAGGTCGTCTTCCTACCTATTCTTTCTCAATGCTTGAGACAGACGTTTTACATTCCATGGCAAACCTTTATCAACATAATTTTTGATCGCGCGGTAATATAATAATATATTAGAATAATAACCTAACCAACAAGTATTTAAAATGCCGTGTCATTACAATAATGAGTTACCAACCTAACCTGTCATAACTACAACTATGTTGTCTGTCTCCATAAGACACTACTGAATACTAAGGTTGAGACAGTCTGTAATGTCTGTGGCAAAAATCAAGCAAACCCTTCAAAACCAGTTACCCAACTATAATTGAATCGATATGGTACCAATTAATTAAATGACATCGAGTTTAAGATGTCGCAAAAGTTTGCACATCAAGTAATATAACTTACAAAACCATTTCAAAACTGTCATAAACAGTATTCATACACCTTTTAACATTTGTCATAATGACCTAAGTCAAGTATTAAATAAAATACAGGTGTAAAGTAATATTTTACAACTTTTAATTTTTAGTATTTTAGTAGCAACAGCTATATATACTAAAATATTAATTAAGTAGTTTCGTTTGATGATTTGTAGTGGCAATGAATTGTCATCTTTAGTTCGTACTTTGACCATGTTAGTTACCAAAACGATTCAACCATAGTGAAACTGTAGAGAAGTTATCTTTTTTCTCATTTACTTTACGTGTTCTAAATATAATTGTGTAAAAACAAATTTCAAATTCATTATTTACATTTGTCAGCTAGGTCAAACTGGAAACAATTTAATAAGTTCTATTATATTACTATAATAACTATTACAAAATAGTTTTTATTTGACAGATATATAATCTAAAGATCAGTGTAAACCGTTCTTGTACTCTAAGCATAATACAGTTGATTTGAATATAAGAAACTAAAATATTTTAACTTTGAAAGGTTTGCTAGGCAGTGAACGTTAATTACAAACTATAAACTCGAATTCTTCAAAGAAATGTACAAATATTTCTTGTTAAGACTTTCTACCATTTACCACATGATATTTCCAATAGAATATAAAAAATATAATTGAAAAGCTGTTTTCTTACTTTTCTATTTGTCTCATTTCCTTATCTATATTATTATTTTTAGCATGATTTTCCTTTTCTGCATCACATTTAGACAGAACTATAGAAAACTCTTTTAAATTATAATCTCCTGCCTTAATCATATTAGCTTCCTCATTTACTTCTTGATCGCTATCAGAATCCATAGAATCATTAAAGTCTTCTAATTCTCTTGACACCTCTAAATTTTCTTCTAATATCACTGTACTACCACTAAACAAAGTGTCAGAATCTGACTCAATATCAGAAGTATCACAGCCAATATTTTGTAAAATATCATCTTCATTTAAAGTCTTCGGGCTGTTAGTTAATTCATCTTTTAATAAATTAAAAGTATTATTTATGTCGTCTATATTTGGACTATAATCAATATCACTATTATATGTTTGTAATAGATTTTCTTTCGAATTATCATCAGAATTCTTATTATTTTCCTCCAAAATATTTTTAAATGTTGAGGTTTCTAAAACAAAACAGTTCAGTTTAAAAAATATAGAATTGCAAAAACTACTTTGATATGAATTACTAAGATCTTCAGTCATATCAATTTTATAAATCTCCAAAAACTCATCCTGGGTAAATTCTTCATCTTTCTCCTTCTTTAAGCTAAGTATATTTTTTTTCGCACTACTTTCTGTAACATAAAATTGAAAATGATATGAGTATAGGTTATTATCAAATACCTTTTTTTATTGGTTCTTCCTCTTCTTTACCCTCTAAACTCTTATTTATTTCTGATACATAGTTTTCTATATCTTTTGTATAAATATTTAACTGGTTAATAATTTTGTTCGCGAAATCTAATGTTTTATTACATGTAACTAAAATACTGCTAGAATTGACTTCTCGACTTTCTATTTCTGCTATAGCGTTTCGAGCAGTTTCATTTGATTCTGTTACAAGAAAATAAATTTGTAGACAAAGTGTTTTGGTTTTTAGAAGGTTATAATCAAACATTTTAAATTCTGTACATTTTCTTCTATAGATGGAAAATATGGCGATACATCAATTATCATTTAACGATGATAAGGAATAAGATAATAAGGTATTTATAAAACCTAGTAAATCTCTGAAAATACAATTAAAGCAATGTTTATACACGAATATAACTCTAAGATTTGAAAATGTCAAATGATGTGATGTCAAACACATTTCATGATTCACGAAATGACAGTAAATTGCTGATAAAGTCGGTCGTTTGTTTTTGTTGTTCGCGTTGTTACCATAGCCAAAAATAGAACCAAGAGAACCATGATCCCTGTTTAAAATTTAAATATTTATAACCATGTTCTTTTAAAGTTATTTTCTTTCAATACTAAAATTCCAATATAAATTTGAAAATCGTAAATCACCGAGCAACACGAACTCACTTTTGGGAATGTACAGAATACAGATTTCACATGATTCATGCATTACAGCGATAAACACGATAGCATACACGATAGCGTAGGGACGTTCCGTGACATGTACAGTTCTCTTAACAAAAAGGTTGTCAGTCTACATATGCCGAGCGCATTTAAGACGTATGTACACCAAGAGAAATAATTTTCCGTACACATCGCGGAGATACCACCTTATATTTTCGCAAAATGTACAAAAAATTATTTCTCTTGACGTACTCTGACTTAAACGCATAGGCATCATTCACTGACAATTGATAACTCAAACGATATGACGAAAGACATATGTGAGGTACGTTACAAACGCACACAATAAGCCGCTTGTTAAACTATATCAAACAATCTGTATGCTCCAATACCAAGTATGAAGTGATTAAAAAAGTTACATTATACAATTTTCTATGTATATATTATTTCAATTTGTCTTGAAATGCTGAGTTGGAGTAAAATAGTTAGTGTTTCTAAATGACATAGTAAGCCGAAACCCCGGTCACACATTTAGCGAATTATAGTGAAATAAGAAAGTATAAAAGTTGGTTTATTTATTTGTAATATGGAATATATCACTAAAACGGTTTCCAGTATTAATATATACCGGGTGTTCCAGCGGAGTAGTAAAGTCCATTATTGGTATCTAATAATGTAGATAGCGAATAAATTCTTAATAAAAAAATTTGTAGATAATCATAAGCTCTACAATTTAAAAATATTTTTATTTATACAGAGTGTTCGACAACGACGAACCAACACAAACCTATGTTTTTTAAATAGAATGCTTTGCATTTGTTTACATGTTATGATAGCTCTTGAAGGGCTGATTAAACTGACATCAACTTGTATTTGTCGATTTTCAACTGTTTCCGAGATACGGCGATTTTTCGTTAAAAATTGTACAGCGTTTGAAAAGTTGGTATGAAATAACGATTTATGATGAAATACCTATTATGGGCTCAATTAGTAGAGATATCTTTTCAGTACGTGAAATTAATGTTTATTTCGACATTTCGGCATGTTCTTTAGAATTACATACCATTCGTAAAGTTATAAATTCTAAAAAAATTTAAATGAAACAGCCTGTATATTTATATGCCATTGAAAAGTACTTATAATTTACATTAAAATAAGTAATAATTAAAAATATATACTTTCTAGTGCATGTGGGCGATATTGCAAAAGTTATACGATACCTAAACGATATATACTAGATCTGAATAAACCCGATTACCCATTTCTTCCGAAGTTTATAAATACTAGTGTGGCTAACACACAGAATAAACAATAAATCAAACAGCGTATAAGTATTGTGCGCTGGCATGTAATAAAAATAAATTTCATTTTTTTAGTGAGAATATCCGACCGCGCTTGTTGTACTGACTACTCTGTCTCCTCATACACCAGGAGTGCTTAAATATATTGATTTCAATGGTCTCGCACATTGAGGATTATTCTCGTGTTTAATGTTTTTAATAGTTTCGAGAGATTTCTATAAATATGAATCAACAATGGCTTCACGTAAAGCGAAAATAAGATTTGCTATACTAAACAGTAATTTAAAAAACTTTAATATTTATGTTTAGTTTAATATTTCTAGAGACGTTTAGCATTGGAAGAAAAATGCCTGCTTGTAATGTAAGAGCCGCAAAAATCATAGTAAAATAAAAGACCCGGACACTATGTATTTATACATTTCATAATTGGCAATCAAAGTACAAAGTATAATACCAAAAGAAGTTATTTTAGCTTTTGTTGGAACACTCACCTATATTAGATTAAGATCTATCAGTAAAATATCAACGCAATTAAAAATGAAAAAAATAAACAAAAAACCATTTGCAAATTAGTAAAAAAAAACTACCGTATAGTAGGTACCGGGTTGCCATAAACATACATACGTATAGATTGATTCCTTATGCCTAATATTATTTGGCACAACCGGTACATTATCTGGCTGTCTAATCTCAACTCATTTGTATGCATATAATCCGATGCGGGTTACTTGCAAATGGGCGGATACAAACATGTACCCGTTTTATTAATAGATTTGATAGTAGGGGAGGTTGTTGTACCTTGGGACGCATGTACCTCGGGACAAAAATTATACTGTTGCCATCTATGATCGTGAGGCAAAAATTCTTAGACATTACGTTTAAATGTAACACAATCCTTATGCATCTTGGTCTGTTTCCATGACAGCGGTTAGTAAGAACGCATGTGTGAGATTTTATGTTTTGGTGGCAAGAAATTTACTTTTGAGGATTTCTGACAAAGAGTCTAACAGCTGAAATATACAACATTGTGAAAAATTATTCATGTAAGTAGATACTTCATTTTTTGCTGATTGTTATGGCCACAACTTAAAAATGTGATGGCTAACCTAAAAAAAATTATTACAACTTTGCCACTACGGCTTCAAACTTGTACCTCGAGACAGGAATTTGCATGTACCTTTGGACTGTCCCAAGGTACATGCATATACATTTTTGATTAATTATTTTAGAAGAACAGTAGTTTGTGACTGTTTTTATTTATTTTAGCAATATGCCTCGAAGTAAAACCGGAAAAAAACGCGAAGCTATCAACGTGGTTGGTCTTAAAGCAGCAGTAAATGATGTTCTGACTAACAATATAAGCCTGAGAGATGCTTCAAGGCTGCATAATATTGCTAGATCTACTTTATCACGTCATATTCAATTGCATCGTGAATCTGGAAATCAAACTTTTAATTATGTAGCGACAAATGCTGTAAAAAAAGTATTCTCTGAAGAGGAAGAAAAGCAGTTAAGAGAGTATTTAGAGTTCTCAGCTCGACTGAACTACGGTTTAAACAAACAGCAAGTCCGAGAGTTGGCTTTTCAGTATGCTTGTGCAAATAAGAAAGTACTGCCTGATAAGTGGAGGGAAGAAAAAAATGCCGGCAGAGAGTGGCTTAGGTGCTTCCTAAAGCGTCATTCACAATTGTCATTGAGAAAACCTGAGGCCACCAGTTTGTCGCGCTCCACAAGTTTCAACAAAAAAAATGTCGAAGAATTTTTTTCGAAACTTAAAGTCTGTCTACAAAAATACAAATTTGCTCCACAAAATATTTACAATGTAGATGAGACTGGTAATACCACAGTTCATGTTCCACCGCGTATCATAGCTCCTAAAGGAGTAAAACAAGTTGGGTGCATGACATCAGGTGAACGTGGTATTAACGTAACTATGATAGCTGCTATAAATGCCATAGGAAACCATGTACCACCAATGCTGATTTTCCCACGTGTTCATTTCAAACAGCACATGTTGAACGGGGCGCCTCCAGGAACTGTTGGGGCTGCAAATCCTTCAGGTTGGTCTAATGAAGAAAAATTTCTTGAGTTTATGAGACATTTCATTGAGTATGTGAGGCCCACTAAAGAAAATCCGGTCCTGTTGGTATTCGATAATCATGAGAGTCATATTTCAATCCCCGTGATTGATCTAGCAAAATCCAACGGCGTGGTGTTACTTACATTCCCACCACATACATCGCATAAGCTACAACCATTAGACCGAACCGTATTTGGTCCTTACAAGACTTATTACAATATAGCTAGTAATGAGTGGATGTTGCAAAATCCAGGAAAACCTATTTCGATTTACCAAATTGCTGAAATCGTCGGAAAGGCCTACCCAAGAGCTTTTACTCAACAGAACATCACTAAAGGATTCTCAGTAACAGGCATTTATCCTTTCAATGCTGAAGTATTTGGTGAAGACGAATTCTTGCGTGCTTTTGTAACAGACCGACCGAACATTGAATTATCAAATGAAGAACAGGAACAGTTTACAAATATTGATGAACCTGGACCATCCCATCAGTTTCAGAATGTTCCAAGGGAGCAAAAAAATGATATTGTGTCACCCCAAATGATCAGGCCGTATCCCAAGGCTGCACCGCGAAAGACCCAAAGAGGCCGAAAAAAAGGAAAATCAAGAATATTAACGGAAACTCCTGAGAAAAATGAGCTAGAAGCAGAATATTTAAAAAGAGAAACCAAAAAATCAAAAAATAAAATTCAAAAAGTAAAGAGGAAAGTTTTGCAAGAAGAGAGTTCCGACGATGACAACATTGAAATACTTACTCAAGATTCTAGTGACGATGACAATTACTTAGAAAAGTTAGTTGAAGAATCAAATCTTGAAATGGAAATGGAAGAGCAATTAGTAGGAAATTACCCAATGTTGGAAGGTGATTTTGTCTTAGTTGAATTGAAAGGAAAGAAGTCTGTGCGACATTACATAGCCGAAATAAAAAAGAAATTAGAGGAAGGAGTTTTTGAGGTTGTGTATCTAAAAAAAATTATGAATAGTAACAAATTCGTAAGAAATGAAGAAACATACGAACTGTGCGATTCAGATATACTGAAGAAATTGCCACAACCACAAGTAGTTGGTGGTTCAGGGCGTCGAATGGAACAGTTTATCTTCCCATTAGACTTTCTGTCTTATAATATGTCATAAATAAGAATACATTACGCACTTTACACCTATTTAAATTTTTATTTATACATTTAGTTTTAGTGTCCCAAGGTACAAATTGTGTTGTCTCGAGGTACAACACCCTGTTGTACCTCGGGACAATTTGCTGATATCAATTACGTGTATGATATCATTATCAAAATATAAAATAAGCCCATTTGCAAAAATTAATCTGAAAGAGCATAAGTCATTGGATTTCAGTGATGTTGCAGAATTTGTTTACCTTGAAAATTGTCAAAGAAAAAAATTAACCAAATAAATTGTCCCAAAGTACAACACTTTCCCCTATAATTTTCTTTCAAACCTTCACTTATATTAATTTTTTAAATTTTTAATATTTACGTTTTCATTGGGTTGTATTATTAAGTAAGCAGATAATTTTTTAAGCCAGGGTAAAATTAAAACTATTGTGGGAATTTGATAAAACTTAGTTCTAACAATATTAGGTCTACAAATTGAATTTTCTAGAGTTCTTGTTTCTGTAATAATAATTCCTCAATTGAATGGAAAACTAATAGTATGGATGTTAACGTAATTAATATTCCATCTAGAACAGCTAGTTTTATAGGTTTCTTCAATTTTGAAGTCACACCCGCTTTTTTAAAAAACATGTCTAGGTCTTGGCAGTTTTGAATCATGACGCAAACTGGATCGGATGCAATTCTGCTGCTATTTGTTTTAAACAATTATTTTTTATTAAATTATATTATGTCCAGAGCAAGATATTCGATCATCAGTAATTCTTTAATGCACTACAAAGGTTTGAAGCATTATTTGTCACAAAACCTATGTTATCCTGCTGAATAACTGCATTAATTCAAAATTCGAAAATTTAAGGAAATCCTTTTTAATATTAAATACATTTTCTTATCTTTCATTGTCCCCAAGATAATTAAATAAGAAAATGGGTGTGCTTAAAACCACACAGCAGAAGTGTAAACTTCATCAAGGCGAGGTTAATAATACGAAATACACGGGTATAATATTCAGTAACGTATTAAATAAAACGTATTCGCACATTTATTACACTTACACATGTACACACGCGTATAATATTCAGTAACGTATTATACGACTGATGCGTCATGCTCTCCCATGTAACGGTCGGTTGGACGTATGTATACAGGCTGAGTTTTTTTGAATGTTTAGCAATGGGATCTCAGAAACTACTGGAGATAGAAAAACGCTTAAATGGGAAAAGATGCGCAGTTTTACGAGTTTGATTTAAAACTGCTTTTGTTTCTCCGATAACTTTCATGGCTTATTAGATATTCAAAGAAAACTAACTTTTACGATTTTCTTTAACCATGCTTAGCAACTTTAATAGTAATTTTAGAGAAAAAATGTTCAGACAAAAGTTTTAGATAATTTTACGCCAAATAAAAATGTGCAGCTAATATTTTTTTTCGTTCACCATTATCGAGTTATGACACAAACTTTTGTTTTTTTAAATGGAAACCATAGTTGGTTTTGACATCATTAAAAAGCTTATTTTTTGCTGATTACAATGATATAAGGTTTCATATGGTTATTTTAAAAAATAAAGAGGATATAGACATTTATATCAGGGGGGGAAATGTTAAATTGAGATTGCGTAGACATCGTTTTACTTCTGCCTGCAGTTGGTAGGTGGCGCATGTGTTGACGAAATTTTAGGATCACATGTGATACTTCAGGACTTAGCTGCTTGTAGGCTGTTGACTGTGTTTGGTAACTATGGCAACTACATGTATAGTTTTCAAATATTTCTGTTGACAGTTTTTAATTAATATTTATGCTAATTATTAATCAGAGTTATAAAATATTAACTTATTTCTTAAAATTGCATGTACGTAAGTATTTATTCTGCATAATTCGAGTAATTTATTTATTTATTAGCACTTTTTTCTAGACTTCCTAGTAATTATGCCGACAAGAAAATGTTATGTGTCAAATTGTGACCATAATGTAAAAGTTTTCCACATCCAACATCAATTCGTTTTCATGAGTGGTAGGAAGCTACATGAGATCCTAATTTATTCAATGACATAAGAGAAGATCGACGATTTCCATTTAAGGAATAAATAAGTTCAAATGTAAGAATAATTTAGAATGCTTTCTCCTTAATATTTTGAATTAGAAATAAATTTTCATATAAAAATAAAGCGTTACTAAAAAGATATGTTTCTAATTTATTACTAAGTTATTATAGCAATAAGTGTAGTTTATTTTTCTTTAAAATACATCTACTATTTTACTTCCGAACATTTAAAGTGAAGAATAAAAACTATTAAGGTAAATACAAAATGGAATAGAAATATATATTTAAATTTCCCGGTTCATCGGTTTGATCCATTTTAGTACTGCCTGCAGTTGGCAGGCGGCGCTAAACATTGTCTAAACTTTTTACTATTAAGTTATACTAGGCTTGTTCGGGTTTAATTTTGAACGGTTCCAGAACAGTTCCCGTCAGGCGCGTTTGCAAAATCGTTTTAGATTTCGTAAATGCGCATGACGGGAACATAAACGCGCATGACTAGAACCGTTCTAGAACCGTTCAAAATTAAACCCGAACAAACCTACTATCTTCTAGTATAGTGATCTGTCATTTATATGATTGTTCACTTTATAAGATATAAACTTTAAAAAAAAAATGTTTGGTGTTTTGTAATTCAAAAAACGAAAAATCTGAGTTACAATAGTGTTCGTTGGAGCAGTCGAGATAAATATACTAACATTGCTTTCACGTTGAGTCACAGAAGTGAGAGCTGTAAATTTTTACTTTTAAGTCAAGTTAATTGTCAAACATTGACAATTAACTATTAATTAATTTAATTGTAACTTAACTATAAGTGGTGCAAACGGCCGTTAATCATAAGTTTGCATTGGCTATGGAATTTTCTAACGTAGAAAAGCGTGATATGGTTGAATGTTACATTCAGTGCCAGAAAAATTCTGCTAGAGCTGCTGAAGTTTATTTTGAAAATTATTTTGATCGACGTCAGCCGTCGCTACCTACTTTTAAAAAAAAGGGATGGATGAAGATAGAGAAATAAACATATTAGTATGTGTCGCTCAGAATCCATCTACATCGACCTAACAAATTTCAACAGAAATGGGCTCCTCTCAACGCACTATTGTCAGAGTGTTGAAGAAGCATAAATTTCGTCCCTACAAATTATCAGTATCACAAACTTTACATGAAGGTGATAACATCAGACGAATAGCTTTTTGTAGATGGTTTAAAGATCAGTGTCAAAACGATCCACACTTTTCAATGAAAATATTATGGACTGATGAATCTCGTTTCACAAATTGTGGAATGTTTAATAGGCACAATGAGCACATATGGTCTCAAACAAATCCACTTCACGTTGAACATAGGAGACCACAAATTAAATTTGGGTTTAATGTTTGGTGTGGTGTTATAGGATCAACTGTTCTTCCTCCTTTTATTTTTGATGGATCACTAACTGGCAATCGTTATCTTAATTTTTTACAACTAGATTTCGAGGAAATGTTAGATAATTTAAATTTAAGAACCCGAGCAATGCTGCTATGGTTTCAACATGAAGGAGCGCCTCCGCACAATCAACTGAATGTTAGAAATTATTTAAATTTGAAGTAATCAATGGATAGGACAAAATGCACCGATTGAATGACCGACTAGATCCCCTGATTTATCAGTTTTGGATTTTTTATTATGGGGTATACTAAAGGACACAGTATACAAAAGAACATATGAAACAATCGTCGATTTAAGAGAAGCTGTCTTAGTTGCTTTTAATAACATCGATAGGCGTAAAGTACGCAATGCTACAAATTCTGTTGTGACGAGATGCAATTTGTGAATTAATAATAATGGAGGTATCTTTGAACATTAATAATGTTGTGTGCCCTTAATAAAAGTTCTTATAGTTTTCATTTTATTACTACATAAGATTTCAAAATAAGTTTTCGTTTGGTTTGTATTTTATCAGTTCGAAATTCAATTGTTTTCCATAAAAACCATAAAAATGTCTATATCCTCTTTACTTTTTAAAATAACCATATCAAACCTTATATCATGGTAATTAGCAAAAAATAAGCTTTTTAATGATGTCAAAACCAACTATGGTTTCCATTTAAAAAAAAAAAACAAGTTTGTGTCATAACTCGATAATGGTGAACGAAAAAAAAAATATTAGCTACATATTTTTATTTGGCGTAAAATTATCTAAAACTTTTGTCTGAACACTTTTTCTCTAAAATTACTATTAACGATGCTAAGCATGTTTAAAGAAAATCGTAAAATTTAGTTTTCTTTGAATATCTAATAAGCCGTGAAAGTTATTGGAGAAACAAAAGCAGTTTTAAATCAAACTCGTAAAACTGCGCATCTTTCCCCATTTAAGCGTTTTTCTATCTCCAGTAGTTTCTGAGATCCCAATGCTAAACATTCAAAAAAACTCAGCCTGTATATACAAATAGACGACATGAATACTCGCTTACGTCCCCGCGCTTGGACTAATGGTTAAGTGCCGGCCTCTCACCCAGGCGGCTCCGGTTCACATCTGCTCTGGGACATGGATTTATTTATTCATTTAAATTTCAATTTAATTGAAATTAATTACCTCTATATGGTATATTATTTATCTTGTTCCCTTAGTCGACTCGAGCCGACATTTCCCGAACGAGCGTTACATATCCGAGCGTGACGGTCAGTCTTGTTCAGTGCCTACAATCAGCGCAACGCGCCCAAAGAAGTTTACACTTCAAAAATATTTCAAAGCAAAACCTTGTTTTATGATATGTCCCGTTAAAATAATATAAGATACTTGCTTGTATAGTCTGACCAAAAATTTGTGGTGAATGATATTCCATGCTCGTAGAAAACTTTATACCAAATTTTATGACTGATTGTTTATTTATCCAGTTCGTTACAAAAACTTAATTTATTTCATCAAACATAGTTATTATAACGAACGACAATTATTATTATATAGTAGTACGAGATTATTGGTGTTTTGCCTGCGCTAGGTCAATAATACATTGACTGTACATATTGTTTTATATTTCTTCATTTGTGAAACTAAAGATCATTATATGACTGCCTATATAACTAAACAACTATATTTCATTCTACACTTAATATTTCCCTTTACAAACCAGCTAAAGCACTTGTGAACATATTTTTTTACACACGAACTTAAGAGTACCTATATACTGTTTATGTGCCGTGAAGTATTCATTCCCACATATATTTGTATTCTTGTCTTTTAACTTCTAATTTTTTTTTTAAAAAGATGTCTTGAATATCAGAGTAATATCGAAGACAATGTTTCCAAATTATTATATTCATCATAATATAAGTACATTTTTGCAAATAACCTGATTAGTTTACTCTCTAAAAAAATAATTAAAAATAAAAAATAATATATATTAAATTAAAAATATTTACATTATTAAAGTGCCTCTTTGTCATTTATTAGATTCCAAACTCTGTCAAGTTAATAGTATAAATACCACGCGATCATTTAAATTCTAAATTATAGCAGGCGGGATTTTTTTTTATTAGGTTGTCCAGAATGTCAATTATTGATTAATTAACATTTTGAAACGTCACTTTGACAATTCAAATTGTAAATTAGTACTTATATACCAACTTAATTTAAATTTCACAGCCTGCTCTAATTTAGAATTTAAATGATCGCGCGGTATATAACTACACACTTAGCGTTTTAAACTAATAATTCTAAGTGAGCATAATATAAATGTAGATTGTCAAATGAAACATAATATTCACTCTAACAAAGCATATTGAGCTGAGCGTCTTTACCTACTATACACGGGTCACGTTCGTCCGACTTGCCGAGCCAACACAGCGAGCCAATAAGAACATAACGTTACCAACGTTGTCGTAGTAACGATAGACAAGTCCGGCCATTACACTAACTGTCAAACGTCATATCGATATAGTAACCTAACATTTTCGTTTAATTATTTTATTTTATTAATTTTCAGTTAGTCGTAGATAAAGTAGTGTATACTAACTCGCAATAATCACTATTATACCCTCGAGCCGAGTTACTCCCTCGCCGCTTTACGGCTCGGATCGTAAATTCGGCTCTCGGCAATAATAACTGTCACTATTGACTCATTGTATAAACAACTATGTCAGTCAGGTATCAGATACCTGATAATTTAATCAGAAATGATACCTAAGACGGACGTTTTACAGTCTATGGCAAACCTTTGTCCATATAATTTTAAATTTCGCGGTAGTAGCTCCGATCCCCAGGGGTGCCCAGGGCGCCCTGATCGGCGATACTTATTTTCAGCACGATCTCTCAAGGACATCAAAAGCTTTAAATTTTCAGTTAGCCAAGGAATACAAAATATGGGGTAGACGCAAATCGTGAATTCCGTTTGCATAGACGTCAGATACTATCAACGCGCTTCGATATGTCAGAAGAAATTCCTACCGGAAGTAGGTCTTACCTACTGTTATCGAAAATCGGTTTTTTGCGAATATCTCGCAAGTCTTGCTTCCTAGGCAGATACATACTTTATGAGTATGAAAGTATTTAAAGCTTGATTTTCAATACTTCTGAATAAAAAAAATTTCAAAATTCGGAACTTTCACTCTTATCGAATAGCGACTCTCATATAAATTATGCATTCTATATAAATGAGTTAATTATAATAAAAGTGTTTGGTCGAGTTTCTCAAGAACCTCTTAATAAAAGGCTTGAATCACTCTTGTTTTCTTGTACAAATATTTAATTAACAATTCTACGCAATCAAAACAGGAGATGAAACATAAGTCTTGATTCACAATTTATATTTGTATAACACATTCACGAAGATGTATAGTAATTATACATTTACGATAGCAATTACCATCAAATGCTCAGAACAAAGTCTGCTACTTGCATTTGGCACCCAATTTTGCCTACGTATTGTCTTTATCCACATATTTCTTCTAATGATCATTTTTGGAAACCTTAGAATCAACAAATTTGAATGTTAAGATAAAAGAAGTTATATTAATCAAATTATAGATGTATGTGCTTACTTGCAGTTATAACTTTACTTATCTCTGTCTCTGCTTCCCTTGTACTTTTATTGCTGCTATGATTATTACAAAGAAAAGTGGCACATTCAACTATTTTAATACATAATAGTAATTGAAACACAAAACACTTAATACTATCAGCACTAGCACTCTTTTTTGGTTTTAGTAATAGTTAAACTGCAAAACTGGTCTAAACAATCTTCATAGCAAATTGGAAAATCATCACTGAAAAAATATTCAAGTATCCATTATGATAACAGTAAAACTATACACAGTGAAACAGTTCAGAAACACAATAAAGAGCTCAATCCCATTGTGGATTATAAGGTAGCAAATTTTGGTCCACTAAATAAACTAGTGATTAAAAGTGAAAGATATCCTGAGCCACTTACCGAAATTAATTTCCTTGAATTAAATGCGTATCACTTTAATTATGTGGAAATTACATGATGAAGGTAATTTTTGGTATGTAATACAGTACAATATAAATTATAGCTCTATTAAAATTAAGAATCTTATATTACAATTATATAATTACAATAGCAAAAAATTAATGGCTATCCATGAATTGCAGTTCTGATAGTATTAAAACATTATTCGGTAGAGGTTTTGGTTGTGGTGATAACAACGTGATCAATTGCCGCTCTATATCCACATTTGTTCTAAAAAACATACATTACTAACTTTAAGATCATATATGAAAATTTATCTTACATGCATACAAATCCAGCAACGTGAGAATTAATAATTTCTTCATCATCTTTCTCAGAAAAACTCACTGCAAACAGGTGATGTAACAAGCCAGGATTAGGTGTAAGCTGTACAAGTTTAGTTAAATGATCTTCTGCTTTCATACCTAAAGGAAGGCATGAGTCAGGCAATGCAGGTGCACCAATCTTATAAATTTTTATTTCAGACCATTTAATATCAAAAGAATGCGGGTATAAAGAATTTTTTAATGTACCATAAAAGTATTCTCTTATTCTTTGATCTCTGGCTTCAGATCTAGCACTTTTTGACCTTTCTACAACCTTTAATTTAAATAATAATTGTGCATTTGCACATATATATTTAACTTACACCACCACTTTTAGGTAATAAAACAACTTTAATAAAATTTGGTATGTCTCTGACAAATTCATTATACAATCTTTCTTGATCTAACACCAATATCACATCAACTTCAAAAGCTGTAGCTGTATATAAAAGTTGTTTGTATCCAAGTCCTTTTATCCAACCACAAGTATTTATTATAACTCCAGACATCTTTGCTAAAAATATTGTATATAGCAAAATTATTATTATATGAAAATATACCTTACTTTTCTTATTAACCTCTATTCTTTCTTTCACTGTGTTAGCTAACTGTGTAATTATCATAGAAAATAATGCTGGATTTGAAGAAGGTGCTTTATGTCCAAAATGATAAACCAAAGGAGCTTCTTGAGAAAATCCTTCATCTATAGAGGCGGGCCTTTCGACAAGAAGTGCACCTTGAAATGATTTTAGAAATTCATATAAAATTAAGAGCACTCAAATTTAAAGTAAACCTATAGTTCCCGGAACAGATATTTGACCTTGTCCTAAGTCTAAATCAACAAATAATGGTCTACGCCCCATTCGTACAGCATAATTTAATAATATTCGACATAATGTTGATTTGCCTACATCACATGGGCCAACAACCATAGTCACAGGTCCTTTAACGTTTTCCTTTTCTGCAGATATTCTCATCAACTCCAAAGCAGCATGGCAATTTGAATACATTATCATAGGAGTCTCCTTTGCAACATAATGAACATCAGTTTTTCCCTTTAATTCCAAAGTACATCCTTGCCATGTAAAAACAGCAACTTTTGCACCCGAAGTGAATTCATAACTTTTTCCTTTTACCAATTCTGTACCAAATACTTCAGCTAAACCTGATTTCAAAACTAAATACACTTTCTCATTTTTCGACTCTATCTCAAATCTTAATTCACTATCGGAATCTAACTTAAATTCTTGAACAAGTGTTCTTTTATCATCAGACGTCATTTCAAACTTCTCCGATTACGCAAAATATGTATCATAAGTGAGCTTGTGAACCTCTTCCAAATTCCATTCGTTTTCGCTTCAATAGCACTACCATCTACATAGGTTTAAATGTTTTCACTAAGAACTCTAACCTACAAAATACATTTTTTTCCAAAAAAATCAAAACACAACAAGCACCAAGAAATAGTGTTGGGCGAGTTAGGAGGGGAATACGTGTCTTTTTCAATGCGAGTATACAGGCTCGTGTTTTGTCGGCTCTCGGGGCCTACTGGTTTCCCCGAGAGCCGATAAAACACGAGCCTGTCTAGTCGCACTGAAAATGTAAAGTATTCCCCTAACTCGCCCAACACTACCAACAAGTCAACCCAAACGAAAGCAGGCAATAAACAAAAGTGCCAAAAATGCAGAGCCAAAATGAAAAATCACTTGTTATTTGCTCTAAAATATTTCTTTTAATTTATTTGTTACCTATTCTATTTTAAAATAATGTTGCTTGTCGCGTAGCGGATATGTTTTTTGTTTTAAATAGTCGAGATAATCTTATGTGTTATACATTTATTCTCAATTAATAATTATTAACTCTCAGAATTGATTTTTAGAGCATAAGCATTCTGGTTCAAATTCATTATTGTTGGAAATGTGTATCTTTGAGGTATGTTAGAGGTTATGTCATAATTTTCGTTTTTGGTTGCGCATAAGTACATTCCTCTTGATAGCTTTCTAAATTTCAGCGTTTTAATTACATTAAAGGATAAAAGAAAATGATAATAATGTCAGAATGTCTTAGAATACTGTGGAAGAGAAAAACTGTGCAAAATGAAATACGATTAATAAGCAAATATCTCGACAAAGCTAAAATGTCAAAGGCTGTGAGGCAAAGATTCTTAGATTATTTTATAAAAGATAATAATCATAGTTTTGTTAGATCAAGTCCTGTAATACCTTATTGTGACCCCACAGTTGCTTTTGTTAATGCAGGAATGAATCAGGTAATAACTTTGAACTGCTAGATTATACTTCCTAATATTATCATTAGTTTAAAGGAATTTTCTTGGGCACTCAGAGCCCTACGTACAAAAAAGTTACAAACTCCCAAAAATGTGTTAGAGTTGGTGGCAAACATAATGATCTATGTGTAGTTGGTGCTGATGGTAATCATCATACATTTTTTGAAATGCTAGGTAACTGGTCCTTTGGTGATTATTTTAAGGTTGCTCTATTATCCAAGACAATCAATATAATATTAATGTAATATTTTTAATGTTAGAAGGAAGCATGTGAATTAGCTTGGAAACTTTTAACAGATGTGTACAAGATTAACAAAGACACTTTGTATGTGACATATTTCAGTGGTGATGAACAGATGGGATTAAAACCAGATTTGGAATGCAAAGAGATATGGAAAAATATTGGGTACTAAAAGCAAGTACACTGCATTTCAAAAATATGTTAAAATGATTGAAATTTTATTTCAGTGTAAGCAAAGATCGAATTTTACCATTTGGATTAAAAGATAATTTTTGGGAAATGGGACCTGTAGGACCATGTGGACCATGTACTGAAATTCATGTGGATCAGAGAGGACTAAGAAATAGGGCTGCTTTTGTAAATAAAGGTTTGCATGATCTTAGTGAAGTGTGGAATATTGTATTTATTCAATATAATAGGTATTAAGCATTCTAATTATTATATAGTTGACAATATTGAATAAATATTTTTTAGGAAACTTGATGGCACAATAGAGCCTCTACCAAAACATCATGTTGATACAGGAATGGGTTTTGAAAGATTATGTGCTTTATTACAAGGAAAGCTTAGCAACTATGATACAGATTTATTTACACCTCTATTTTCAGCAATAGAAAAGGTATGTTTCACTAAATATAATTTGAAATTGTATCTATATTTGTAAAAAGATAAATTATTATCTGGTATTGGCAATTTGGATTTGAGTTATTTGTAACATTGTATTTATAAGAATCTAGCCATTCATAAAGACAACTGATAAAAGTATGTCACATAGCTATCTTTTCATCTATCCTAACGGCAAGAAACTGCTTGTATGTAGTCGTAGCTGTTAGTGTTGTAGGCATTGGATTTAATCTATTATTAAATTTAACATGTATCATTTGAATAACATTGCATACAAATACAGATTTCTTAAAGTTATGGTTATGCTCTTTAAAATACAGAAATACATTGTCACTACAAATTTAAAGTATTTATAGGTACCTTTTCTTTATTTTGTGCCCATTCGTTTTATTTTTGGATGTTCTTTTTGAAATATTTATCATGAACTAATAATATTGTGTAAATATAAGTGTTAGCTAATGCCTAAGAAGATAAACATATATTTTTTTCTTTTTTGTAAATAGACATGTAAAGGTATTCCATCTTATAATGGCGTTTTTGGAGAAAAAGATTGGAATGGTTTGCAAACAAATTATAGAATTTTGGCTGATCATACCAGAATGATTACTGCATGTTTAGCAGATGGTATGATACCAGAAGAGAAGTAATTATTTATGGATAGACAAAATACTAATATATATTTTGATATAACTTTTTTTAGTCAGAAATTGAGAAGAATCTTGAGAAAAACATTTTCAATAAGTGAAACAACTTTCAATAAAGATGGCAGTTTAGTGAAAGAGTTGGCCAATTATGTTGTGGAAAGTTTAGGCCCTATTTATACAGAAATGGAAAGGAACATAAAACAGGTACAATTTTTAAGGATGTTTGTGATTATAAAGCATAAATTAAATGAATACTTTAATGTCTAATTTTATTTTCAGGTAAGAGCAATAATTGATTATGAAGAAGATCTCTACAAGTCATTACGTGCTACTGCAGCAAGCGATTGGAACAACATCATCAAAGATAAACCAGCTCTAGCACATTTGGAAATCATAGAAATGCCCGGTTTAGTTTCTGCATACAAAGAATTAAGGAATGTTAGTGATATATCAGCTGACTTTGCATTTAAATTGTTCGATACATATGGACTTGATGAAGAAACAATTTCTAAGTTAGCTGAGGCATTAAACTTACCATTTAACATACAAAAATTTAAGGAAACATTGGAAAAATCAAAAATGATTTGCAATACGAGAAATGTTGGTCATGAAGATTTAGTAAAACACTTAGCTGTTCTTAATTTAAAACCCACTGATGATCGCTGCAAATATAAGTTTGTTAAGAAAAATAAGGAATATATGTTTAATAACCTTGAAGCAAAGGTAATTATCAATAAAATCTGGAGCCTGTTGACAATATGCTATATTTAGCTGTAAATCTATGTATACATTTTTGTGCAAATTTACTTTTCAATTTAGCAAGAAGCTAGAAAATAGAGTCACATATATTAAATACTAGCAGCTCGTAGCCCGGCGTTACTAGGCCTCATTTTATAGAAAAATTAAAAGATGCTTGCTTTGTGTTTACTGCCATTAACCGATATAAAATTTTTGGATACACAATATTCTGATCTGTATAGCTATCCCGACAGTGTGTGTGTGTGTGACATGCCGACTGTATGTCTTTCGTTTTCTATAGAAATCCATGTAGTTTCACATATTGTTATATTTATAATATTCTTCGATAAAATTTGGAGAAAAAACATCACAATTTTCCACACAACATAAGGAACATACACACAGCATTTTATCAAAATTGATGATGTAGTTTGCGAGTCTATAAATAACAAATTAAATGTTTTAGATGTTTATATATATATATATAACGAGCGATCAAATAAATCAAGAGTCGAAGTAGGTTGTGCATGAAAATTTCCTAATTTACATTTGTAGTAATGTGATATGTCAATGTTGACAACTAAATATTAAATGTTAGCGTTGACCTACGAGGAAAGAATAGAACAGAAGAGATAATAAAGTGGTGGAGGAATAGGTATTATTTAGACGGAAGTTACCACTTTAAGGCAGGTCAGTTATGTCAATATTGACAGCTTTAGTGCTTTTATAATAGTGAATTGTGTGGCTTGTGGTCGTTCTAAAACGACAAGAACGAAGAATATCACTTTTTCTCTTCATCGGTAAAGTTAATTTCACATTGGCATTCAACATAGGCAATAAAAATTTGAAAAATGGGTATTTTGAAAAACTTGTCATATATCTGATATGTTTATGTGTTTAGTGGCGTAACATACATATCCTAGGCATGTTTTCTTTAATACAGTTAGAATAAATGTTACTATATTAAAAAGAATAAAAGAATTGAAAAAATAATGCACTCAAGATATTTCTTTAATTATTATTGGACTAAGAACCTATTTTAAATGATTATCGAGAACATGCGTGTGTACATATACCTTATACAAAATCTTTATGCACGCCTATACATTGCTGCGGCCATATTGAGTTACCACTTTGGACAAATATTATTTTTAATCCTGTTCTATTCTTTCCTTGTAGACGTTGACAATACGCTCATTTAGTGCGCGTCATCAAATTATGTTTGCATCCACTTCAACAGACCTATCTATTGTGACGTATTTACCATATGATCTTTGTTTGCATCCACTTCACTGACTTATCTTATCACCGTGCTTAACAATTTGGCGTTGTGACGTATTTACTAAACGAGCGTATTATGTATGAGAGAAGATTGAAATGTTTCTAGATCGAACCAGAAGATGTTGTGCGTGCGTACCGGCAAGGCCAACTGTATCAACATCGCTGCGCGATATAAGGCCGTCACATAACTCGAATTTTCTGATTCTTATAACCTCAAAATATTGATACTCATGTGGCGCCATCTATCCACAGCACAATAAAATGCTTGGTAATCGCTGAGCATTTTTATAATCACGTGATAAAAATATGCAATATGATTGGATTATTTCAAATCTACTGTTATTGACATTTGACTGATATGACATTTATTTTGTCTATTCCATATTCTTTTCTACTTAAATTATTCTAATCCTACACATATTCAGTCGTTTCATTTAATGTGTGCTACATATTTACTATAATATAGTTTGGAAGTTACGTTGAGTATCAATAGAACACTATATATCCAGTTTTCTCACGGGAAAAAACGTGACTGTTGTGGGTCATTTAGTTTTTACCAAAATAGTCTGTGATAAAAGGCATGTAATTTGCAGGGTACTTCCGAAAATGAGAATTGACTATTCAAAATGTAGTATCAGGAAAATTCTTGGTAAATAGCTATAATTTTTTGCATTTTTAGGTTAAATTTATATCTTAATATTTGTAAATGTATAAAATTCTAATGGAAAAATTGCAGGGCTGAAGTGAAGCAGACGTTATTTGGTCTTTAATATTAACATTAAGTATGTGAACTCTAAGGTATTTGCGGTCTGATTTAGAATAATTTTAAAAAGGATACAAGTGGATTTATTATGAATATTTGAACATTGTCAATTTTTGTTCTGTAATTAGACTTGCGCCTGTTGAATAAATAACGATGCTATAGTAATTTTAAAATGCTCTAGTTATTTAATAATTATTACCAATAATGCTCCTTGTTATCATCGTAAGGTTGAGAAGTGCAAACAAGAAACTGATTAGTGTTATAAGCAAATCACACTACCCAACAATTTTATTATCAGCAACACTTTTTTTAATTATTTTAAAATTATTAATATTAATTACCCACTGTAAAATTAATGTTTAAAGTGTTATTTTAAAGTTTATTTCAATAAAAATTCAGAAATCATTTCTTTTGGATACTACTAGATGGCGCCACACAAGGATCAATATTTTGAGGTTACAAGAATCAAAATCATGAATGTAAATCCAAGTTATGTGACGGCCTTATATCGTGCAGCGATATCAGATACAGTTGGCCTTGGTACCGGTCATGTGTTTTGAGTGCCCCTCTAATATAACTACTATCAAATTCTTAGACAGATCGTGCATATAGTAAAGTCGGCATAGCCAATCAAAGTAAAGAGTGCGCGCATTTTCTTAATCATGAATAAAACCGAATTCTGTCAGTCATTAAACATTTTGAAAGGCTTAGATGCTAAAGATATAAAAACGCAATTAGACGAAGTTCATGGCGAGTCTTCGCCGTCGTATACCACCGTTGCGAACTGGACTGGTGAATTTAAGCGTGGTCGAACAAGTGTACAAGATGCACCGCGTTCTGGGAGACCTAAAACATCTACCAATGAAGAAACCATTAGAAAAGTTAATGAAATGGTGTTGAATGATAAAGTTGAGAGAGATAACAAATGCAGTAAGCATATGATCTGACCGCGCCCAATAAATTTTACATTAACATTTGGACATGAGAAAGGTTCTTGCAAGATGGGTGCCACGTTTGGTGTCAGTCGATCAAATACACGTTTTTTGAAAGGCTTAGATGCTAAAGATATAAAAACGGAATTAGACGAAGTTCATGGTGAGTCTTCGCCGTCGTATACTACCGTTGCGAACTGTACTGGTGAATTTAAACGTGGTCGAACAAGTGTACAAGATGGACCGCGTTCTGGGAGACCTAAAACATCTACCAATGAAGAAACCATTAGAAAAGTTAATGAAATGGTGTTGAATGATAAAGTTGAGAGAGATAACAAATGCAGTAAGCATATGATCTGACCGCGCCCAATAAATTTTACATTAACATTTGGACATGAGAAAGGTCCTTGCAAGATGGGTGCCGCGTTTGGTGTCAGTCGATCAAATACACGTTTTTTGAAAGGCTTAGATGCTAAAGATATAAAAACGGAATTAGACGAAGTTCATGGTGAGTCTTCGCCGTCGTATACTACCGTTGCGAACTGGACTGGTGAATTTAAACGTGGTCGAACAAGTGCACAAGATGCACCGCGTTCTGGGAGACCTAAAACATCTACCAATGAATGATAAAGTTGAGAGAGATAACAGATGCAGGAAGCATATGATCTGACCGCGCATAATATTTTACATCAACATTTGGACATGAGAAAGGTCCTTGCAAGATGGGTGCCGCGTTTGGTGTCAGTCGATCAAATGTAGGCTTGTGTGACCATTTCTCAGCGATGTCTAGACAAGTTCAAGCCTAATTCTGTAGATTTGTTTAGACGCTTTGTAACCGTCAAGGAAACATGGATACACCAGCTCAAAGCCGTGGATAGTATGCGGTGAACCAACTCTAAAATAGGCCAAGACGATGCCGTCAGCTGGAAAGGTGATGGCTACCTTGTCTTTTGGGATTCCCGAGCAATAATTTTTATCGACTACTTGCAACATGGGAGGACAAATAACAGGCGTGTATTATGCGTCGTTATTAGACAGATTGGACGAAGAAATCAAAATAAAAAGGCATCATTTGGCAAAGAAGAAAATGTTCCACCAAGACAGTACTCCAACCCACAAGTCGGCAATTGCTTCACGAATTACGATTCCAATTAATTGTACATGTACCGTACTCGCCAGATTTGGCCCCTTCGGACTTTTTTCCATTTCCGCACCTCAAGAAATAGTTCTCATCGAATAATGAAATTATCGAAGCTGTAAATGAACATTTGGAAGGTTTTGTTAGTTATTACTTTTCTGAAGGAATGGAAGGTCTTGAAAAACGTTGGACTAAATGTATTGAGCAAAAAGAAGAAAAATAAGTGTTATTTTACCCCGTAACCTGGTGTTGTGTGTCTCATGCTAGAAACTTACCGATTTTCCCTCGTATGTATGTTGATATTACAAATGCGTAAGTTATTTCGTGCACAACCTGCTTCGACTCCGGATTTATTTGATTGCTCGTTGGATTACTTTGTAAGACACAGCATTGATTTGATGTTAACAAAAACAAATTACCTATATATTATTTTGTATAATAATAAAGTTATTTAAACAATGTTATTACATCACAACATACATTAAAACTAAACATCAATTATTCAGATTGCTTGGAGACACAATGTGAATAATTGATGTGTGTTTCCAAAGATTGAGTGACCTTTCGATGTTTGTTATAATTGTCATTCAAACAATATAAATTTATCAACAATGCTTGGCTACTAAACAGAAAAACTTTATTTATAATGTTCAATTCTTAACAGGCTCTCATGTAATAGTATTTTACCAGTGGAAGCTATATATCTTGAAATAGTTTATATCATTTAATAGCCTCGATGTTAAGAATTTGTTTTTGCTTTTAGATAATATGCTTAATAAAGAACAACCAATTAGTTGATAAAGTAGAGCCAAATGTTGATTGTTCAGTGATTTTCGATAAAACACCTATGTACTACCAAGCAGGTGGTCAAATCAGTGACAAAGGTCATGCTGTGAATAATGAAGGCATCTTAGAAATTATGGATATAGAAAATATTAATGGTCTGTTACTGCACAAAGCTATATTTAAATCTGATAGGAAATTATCTTTGGGAGGAAAATTTATTATGAAAATTGACGAAGTCAGTAGGTTAAATACAATGAGGAATCACACAGCCACGCATTTACTAAATGCGGCATTGAAAAAGATTAAAGACGTAACTTGTCAGAAATCCAGTAAAGTCACTGATAAGTTTTTAAATTTGGACGTTGGAATATTTGGAGATAAATTGACTATAGATGATGTTCGTAATATTGAATATGAAATAAATAAGATTATAAAAGATGGAGTGGAAGTTAAAATACATGAAATTGATAGTCAAGAGTTATTGATATCTGATAATGTTACACTAATACCTGGAGAGACTTACCCAGAAACAGGCATAAGACTAGTAGAAATTAAAGCAAAAGACTTTTTGTCAAGGTTAGTTAATATAGTTAATATTTGAGTTCATGAGACGCATCCTGGATTCGGATTATAACTAACTTAATTTCTGGTTTTAATTTATTTAAGGGAACCCTGTTGTGGAACCCACGTATATCATACGTCTGACATAGAAGAATTTTGTATAACAAATGTCAAATCGTTAGGAAGAAGTACAACTTCTCTACATGCTGTCACAGGCTCAGCCGCCCAATTAGCCAGACAAAATGGAATTAGTATACAAGAAAATATTATAAAACTTCAGAGGAGCTTAAATGATAATATCGATACGGTAAAATCAAATGCCATTTATGTAATTGGTCATTGATTGTTTTACATATTCACAGCCGGAAGTTCTGGATCACACAATATCTTCTTTAAGACAAAGTCTGAATTATAATCCCAGTGATGAATCCATACTTCCAGCTGTGGACAGGCATGAATGCTTGGAGAAACTGAATGATATAAGTAAACAAATTAAGAGTGCTACAAAAAATACTCTCAAGTAAGTTAATTTATTTTGACCTTTGAACTTATTTATTTATTCATTAAATAATTATAGCTAATATTAGGTTTGAAGGAACTTGCAGGTCTGACTAATTCTTGTATTATTCTATAATTAGTATTTCTGATAAAACTGCGCAAGTCTGCCCAAGTTCTGATTCTGAAGTAGGTCAAACTCCCATTTGTCTGAACATTCAAATTCAAATTTTAGGAATATTGTATACCGACATTAGTAATAATAGAATTAACAAACAAAAAATTTGAATTTTTCTTCAACAAACTAATTGAAAGTGTGGATATCGCATTCCCCCTTAGGAAGAAACTAGCTGGAACTTCAACGAAAATTAAACCTGTTTATATTTCGAATGAACTCAGACAAATAAAAGAAACCATGGCGCTTATTCAGGAAGCATACAACCTCTTGCGAGGTGATGACCTAAAAAGAATACTTGAAAACTATAAGGAGTTCTATTTACAAAAAGCAAGAGAAGAAAAATGGAACAATTACTTACAATTAATACACTCATCCGAAAATACCCAGAAAATCACATGGCAAATTATAAATAGAGAAACTTGCTCCATAAACAGATCGACGAACGCGCCGTCTGTATATGCTCTAAACCAGGGGTCTCCAAACTACGGCCCGAGGGCCACATCCGGCCCGCGGACAGATTTTGTCCGGCCCGCGGAGAGCTAGCATACTTGAAAACTCCTTTTAGAGAACATATTTTTTATAGCAAATTAAATTTAGTTTACTGAAGTATTCTAATTTTATGTTGAATAATTATTAATATGAGATCTACATTGATATGGTCATGGGCTAACTACTCATAACATTGTTGTAGGCTTATTGTTATTGTTTTTGTGATAAGTTGGATAAAGAAACACAGAATTGTAATGAGTAAAGACATGTATAATATGCAGAAAATTTTACTTCAGTATATAATAACTAACAAATTATTGAAATGAATCCAACTAACATTTTATACATTTTAAATAAAAACATAACTTATAACAAGCACAATGACATATGAAATACTAATGAGATTTGTGTAATTGAGATTTTCCACTGACAATAGTTTGTAGTTGTGGACTAATTTTACTTGTACCAATTATTAAAAGAGATTTAAGATGCTCATCAGTTAATTTAGATCTGTAAACATTTTTTGTGTACTTCATTTTGGAGAAGGTCTTCTCACACAAATAAGTAGCACCAAAAACAGAAAACAGCCCACGAGCAAATTTATGCAAATTATCAAATTGTGTCAGTGGAAGACTCTTATAAAATTCCAACAAAGATGAGTTTTGATATTTGTTCTTAATTATATCACTGCACTGTAGATCAATTATTTCCATTTGAAGTTCCGGGGCTAGGGTTTCAATGTCAGTATCAAAAGGATTCTGAAAAATCTTAATTTGATTCGCAATGGCATCAAAGTCCGAGAAACGAGTATCAAAATTTATTTTCAAAGCACTCAAAGTTTCGATTGCAAAATCGATAGGAAACTCAGTCTCAGTAGTGTGGCTGAATATTTCACATGTTTTAAAATGTGAAAAACATTTACTTCGTAGTTGTGATTGAAACAGTATCAATTTCTTCCGGAATGATTTGATATTAGTGTATAAATCAGGAAGATGCTGGTTTTCTCCTTGCAATCTCAAATTCAGTTCGTTCACATGTTTTGTCAAATCAACATAGAATGCTAACTTCCACAGCCATGCGTTGTTTTGTAATTCAGTAAGAGGGCGATGCTTTTCATTCAAAAAAATTTCGATCACTGCTCGAAGTTCAAAAAAGCGCTGAAGGACTTTCCCACAACTAAGCCAACGTACGGCAGTATGATAAGGTAAGTCATTTTCTCCAATCTCTTCAATAAATTGTCGGAATTGTCGGTGATTCAGCCCAAAAGATCTGATAAAATTAACAGTTGATATGACTGGTTTCAGAACTTCAGACATATCCAAACATTTTCCGCACAAAGACTGTTGATGAATGATACAATGTAAGACTAATGGTTTTAAACCACCGTCATTTTCTACAGCCTTTGACACAAGAGCGACCACTCCTTTATCTTTCCCACTCATGTTTTTGCCTCCATCAGTTGTAATACATTTCAAGTTTTTCCATCGAAGGTTCTTTTGATTAATGACCATTTCAACTCCTTTAAAAATATCTGTACCAGTAGTTGTGCCATGAATACTATTCATATCAAGAAGTTCTTCATGCACTTCATAGCTTTTATCTACTCCTCGAATATAAATCAACACCTGAGCAGTATCTGACACATCCGTTGACTCATCCAAGGCCAAAGAAAACCACTCAACATGTCCATTTTTGTCGAACAGTTGAGAGGATATATTTTCAGCGATGTTTTCTACCCTTCGAGCCACAGTGTTTGCTGACATACTGACACTTTTTAATAAATTTACCTTTTCAGGGCACATTTCTTCGGCTACTGCAATTATGCATTCTTTGATCATTTCTCCATCGGTGAATGGTTTTCCACGTTTTGCAATTTCAAGAGCCACACCAAAGCTGGCACGCGTTGCAGCCTCAGTTTTGAGTTTTGTAAATGAAGATTGCTGCGATTTCAATCCGCGCTTCATAGCTTCGAATTTTTCTGTCCGCAAACTTCCTTTATATTTTGAGTAATTTTGAAAATGTTTTGTTTCATAATGACGTTTAATGTTATATTCTTTGAGAACGGCTATGCTTTCATTGCAAATCAAACATAGCGCCTTCTTACTGGACTCAATTACGAAATACTGAATGTTCCACTGATCTTTGAATTTTCTGCATTCACTATCAATTTTTCGCTTCTTTTCCATACTACTAAATCACACACAAAAGCAACAGTTCAAATCAAAATACTGTTACAAAGATGTCTTAAACTTAAACACGCACAAACGTTTTAAGGAGGTACGCACTATTTTATTTCACAACAGTGTCATAGGAACTGACTTGTGGTTGCGCCACTAGCCTTCTTATATATTCCAATTACTGCCATCTAGAAGTGAGTGGAAGACACCAGAACTTTCTCGAACCAACGAGATTCTGTACGTGCTATTAGCGCCATCTGTTAGCGATAGAAGGTACTACCTATTTCCGCTTGTGTCCACCAGATGTCGTGTCACGTTACTCCTCATGGCTCGTACTCTACGACTAATCTAGAAATTACAGATAATGACAGGAAAATTAATAATATGCAGTGTTGCCGTTTTGCAGCCTTTTTTAAACGTTGCGTACTTTTTCGGACTTTTTTTCATCAGTGGACTATTTCACTTTTTACCACCGGCAACAATGATAATATGGTTTTGGCCCTCGGAACTTACTGGAGTAATCAGTAAGGCTGGAAAGTTTGGAGACCCCTGCTCTAAACGATTACTTTTGTGGCGTTGCAGATGGTCTTCTGCGAGATATAGGCCGAAATAACTCGGCCTTTGACATCAGTAATATTGAATCCCACAAAATTCTTGCTTTCTTGCACCAGTAACAACAGCTGAAGTACAACAGATAATTAAAAATCTCAAACCAAAAGACTCCCTAGATATATACGGTATGAACACAAAAATGCTCAAAAGATGTTGTCAACCATTGGGCGAACCATTGGCTGACATAATAAATGCATTCTTTCAGGAAGGAGTGGTACCACCCACCTTGAAAGTGGCGAGGGTCGCACCTATTTATAAGTCTGGGCAGTCAATGCTCCCAGGCAATTACAGACCAACAGCAGTATTGCCTGCTGTTGCAAAGGTTTTGGAAGCTGCCATACTTTCACGATTGGTATCATTTCTGGTAAAAAACAACCTATTATCGGAAAACCAGTTCGGCTTCCGAACTGGGAGAACAACAACATGGGACGCTATAGAGGAAGGAGACAACTGTATGGTGGTAATGTGTGACTTGTCTAAGGCGTTCGAATGTATGCAGGGGGATATTCTGTTGCAAAAAATGGAACGATACGGCCTAAGAGGGAATATACTGAAACTTGTCAAGTCCTATCTAACAAATAGGAAGCAAGCTGTAAGCCTGAACTAAGTGACATGCGGGAGATCTACCATGGGATACCACAGGGATCAATTCTGGGGCCCATTCTCTTCTGCCTATATGTGAACGACCTTTCGAAGAACATCACGACGAAAACTGTACAGTACGCAGACGATACAACTTTCGTATGTAGGGGCAACAATGAACAACAAATCGCACAGGAGGTAGAAAAGGTGCAAGAACGGGCCAAGGCATGGTTCATCCAAAACAAGCTAACGTTGAATGAGACTAAAACAGTGTATCTGCCTATAACATCGAAACGTGCCTCAACACCAGGAAATGCCGGATGTGCAAAACTTCTGGAGATGACTATCGATACTAGACTGACCTGGAGGGACCACGTCAATGACCTAACTACGAGGCTGTCAAGTGCACTGTACGCCATCAGAAGAATGAGAACCATAACGAATAAAGAAACAGCGACTTTAGTATACCACACGCTGTTCCACTCACGAATGACCTACGGAATTGAATTATGGGGTGAATCGGCTCATGAACAGGACGTTTTCGTTATGCAGAAGAAGGCCATACGAGCTCTGGAGCAAGTAAGCCAACAAACACACTCTCAACCACTATTCATCAAGAACAGGATAATGACCATCTGCGTACATTTACAAACAACTACTTAGAGCAAGAATTGAGCTCCCTAAATTAGAAAGAAAGAGTATGTCGACAAAATACAACCTACGATCAGACTACCAGGTTCAAATCCCCAGCCATAGGATAGCGACTACAGATAACCAACATAGACACCTAAAGTTGCTAAATGGACTACCAACGGATTGGATGGACAAACCGTACTATGTTTTTAAGAAGCACATCAAAGAATGTCTCCTGCAAAATGGATTCTATACAGTCGAGGAGTTCGAGGAACATACGAAGAAACTTTAACCAAGCCACATTAAACAGGCCACCGACATACACAAACACCTAGACAACAGTCTGCTACACATTTCTCCCATACACACTTTCATACACTCCATATACAACTCAAACAGTTCACACCTTTGACGTCTACCTCAAAATATATGCATTGTAATATTGTACATATGTAGTGTAATGTAATGTAATATCTTGTTCTGGTAGTAATAAATATTATTATTATTATTATTATTAAAAAGCACTAAATACAACTAAATCTATGTTGTGCAATCGCAAATCGATTGTCTTCTATTGTAAATTTTTGTACCACGAGCACGATAAATTGTCATGGTCTACAACTCTAGAACTTTGTAATAAATGACGTACTTTCCAAACCAATGAATCACAATTTAAACAAATTTTCAGGTTCAATTACATATACTTATTTACTTGTGTGAATTTAAAATTAAAGAATGAACGTACAATATGGTGACCAGACGTCCTGATTTAGGCGGGACAGTCCCGATTTTTGGAAAGAATGCACGACAAGCTAGGGAACGGCGGAAGAGCGGAAAAGAAATACACGATTTTCGGCGGCCATGTAGCTTTTCGCCAGATTTTATATTGTTTCTATTATTTTTGCAATGTTAAACTTTAATAATAATAAATAATTTTTGAGAATTGATTATCGAGAACTGCTTATCAAAGTTCGCATTATTGATCAGTTGTTAGAATTTGACCACCATTGTTTAGACTTAATGAACAATGGCGATTTTTGGCATTGGCAACGACATAAACATTTTGTAACTGTCACTCCTAAAATTTCAGTGTCAAGAGCGGTTAGAAAATAATTTTCTTACGTTAGCTATCCATAATAGTATAAGCCAGCTAGAAGTACAAGGTGCAATAAATCGTGCAGATATCATGAATAACGTTAAAAAGTCCTATAATAACTGCATAAATTATTTAGAAGAGTTGACGGTATGTACATTGCAATTGGTATTGAACATTTTCATTGCGTTACATTAAAACAAGAATTTAATTGGAATGATGTGCAAAAATCATTCGGTCATATTACTCAAAATTTTCCATATAGTAATATTTCTGAAAATGATTTTTTTAATGAGGTATCATTATTAAAAAATATATTGATACGGAAATGAGAAATATGCCCCCCCCCCCCACTCAATGGTGTCCCGCTCTACCAATGTTAAAATCTGGTCACCTTAACGTAAAAGAATATAAGTATAAAAAATGAAAGAAAAGAAGTTATGTGAAACATATATGCTAGTAATACAATTAAAAATTAGAAAAGATGAAAATTAAATTTTATAAAATTAAAACAAACAAATATTCAAATCTTTGACCGAACAATGAAACTAACCTACAATAAGAACTTTGAAATGCAATATAGAAATATAACCAGAAGAATGTCAAAATCAAAGCTAAACTGAATAATAATTTCTCAGGATCCCTAAGAATGTCAAATTACTTGTTCTGACAGATTTGAATTATATATTTCGAAGAGTTTTTATTACACGCATATTAGTTCCAGAACTTATCAGAGCTGCAAGTTAGAATATCCTATTATTGATTCAAGATTGTTCTATATAATACACTCGTTTATCTAATTTTTTATTAGAGAATTTATAGAATTGGAAATGAAAAGTGTACTCGAGTCAAAAAAATGTAGGACTAAGCAAAATAAAGAATACATTGTACATTATCTACGATCGTCGATGATTCTGGAGTCCGTCCCTTTACAGAAAGCTACAAAAATTTGCCCAAACATTCCAATTCTAGTAATTTCATATTCTGATAACATGGTTAAGGCCAGGTGTTGTGTACCAAAGGTAAATATCTGTATTTTGATAAATGTTTGAGTACATTATAGAAATGTACGTGATAGTATTTATTTCATTCATATGAATTTTTTAGCATATGTGCACTAAAGAGTTCAATGCGCAGAAATGGTTGAGTCAAGTTAGTTCCGTCTTTAACAGTATGGCAGCTCCTCCAAAAGGTCAAGATTCTGCGTTAGTGTGCAATATGAAGGCTAAATATGTAAATATCCAGGAATGGGATACGTTATTAAGTGAAAGTTTGAATTTGGCAAAATTGTTTGCTGAAAAACATTTGTAAATTTTGTACTGACTGAATTAAAGACATTAGAATAAGAAGGAAATCTATTACACCTTTCTAGCTCTTTGGAACTACATATTTAATTATCATTACAAACTAAAACCCATTGGAAGTAAAACAAGCTGTGGCAGAGCCTAATTGTTGACTTTGTATATATTCAGAATTGGTATAGTAAGGTAATAGGGTGTCTATAATCGGACTTACGCATTGTGATTTATAAATTTTCATTTTCACCTGTAACTTTGAATTCATATTTGTTGTTAGTTTATGGAGATAATTTTCAAAATCACTGCTTAAAAACCCTATACTGCGCTTACAAGTTAAAAAATATATTTAATTTTTTATCTGGAAATACTGTACATTTATATTGTAAATTATTTAATTTACAATATAAATATCAATTTAGGCATGACACTGGCGATAGAAGAAATGAAAGAAGAGGTTTCCATGTTGCTGATTTAATAAAATGAAAATTTCTAAATTGCAATGCGTAAGTCAATTACAGATACCCATTACTTATTCATAAACTATTTAAGAAAGCAATTACTTGTTTTGTAGCTTATTTGGTATATTCCAGTTTCGAGTTCTAATCAGTGAACTGGCTGGTAATGACTACCTTACTACTAAGTCAAAAATCGAATACCAAAATCTAATTAGAAAAGTGACTTGACTAAAACGTTGATTTTTAGAGTCACTATATCTGCTTTAAATGAAACATGATTTCGTTCACATAATTATAAATTACTAAGTAGTTATATTTATTTTGTCTGTGATTTTATTCCAAAGTATCGTTAAGCAGTTTAAATTAACTGTGTTATTCACAGTACTTACAACATTTATTACACATGAAACAATAGGCGTTTTCGCAAAATGTATAGCATTAACCTGACCCGGTTAGAAAGTACCTAACAGGTTCAGTAACTTTACCCGGTTAAATGAAACATTTCCGGACGCAATTGCGGTCACTTTGAGTAACGTAACGTAAACGTCTGCATATAACCGTATAAATATCTTCATAACATAGTTTAGCTGTGCTGGTAATACGACAGAAAAAATGGACCGGGGAGGGGGTAAAACAACCTGCATTACCCTACTCACTTACCAGGGTTATGAAAATCGAACCGGGTTGTTGAACCCGGTTACTTTTTAGATTTTACGAACAAGGTTGTTTTTACCCGACTGAATTAACGAACGCATTCGTGCTAACCGTGTTGTAACCCCAATGACCGGGTTTAATTTCCGAAAACACCTAATAACATGTACTTTTCAATTCGGTCTCAGTAACCAAAAAATTTAAGACAGAACTTATAATAATTAGTCATTCAAGTTACGTCGTAAGATAAATAAAAATCCCTTGGAAATGATAATCTGTGGAATTTGCACTGATACTGTTAATATGCGAAATTAAATTGTAAGAATTTCCCTGCCGGTATGAGTCAAACACAAGTTTCAAGGCTTGTCAGACTTGCATGCTACCAACTGTACAACGGAGATGTATACATCTTTATTATTTAACGTTTAAAATTATATTAATACCAAAATATATAAAAAATGAATTACATTAGTTACTATAAATTACTTGTATACCAAAGAAAAATCAAAATCGAAATGAGCTTTTCCAACAAAATACAATTTAATGAATGTATTGCAAATTTCACATTTAGATTAAGTATGTAATTAAAACGGCCATTAACAACTAAGTTTGTACTTTTTTTTCTGAATTATACTACAGGACTAATTTCAAGCTCACTTACAACTTACTATTCATAAGTTTCAAATATGGAAGAAATTTACTTACTTTACTAAATAGCGTCATTATATTTAAATAAGGAAGTGCCTCCATAGCCGGCGCCGGTTTCTGTTTTGTATGCATATTGGTGCCGGCTACGGCATCAGGAATTGCGGACGGCAGCCGGCTTCACGTATCGTTACCGGCTTATCAACACAACCTCTATTTTCCATAGTGCGCGCGTGAACGGTTTAACTTTTAGTGTTAATTTCCTTTAATTTATCTAAATTTGCAGGTATGTTTTTCCCTGTAGCTATGCTTTTTGTTAAAAACGATGTTCTTCTAATTGTAGAATGTTGAAAGTGGGCGATAAGTTTGAAAGTTACGAGAATTTCAACAAGCAGTTACAGAAATACAAAAATGAAGTGTTCAATGATTACTGGATTAGAGATTCTAGAACCATCGAGACGCAGGCTAAAAGATATCAAAACAAGACTTAATTTACCATTATGTAAGAATAGCTTGCATAAAAGGTGGCCGAATGCACACTTTTGGGAATAAAACAAAAAACATTTACATTTAGGCAGAAGTGCCCAGCCGGTATGTTTTTAAAATTAACTTCTTGTGGGGAAATTTTTAGAGATAAAGGAACTGAATGAAGATCACACTCATCCGGAAGCACAAACTTTATTTAAAAGTTTACCGCAGCAAAGACTGAACATTTCAAAGCAGCTTAAGGTTAATTCAGTAGCAGCATTGCAGGCTAGCGCCAACAAAAAAATCGTACAAAATAATATTATTAATGAATCCGGGTGCCTTGTGACTCTGAAAGACTTAACAAATCTAAACAGAAAACCACAGAACAGAATAAAGTTTGATGAATGTCAATCAATTTTACGAAATACTTACAAATGCGACGTTCATATTGACGTTGATGTGGAAGCAAATTTGAAATGCATCTATTTTCAAGATCCTGAGATGAAACATACGTTTTACTCTTATCCAGAAATAATTTTTATAGATGGCACCTATTGTCTACACAGCAGTAGAGCGGCCACATATTTAATTATGGTAGAGGATGCAGAGGGAAGTGGTGCAATAGTAGCAGTTGGTATATTACTAAACAAAACTCAAGAAAATATCGATTGGTTCATAAAAACATTCAAAAATTTGAATCAGAGAACATCAGATATAAAAGTGGTGATGTCTGATAAGGACAACAAAGAGAGAAGTGCTTTTAAAAGAAAATTTTCTTGATGTCTCCTTGCAGATATGTTTATTTCATACTCTACAGATATTTAACAGAGAAGTAAGTGTGAAGAAAATGGGATTGTCCACCACAGAATGTGAAGTCGCCAAAAAGTACTTGCAGAATTTCGCCTATGCTTTATCTGAGGAGTGTTTTCAAAAAATCTATTTGGAAATGAAACAACATGTTCATCAAGTCGTTATCGATTATTTTGTACCTGACATTCGCAAATCCGTCTTTTCTGAACAAAACAAACAACAGAATTGAAAGTATCAATGCCAAATTGAAATCTGTCATTACCAAATTTTCTAATCCAGAGGATTTCATCAAAAATTTTTTTGTTATCCTCAATTCTTCACGAGCAGATAGAAATATCAAAAATTCTAAAGAATATCATAAAGTTACTACCAGGGCATTTACGTCAGGTTCAGTAGAAGATTTGTATTCTAGACTTTTAACGAATTTCACCTTTAAAAAGGTTCAACGGCAACTTGAATGTATGACTAAATGCAAAGATTTTCAATTTATTGAAGAAGAAAAATGTCTCGGTCCTACTAGTGAAGGTGTTCTAGAGCTAACACCTTATAGTTGTCAGTGTATGTTTTGGACCTCCGCGAGCTCCGTCCAATTATCTTGTCGCCACATCCTCAAACTTCGATCTATGTGCAACCAGTCTTTATTTGATGAACACATTTGCTTGCAACGATGGAAGGGAACCTATTTTGAATCACGTCACCCATTTTGTCCATCCCTCAAAACTAGCCAGTTTGAAGAGACGCCAAGTACTAATTCAAAACTTGAGGTTAACTTAGAAGTCACGAATGATAATCCATATAAACGCAGACCACTAACATATCACCAAATGTTCAAAATAATGAATGATGAATGTTTGAGATTGTCCCAGATATGCAGTGAGATTTCATCCGAGACTTTTTACAACAGCTGAAATTCATTAAGTCTCTTGTTACAGAATGGTCCAATAATAGTTATACATCTACTGGAGATAACACTAATGGTGAAATTGAAATTGATAACCTTAGTAGTTTCCCCAGTAATGATGATAATGAGGCTGAGAAGGAAACTGAAAATCAGAGTGGCCCCAAAATGCATATGTATACGAAAAACTTTGAAAATAACAATAACGATAATTCAACTTCGCAGTTAAACCAAATAGTGTGTTGGGATGTTGACCGAAATAGTGAAATTAATATTATAAATTTAAGCAAAAATCCAAGTACACAAGATAATCAATCTGGTGAAAGTTCTTCGAAATCAAAAGCCATCATAATTTTCGATGTTAAGGTACCTACTTAGTATGTTCAGTGTTTTGGCAATGTTTGTTAAAATTTTATTTTTTAAGATACCTACTGTGAAAATTAGAGGTCGCCCCAACGGATGCAGAAACACAGTTATTGGTTTAAAAAAAAAAGAATATCTACTAAAGAATATATTTAATAATTTTTTTAAAATTAATGTAATTATTGTTAGATTTATATTTAGTTTTGAAAGAAAGAAATTATTCTCCTATATTTATAGTACCTATAATATTTATATCATAATGTGTATTAAATATAGTAAGTATATTATTCAATGAGCGTGTTATGACGGCTATAACCCACGAAGATGACTTGCACACAATGTAAGCATCTGAGTGTGTTATAGCCATAACACCCAAATCGATACTTTATCTACAACTTTCACGGAAAGAAACTGATATTGACATAACGATTGAGTTATGACCATAACTCCATCGCTGTCATTATTATTCAACTGACTGAATAATCACTGCCATAACTTGCCAAAATCACCTTAGTAATTCATAGATATTGCGATAATTGTAGATAAAATTTTAAAATTACATAGTTGGAAATTTTTAATTATAGGAATTGTAAAAGGGGGTAGAGATTCAGTCACATATGCACATAACCGCCGGTAGCGATACGGTATGCCGGCGCCGGCTACGGAGGCACTTCCTTTAAATAAAACTAAATGATTAAATAAAAACTCATCTATTTTCTTGAAAATTTTACTACAACCTTAAAAATGTGAACAATTTTCCCATTACATAAGACGCATGTGCTACAAGCAACAAGTGAATGATCGCAATAAATATTAATCCATAAAAAATGAAAAATACCCAATGAAACAATAAATTCTAAGGAAAGGAAGGTATGTAAATAATTTCCTAGATATTTACAAGAATAGGAAGAGTAAAATAAAATTTCAATCCTGGAATGTTTTCTCGTAAATAATTGCAATGAATGCAAATTTTATTTACTTATCCTGTACTCCGTTTATTCTTTAGTGTTTTACTTTAGGTGTAACTCCAATTAAATCCTTTACAAAAATAAAAATAAAATATAGTTTACAAAATAATCTCAATCTATCGTTATTATTGTTAGCTGCTCACTATAAATCTCAAAATTGTCGTTCATTAACAGTTAAAACATTAAATATTTAAAATAGTTATGGTACATACTAGTTGTAACATAAACATACTTATTATTTTATAAATGTATGTAAAATAATTCAAACAATAAATTATTTCACATGAACATCACAGACGAATGAATATTAAAATATAAACAGAGAGATAATAACAAAGTGAATGAGGTTGTTCATGGTTTTATGATTTTACTTTGGAACATTATTTGGACTAGATGCGGTTTTCTTTTCTTGTGGGGGTGGTTGTGTTTCTGAAGTAGTAGTTTTTGTCTGTTGTTTATTTGTTTCTGAAGCAGTAGGTTTTGTCTGTTGTTTATTTGTTTCTGAAGCAGTAGGTTTTGTCTGTTGTTTATTTGTTTCTGAAGCAGTAGGTTTTGTGTGTTGTTTATTTGTTTCTGAAGCAGTAGGTTTTGTCTGTTGTTTATTTGTGTCTGAAGCAGTGGGTTTTGCCTGTTGTTTATTTGTTTCTGGAGCAGTAGGGTTTGTCTGTTGTTTATTTGTTTCTGAAGCAGTAGGTTTTGTCTGTTGTTTATTTGTTTCCGAAGCAGTAGGTTTTGGCTCTTGTTTATTTGTTTCTGTTTGTTTGGATTCTTGTTTATTTGCCTTTGTTTCTTGCTTAGTACTAGACTGTACTGGTTTTGCCTCTTGTTTATTTGCTTGTGGTGGTTGAGTAGGTTTAGCTGACTTAGGTTTAGGTGCTGCCTTTTGAGTTTCTGCCGGTTTAACTTTAGCTGTCACTTTTGGTGGTTCCGTTGGCTTCGTAGTAACCGTTTTCTGCGTCGGAATCGTCGTAGGTGGTTTAGCTGTTGTTACCTCAGGTTTTCTTGGTTGAGGTGTTGTAACAGGTGCTTTTGTGGGGGCACTTGTGGTTGTAGTTGCCTTGGGCGTTGTAGTTGGAAGATCTTTTACTTGTTCTTTGGGTTGATTTTTTCCTTCTAAATGTTCTAGGCCCACGTTGCGTAAGGGTGTGCGGGCAATGAAATCATTAAAAGGTGAGCCGAGGTAGAGATCACTTTCAAAAATATAAGCGTCTGAAATGCTCATTGCTTTTCTATTATTTGCATGTAAACTGTCTAGTATTTCGCCAGCTTTAGACACATGTACTATCGTAACTCTACTTGGTAACAAGTAGGATGTTAATGAAAAATGTCCGACCTGCAAACCAAAAAAATTATAAGTTACTGATTGCAATGAAACCTTTAAAATACATTTCCATGGAGAAAATTCCATGTGGATGAAACCTTTCACACTTAGGAATGCAAAACTTCTTTTTTATTCTTACTTATGTTGTATTATTGACTCTATGTTTGTGGTACCTAATATGTTCAAGATCTTCACATTATCTTTCACAGATAACATTACTTTTGACATTATATTTATGTGCTCAAAATAGAGACATTATCATAGAGGACAAATTGTATAGATTGTTAAGAATTGTTAATTTATTTAAACATCCCGCATTGCGATTTAGAAATGTTCATGTTCTTATATCGGCAACTTGCACACGTCTTCTTCTCTTAAATACGTAACTATAACATTGCCAATATGTTCAATTAATATTAATAACTTCTAATTTCGAATTCATTATGTTAAAGTTGATTAGTTTATAGTTATACCGATAATTTTCCAACTCACTTCTAAAAACTCCTTCAAACTGCGCTTATGGGATTCTAATCAGAGAACAACGACCACAGAGAAGCGGTGGTATTGTCGGATCCGTTGAAGTTTCGTGTCCCACTTTTGCCTCGTCGTATTTGAGTGATAAACAACCACCAAGTACTCAGAAAATGTATTTATATTTACACAGAAATAATATTGCTCACATATTGTGGACAAATGTTAAAATGTAAAATGTAATAATTTTAAATTTTAATTATGTACTTAGAATCACAAAATGTATTAACTCGAAAAAAGTAGATTGTGTCAAAGCAATAAACATCATACAAAATTTTAAAAGAGGGGTGTTTGTTTATGAATCATATTAGGTGATATCTATCAAATCATGTGGTGTTCTTCTACAGATTATCTGATATTTTTAATACTAATTATAATGTGTTATAATGTTAATTACCATCTATTTAATAGCAACAATATCATCAATATTAAACATAAATTTGCGACACTAGCACTCAAAAATTACCAAAACAGTTTCTTGCTTCTACTGTAAAATTTACAGAATGTTTAATTAACATATTCTATAAATAAGTGATTCATTATAATCTTATATAAGTAAAAACTATTTATATATATATATATATATTATAAATAAGATTGTATATAAGAAAGAACGTCTAGTTTCGTCTTAGCATTTTTACATCTGTTTTTAATTATTCCGTGTATTTTAGAGGATAAAAAAATTTCAATTTTACAAACAACTTTTTAATATAAATTATGACAACTCTCAACAAGGATGTTGCTCATTATATTGAATAATATGTCGGAAACTGCTTCTCCAGTTTTAGATAAACAATCTCGAACTGCACAATAATAACCAGGCCTTATAGTCAAATTAACAAAATCTCAATCAATTACTAATAGGAGACAAACCAGGGCCAGAGTAGCCAGATGACGCGGCAATGACGACACCAGACACCACTCTAGCTCCGAAACAGGGATTCGCTCTTAACATCATTGTCGTTGTTCTCTGTTCTAATGTCAAATTTGATAATTAATTTAAATTCACGCAGGGGTGTAAATTGTAAACGTAAAAAAAAATCTATTCCTGCAGCAGGAGTGGAAATTATAAAACGTAAAATTCACTAAAATGCAAATGGGCGATCAGTAAATCAATTACAGCTACCTGTTAATCTGCATCCTGCACAATTGGCAATACATTCTCGTGAACTATATGTTGACCTCGATATTAATTTTGACTGTAGTCTAATCGAATTTGTTTATTTTGTTATTTTCGTTGGTGTTTATTAGTCTTATCTCAGTATCGAAAAAACGCTCTTCTTATCGGCACAGTTTTACTATATTTCTCATTGGTAAATGAAATAAATAGTTATAAGAACGCTTTTTTTTTAGTATTAGGTTAGTGACAGTTTTCAAAAATGGATGATTTATATAAAATGCATTGCGCATACGACTTACAGATTGTTTCCAACATTAGAGAGAGCTTGTGTAAGTGAGATGAAGCTAGTAGTACTAACAAATCATTTGTGTATTTCCATAAGATTTACATTGCTGTTGCTTTTGTATATGTATTATCTTGTTTAATATTAGCCGCATACCGACTTACATTTTGCGAATAATGTTTAGTTCATGTTTTTTAATATTTATTTGATATTTGTTTAAATTTTAGCGATGTTTTTTCTTTGTTTTATGCTGCTTATATTATTTTTTATATATCACCTCACGGAAATAACACTAAAAGCACAGAGAAAGAAGCAGAGAGCCCATAAGATAGGCTTTATTGTAGCCCTTCAGTTTTAGTTCATTTAAGGAAAATAGAGGACACTACGATTTAGAATTTACCATTATTTTATATTTGAACCACATGTTTGCTGGAAAAATGAAATTAAGATTTGTTATAAGTTACCTGTTATTTTCTATTACTATCTGGCTATATCTGACTATATTTTTAACTATTTCTATTATAAAAACTATTAAGCTGTCAATATGTCACTCTATCTTTTTTGACAATATCAAAACTAAAACTGACATTCGAAAAGGTCTTTCAACAACAATAACAATTAAATAACAACTAAATAAATGTTCCATTCTTGTCCATTCCAAGGTACGTTCATTTATTAACATTTCTCCCCCTTGAAATCACAAAACATTTTCACCTTCAATTAGGCCAATTGGACAAATCTTTGATACTGATCTTCTGTAGGTCCCTGTATTTGTTTTAATGTCTACTACACGCACTTTCTGGTCTTTTCCTGGATAAACAGCAGTTATTCTTCCTAATGGCCAATTGTTTCTTGGTAACTGATTATCCATCAGTACGACTACTTCACCTACTTCTATATTTCTTGTTTCTTGCAACCATTTGGACCTAGCAGTTAGAGTAGGCAAATATTCCCTTACCCATCTGTGCCAAAATCTGTCTACCAACTGTTGGACAAATCTCCATTGCTTTCTCAAATCAAATTTTTGTTCAAATATTCCTGGTGGTTTAACAATGCTCGATGTTCCGATCAAAAAATGATTTGGAGTTATACTTTCAAAATCATTTTCATTTGACGACACATAAGTCAGAGGTCTGCTGTTAACTATGTTCTCTGCTTCTACTAAAACTGTCTGTAAAACTTCTAATTTTGGAATTCTTTCCCTTAAAATAATCTTTAGTGTTTGTTTTACTGTTCGTACCATCCTCTCCCAAGCACCTCCCATGTGAGGACTTGCTGGAGCTATAAATTTCCAATCGATATTTTGTGCCAAACAATTTTTCTTAATTTCTTCATCATCTACTTCATTTAAAGCTTTACGCAGTTCTCTGTCTGCTGAACAAAGGTTAGTTCCATTGTCACTCCATATACAAACTGGTTGTCCTCTTCTTGCGATAAATCTTCTTATAGCTAAGATAGCCGAACCTGTATTAAGAGATTCCGCAAGTTCTAAGTGGACAGCTCTGACAGATAAACAAGTGAACAGTACACCATATCTTTTTTCATGTCTTCGGCCTATTACAACATCTATTGGCCCAAAATAATCAATTCCCACAAAAAAGAAAGCTCTTGGGGGTTGTTGTAATCTTTCTAATGGAAGCTGACCCATTTCCGGCATTATAGGCTTTGCTTTCTTAATTTTGCAAAAATTACAGCTATTTATTACTGAGGCTATAAGTTTCCTTGCTTGGGTTATCCAATATTCTTGTCTTATTTCATTAAGAACTAATTGTGTCCCTGCATGTCCATTTCTTTCGTGATATTCCCGTACAAGGAGCCGTGTAAAAGGGTGACTGTGACTTAAAATAATGGGTCGTTTTGTCTCCATCTTTAATTCGGGGCAGTTATCTATTCTTCCTTTTAAGCATATTAGATTATCATTTAAACATGGTGAAAGTGGGAAAAGCTTGCTATCTTTATTAACTGATTTTCCTTTTACTAGTGTCCTATATTCTTGACAAAAGGAGTCTTTTTGTGACTGAAGACACCAAAGTTTTTTCGCATTCTGAATTTCTGAACATGTTAAATATTTTTCTTTATCTGAAAAATATGGTTTCTTTTGGACTTGTCTTATGAATCGGAATACATAGGCTGTGGAATTCAATAGTTTTCTTAAAGATGAAAATTTTGATATGTCAGGTAGGTACGAATTTTTAATATTTTCTTCTGCATGACTTAAAAGGAGTATTTGCGATTCTTCAATGTAATTTTTGCTTAGATGATGCTCAATATTTTCTTCTGGCCAAAAACATGGTGACTGATACAAGAACTCAGGACCTTTTAACCATGGGCTTCCACTTCTAAGATCAGCTTCTTTATCGTCTCTTGTCGCTTCGTCAACTATATTTAATTTCGAAGGTACCCATTTCCATTGTGAAACGTCAGTGTTTTCTAAAATTTCTCCTACTCTGTTACTAACAAAAGACGGTAATTTCTTTGAGTCCGTTCGTAACCAATTTAGAACAGTCGTGGAGTCTGACCAAAATACAATTCTATTTATTTTAAGTGTATGTTGGTGTTGGATTGTTTTTGCCAAACGGCTTGCAAGTACTGCTGCTTGTAGCTCTAAACGGGGTATCGTCAGGGTTTTTAGTGGACATACTTGATTGCGAGACATAACTAATGAAATTTCAATTTTTTCTCCTACTTCAAATCTGAAATAAGCGACTGCTGCAAAGGCTTGTTTACTTGCATCACAAAACAAGTGTAGCTGTATATTTTTTACTTGAAAATAATTGGAAACATAGCATCTTTGAACTGTGAAGGATTTTATTTTCTCCAAACCATTAAGCCAAAGTTTCCATTTTTTATTTTGTGCATCTGAAATCTGATCATCCCATTTTATTCCACTTTTCCAAATATCTTGCATTAAGATTTTCGCTTTCACAATATAATTTCCAAGGATTCCTAATGGGTCAAACAAAGACATGATAACGCTTAACATTTCTCTTTTTGTAGGTATTTTTTTTCCATCTAAAATATTTTGATCTACTTTATGTAAGCTAATGCAAAAGCTTAACACATCTTCTTTTGGTAGCCATCTTAGTCCTAATATTCTTTGGGGTGCAGAATCTTCAAATATTTTTTCTGCCGTACGTAATTCTTCGGGTATATTTTGAAAAACTTCCTCCGAGTTAGAAATCCATCCTCTTAGCTCAAAACCGCCCATCTTATGGATAGCTATTACTTCATTTATTAATTTTGATGCTTTTTCTGGAGATTCTGAACTATCAATGTAGTCATCCATGTAGTGTTGATTAATAATGGCGTCAACAGCTTCAGGGTACACCTTTTTATATTCTAGGGCATTAATATTCTTGATATATTGGGCGCTGTATGGTGATGACACCGCTCCAAAAATCATCACCTGAACAACGTATGTCTCAAAATCGTTTGCCGGGGAATCTCTCCATATAATTCGTTGAGCATGCTGGTCTTCATCATTTATTTCAACCATATGAAACATCTCTCGTATGTCAGCTGAGAAGGCTATGGGCTTTTCTCTAAACTTTGCAATTACGCTGATAAGTGAATTAAGCAAATCTGGACCTTTGTATAAAAAATCATTTAGACATTTTCCTTCGACTTTTGAAGCAGCATCCATAACTAAACGAATTTTACCAGGCTTATTTGGGTTTACTACACCAAAATGAGGTAAGTACCATATTTTTTTGTGAGATTCTTCTTCTTCTTCAATAGATAGTTTTCTAATGTATCCTTTCTCTTTATATTCTTTTATTTTCTGAGAATAAGCTTGTCCGAAATCTTGATCTAAACTCATTTTTTTTTCTATAAACCTAAAGCGTTGAAGTGCTACATTTTTACTGTCGGGAAGTGTTTCTTCTGTATCTTTCCATAACAATCCTGTTTCCCATCTACCATTTTTTCTTCTTGAAATATTTTTTATTAAGTTTTCGGCTTCCTCATCTTCTTTTATTGATTTTGTGTCTTGATATTTTACCCCTAAAGATTCAATTGTAAAAAAATATTTTACCATATCGTGGAGATCTTCACTGTGAGCTTCGTCGTCTCGAACAAGGAAATTTACATAATGGTCTAATCTTCCTTTAAATTGGGCTACATTTCCGTGGACTATCCATCCGAGCTTAGTACGTGACAAGGCTGGGGAATTTTTGGGGCCTTCTATAAGTTCTCTGGTTGTTATCAGTTCCCAATAGTCCTGGCCAATTAGCAGTTTTGGTTTAATACTCTCAATGTTTGGAAAATTAATATGTTCTAAATGTTTCCAGTTGCTTTTAATGCGCCTTGAATCAACATTTTGTATGGGCAAATCTAAATCTTTTGAGGTATATATATTTTCCATTGGGTAAAATTTATCTCTGTTAATATTCGAAATGCTGAAGGACACTTTTCTTGATCTTGACTGTTTTGTTGTATGCTGGTCAGTCCATTTTAAGCGCAGAATAGTTTCTTCTCCGACCAGATTAAGTTCATTTGCCAAACTTTCATCAAGTAGACTGACAGTGGCACCATCATCTAATAGAGCATAAATTTCAATTTCAATTGTTTCTGTTCTTAAAATTACTGGAACAATTTTCAGTAACACTTCTTTTCTATAATTTTGTAATGTATGTCCCACTATATGATTTCCTGTTTCAAAAATATTTTCATTCTGTAAATTTCTTGCATCAGCTCTTGCTCTAGGTTCCGTTTTATTTGTTTTGAAGTGTAGAAGTTTATGGTGAATTTTTTGACAGTCATCAATAGTACACTTTCTTTTATTTCGGCAATTACTAATTCTATGGTAGCTTTTTAGACAACAAAAGCATACCTTATTTTCTTTGACTATTTTCCATTTATCTTCTATTGATTTTTCTATAAATCTTTTGCACATGTCTAAGTTATGATTTTCTTTGCATAAAAGGCATTTATTTTCTTGTTTATTTCCTGCTACAACTAAAGTCCTTTTAAAATTCGGATTTAGCTGTCTTTGTGATGACATGCTTTGAACGTAACTAGCAGCATTGGCTTTTTCGTTTACCCATTTCTTAAAATCACGAAGTGAGTATTTACCTTTATTGTTCGCAACTTTCTCACCCCATGATAGCTGCATACCAAATGGTAGTTTCTGCATTAAGTCGTCCATTAACTGGGGGCATGACAGGTAGTTTTCCATACTGAGTGATTCAAAAGTCAGGACAAGATTTGATACAGTTTCCGAAAATTGGGTAAGTGCAACAAAATCATTGTTTTTTACGATAGGTAAGTTTTTAGCTTCACTTACCATGTTTCTGACAATAATATCAGGTCTGCCATATTTATTTCGTAGAATATCTATTATATCTGTGGCAGGAACCGACATGGAAATTAACAGACCTTGTACAGATCTAAGGGCATCACCCTTTAGGCTTTTTCTTAGCCTACAAATATTTTCTTCGTCTGATAGTCCTAGAGCTTTTGTTGTGTAGGTGTAATTACTATAAAAGCTTGGCCACTCCTTACCATTTCCCGAAAAAATTGGCAGTTCTTTATCTATTGTCTGTCTAAGAAGAATTTTTTCTAATCTGTCATCTTGACAAAATGTCTCCATTTCTAAATCATTTTTACTAGAATCTACTACATCTCTATGGCTGCTATTACAACTTTCTGTTTTTAAATCATTTTTGTTAGTTTCAAGCCAAGTTTTTACTTTCTGCAAACTACCTTGTTCCTCTTTTTCAAATATATTATTCCTACCTTCAGAGACTTCTTTCAGTCTTCCTCTATTTTCAACAAATTCATTTATTATCGAGTTTCCTTTGCTTAACTGTATTTGTAGTTCTAAATCTAAAAATTCTTTTTCTTTCCGAAGTCTTGCTTCTTCTAATTCTCGCTCAAATTTAAGTCGCCTTTCTTCTAATTGTCGTTGTCTTTCTTCTAAGTCTCGTTTATATTTAAGCTGTTTTTCTTGTAGTTCTATATTAGCTAACTTTTTCTGATGTTCTAACTGTAAACATAGTATTTGACTAGGTAACAATGAAGATTTTTTCGTACCTTTACTGCTTGAGGTAATTGTGCTATTAGGTTTATTTTTACTACTGGTACCTTTGTCATCATTACTTTTCATCATATTTTGCATTAAATGTTTTGAATGGAGTATAGAGGCATTACTGAACCCAAAAAAATCTTCGGTACTCTCTTTCTCATTCCTATTTTGTAAAGTTTCTCCTAAATTTGACGAATATTTTCTGCTGTCGGACATGACATCATCTGACTTTCTCGATCTATTATCCATAATTCTTCTATCTGTACATCTATAGGGCTGAATAAAGTTCGTCGAAGGACCACAATGTTATTTTCTATTACTATCTGGCTATATCTGACTATATTTTTAACTATTTCTATTATAAAAACTATTAAGCTGTCAATATGTCACTCTATCTTTTTTGACAATATCAAAACTAAAACTGACATTCGAAAAGGTCTTTCAACAACAATAACAATTAAATAACAACTAAATAAATGTTCCATTCTTGTCCATTCCAAGGTACGTTCATTTATTAACATTACCTTTTAAGTTTAACTAACCGACACCAGATGACGATATTGGGGAACTTGAATTAAGATCTATTTTCTATTTTTAATATTTAACAAGAATACAATCTCCTTATTCATCTCATCCCAAACATATTTAACCTTGAGTTGACGACAAAAAACCAATTCACTTTTGTTAGTGAACGACAAAAAACATATACATATGTAAACACACCATAGTTATCAATATAAATTACGAATTCTAGAATTTCAGATGAAAGAAATTCAAACATTATTTTCGGTTTTCCGAGTGAGATTTTATATTAGAAAATAAACCAAATACAGTTGAGAGAGATGTTTTTTCTTAGTTATGAGGATCGTCATTTTACTTTTAACGCTGAGTCACTTTACAATAAAACATTTACATGCCATAAGAAAATTGAATATAAAATAAATCCCAGTATTAGAATATTAAGAATCATTTTCATACGTTGCCCTATAAATTGCTTAATGGTATCACCATCTACAATCTCGCTTTGAATGAAGCATAAAAAGATCCCGGAATGATTTCACTGAAGTCCGTCGATCATAATCACAATTTCTTAGATTATTCTGAATCTGTAATTATTGTCCTTTCACTGAAACATAATAATGTTATTCGGTTACCTATTTAGCAGATTATAACAAAAAATGTTTACATCAACTTAGTAGCTTTATTAGACATTCATATCACAGAATTTTTGTTATATGAAAATGAGGCAATATCCCTATTACTGATGATCGAGTCGAGGTTTTACATCAAGTGTCCAAATGACTGCCGTCAAAGAGTGTGTCGAAGTGCCGGTGAAAGATTTGCACCTCATTTATTTAAGAGTTTTCGAAATAATTTATTAAATGGCGGTTATGTATAGGTAATAAAATTATTTCTTTCAGTGACATAAAGGAGTAGTAGTATAGTATTGATCAGAAAAATAAGAAGAGCAGAGCACTAACAAAAATAACAAATGCGCATATACCACCCGTTCCTTTCCAAAAGTGAGTGTAAAATTCTCTGTTCAAGTTTTTAGTCAGATGATGGTCGCAGCTATAAGAGTTTTCAGTTCTTTAGTAATTTAGGATTATCAATTTCAAACACTAATTCCTTGCAATTTATTTCTCAAAAGTAGGCGGAATTATTATTACTTCAGCCAGATAAATTATTTGACAGTTACAGTACATATTAGTTAAGACGTCATCGCCGTTCAACGTCGTTTCAAAAATTTCAATTATTTAAAATGAGAACCGATTCTCAAAGCGAAAAGGTGGATATGATTTTAGTAATTAGAGAGTTTGACGAAAATTAGTTGCTAGCATCAAGAGTTTATGCTCAAAAATATCCTAACACGCGTCATCGCCCTGACAGGCGGTCATTAGAAAGTTTATTGCAAGTGTTATCAGAAACCAGAAAGGCAAAGACCAATTATGGGAAATGAAGAAAATGATTTTGTTGTTATCGAATCTCTTGTAGAAAAGCTGCATACAAGTCAGCGAAAAATAAGTGAAGCCAGTGGAATAATTAAGCAGGCGGAGCGTCGGAAAAATTATAAAAAGGCACAGCTTTTTCCCGTATTGTATTCAATTATACCAAACACTTTTGGAAGTAGATTACGATCGTCAACTCGTATTTTGTTTATGGGTTCTAGAGAAGTTTAATAAAGATGAATTTCTTTTGGATTTTGTACTTTTTACGGACGAGTCATCATTCCACAATAACGGATTAGTTAATAGACATAATTTTCACCACTACAGTGACGAAAATTCCCATTTTTTTAGAACTCGAAGGCAACACAGATGTTGTGTCAATGTGTAGGGTGGAATAATTGGAACGCTAGTGATACGTTCTTTTTCGATGGTAACTAACAAAGAATGTGGTTACAACTAGACGGTGCACCAGCGCATTTTCAAGTAAATGTTAGAAATGAATTTGATAGGCAATATCCCAATAGGTGGACAGGACGCGGCGGTCCACTCAATTGGCCAGCAAATTCTCCAGACCTAACGACTTCTGTTTTTTTTTATGGAAATATTTCAAAAATATTGTCTATGATACACCACCAACTACACCAGACGATATGAGAGACAGAATAAGAATAGCGTTTTGTTCTTTAACACCAAGTATTTTAACAAGAGTTAAACAGTCCTTTCAAGAGAAAATTCGTTTATGTATTGAAAAATAAGGACATCATTTTGAGCACTTGTTAAAACATTAGTTTTCTTTTACTACTTAAGTTTGTTATTTGTTTAATAAAGTACCTATGTATTTGTTGTTTATCTAGTTATGACGCATTTTAATTATTGTGAAACAAAACCAATCAAACCGTTAGGTTAATAAATATTAGCCATTTAAAAAATGAATTGCACGAAACTAAAGGCTATATTACACTTACCAAGTTCTTGACCAAGTTATTGGCCAAGAAATTGTCGGCAAGTTCTTGATCAAGTTATTGTTGACCATGACTGTTTTACACCTATCAATTTCTTGGCCAAGTTTTTAGATGAATTAGCAGTACCAATAGTGCAAAAGTACGAAACAAAAAAATTAATAAAGTTACCGAAGATTTGCGTTTGATATTGAATGTAAAAATAACTGCACAAGGGATGCAAAAGAAAATAAATAATTTACGCATACAATTCTTTCAAGAAGTATCAAGTTAACATGTCATTTTTAACAGTTTTCTAAAATGGAATTTGTATTTACATTTTAGGCAGTTGGCAAAAAAGTTTATAACATGAATATTACTAGAAATCACTAAAAACTTAATCAAGTTGAGAAGAAAAATAGAACATGTTCTAAGCCACCAAGTTCTTGGCCAAGAAATTGACCAAGTCGACTTGACAAGTGTAATACACGACTTGTCGTCAATTTTAACTTGATCAAGTTCTTGGCCAATAACTTGGTCAAGAACTTGGTAAGTGTAATACAGCCTTAAAGTTTGAAATTGAAAATCCTAAATTACTAATATAGTTTTTAGTAATAATAGTAAATAATGTATCTGTTTGAAGTAATAATAATAATATTGTTTTTAAACACTCTGTATAATTTTTAGATTTCAACTTTAACTTATCTTAGAGTCTGATGCTTTGAGTAAACAATAAATACAATTTAAAACAATTCGCTCAAATATATAAGACAGATATAGTTACATGTCTCTGTTAAGTTATGTATAGGGAGTATAACAGTAAGTAGCCTTCATTTAGCCTATAGTATCAAAATATGGCATAATATACAAGTGTTCCATTTAAATTTTCATAACTTTGGTACGCAACTTTTATTGAATCACTCTGTATATTTCAAAACAATTTTAAAACGTGCCCGTAATGTGGCAAAGTGTTAAAACATTTTGTCACTTCGTATATATAAATCGACGGAAATGTGATGCGCCAGCCTGTATATTATCTGTGCTATACCTATATAAGTGTTTACATTAGGATATTTTCCAGTTTGTTCACTAAAATCAATCCTCTTCCTGGATTGTATTTTTATAATAATATTCCCCGAAACATTAATCTTACTCAAAGAAGGAGCTCTTGGAATTTATAGTCAATAAATCATATAAATAGAAAAAAAAAGTACGCCCAAGGTAACTTTGTGTGCATAGTTGATGTAACAGTTTTTTGTGCAGAAATGATTGCAAGCAACTATAGACCTTAAGTCTTATTATCATATGGGTAGAAATTAAATGAAATTTTGAATCCTATATTTAGTTAAAATTGTTTTGTCAATTATTAGACAAAAATAATTATAATACTTTCAAATAACAGAAAAAAATATATGTAAAGTAACTTATTCAGTACCGAAATAAATTACCTAAAATAATAATTTTTTTAGGAGCGTCATCTGTCGTTAACTAGAATACCAATTGTAGGTTTCAATCTCTTAAATTACAACTAAACTGCAGATTATATAAATTTATCAAATATTCAGCGCCTCTAGTGGTAGTAACCCGGCGACGGTGGCGTAGCCTGGTGTTCGTAACCATTTTAGGGCTACAAAAATTTGTTAATCATGGGCCATCTGGATATTTATCTGTGCTAAAAGGTAACAATAAGATAACATATATTTATATAAGCCAGCGCACTTTTTTGCCAGTAATAGAGCTCTATCTCACTCAGCGTCCTTCCTCTCTAGTGTTGGAGTCAATACTGTACACATTTTTGTGATAGACGGTATCAGTAATACATCCACGTTTTCGCAAAGCTACACAATGAATTTATTGTGTAAGCGTATTTTCGTTCTGGTATATGCAAAAGAATGGATGTGAGCCCATGGAAATCTATGCAATGTTTGTCGGTCCAAACAAATCTATCACATGTTATATGTCAAAAAGCTTGTAAAACAGTTTTGCGTTTACATCCATGTTATATATATATTTTACTCAACAATTACCACCCCGATTTTCCTCGTCAAATACAATATTGTCAGTGGTTCAATGTATTTTAAATGAAGTTGATGTATTAGACTAAACATTCTTTTGTGATGAAGATGGTTTCATCTCATTGGATATGTAATCTCACAAAATCCTAGAATATGGTCGGTAGAAAATCCTCAAGTATTTATAAAGGGTTGAATTACATTCCCTAAAAATCAGTGTATGGTTGGCAAAATCAAGAAGGAGAATAAATGATTCTATTTTCTCCTCAAAGTATGTTAAATACTTTTATCGAAGATTTTACTTGGTTACTTTTAGTGCACGAACATAAAATTTTCTGAGGCAGTTCTTCGAAGATGAATTGATAAGCAGAAATGGGTGGCCTTGTCGATCACCACTTGATTTTTCATGTTCAGAACTCTGAAGGTCTTCACACATTAGAAGAACTACTAAACGTTATTACAGAAGCTGTCAACAATATTACTACTGAAATATACATAATATTTTAACATTATGAATAGAAGAGTATTTGTCTTGAATTTGAATTTAAACACTTCGTACATTTTTTATAATCATATAGTTTGAATAAATTATGATTGAAAATTTTTAATTAAAATACGCATAATGTAATTTAAATACATTGTTCTTCGACTGCACCACGCATTGCTCATGATGAAGAGTAGGATCAACTTTTTAAAACAATCTACTAAGCGAGAACTTCAAACACCTTTCAATCAATTACGATCACACGGTATAATAACAAATACACAGTGTTTAAACTTACCATGTGCATTCCTCTTTCAAAATATTCGTGCTGATATATTTGATTTGCTACACTAAAGCCAAGCTCAACGAGCGCCATCATTCTGGCGACCAGTTTACGAAGTAAAGGAAATGGAGCGAGTACTTGACTAGGTACAGGAGTATACTCATCACGTGCTACAATTAATGGGAAAAAGAATCCACCTTTCCCATCACTGTTTATGTTGTCAGGAATACCAGGTAAGCCATCAATAAAAATATCTGAAGTACCTTTCTTCGGACCTTGAATGTAGTATCTATGCACACGGCTACGTCCGGATTCAGCAACGAGAACGAATTCTTCATCATCTGATAGAGCAACTCCATTAGCAAATAATATTTTATCAATTAGAACGGTGTTCGTTTTTGTTTTACTATTGTAATAGATTAATCTAAAAAAATATTATGAATTTATAACATATATTTGTACAATGCTAATCAATATCAATGTTCTTTACCTTCCGGTACCATCAGCAAGCATATCGTATACACCATCTTCCAGGAGGAACTCTGTACTAGAATCGGACCAATATATGTCCCCATTGGATGCTAATGCGAGACCGTTCGGTAACTTTGGTTTTTCCCCATTTATTTCCGTGTCAGGAGAAACTAATTGCACTTTGTCACCTATAGAGATACTATATAATCAATAATGTGAAATTAAATATATTTTGTAAATTTAAAGAGACAGGATTGATTTGATGGAAAGTGAGACTCATACTAATAAAGTTTTTTGTACGTTCCAGTTCGAAAAATTAGATATGTGTGAGCCGTTTTTAATAGTACGATTATACACTTTTCTAAAAAAAGGTTGACAGTTATGGCACTGTCTGTCATGGAGAAATGGTTCAGGTCCTATTTGTTGAACAGGCTAGTACTTATTGAGTACTTTTTGGTGTCTTATATGTGATATAAAGAAGTATTGTTATGACGAAAATTTTCAACCTTGATACTTTTGTAGGTGTCCATGTCTGGAAGTCGTCTGATAAAGAAAGTGATTTTTTCAAACATGTCAGCCTGCCCGAGTGTCACCGAGAAAGCGGGTTAACGATTAGAGCTATCAATACAAAACCTTTCGTCAATTATCGTTTAGACACATTTCTATAGAATAAAAAAATGAGGTGTAGCCACCACACGACTTTCTTATACGTGTATGCGTTTCGAAAGAAAGTGGTGCTCGCTAAGAGTAAAAGTGTTACTTCCGATCCGAATTTTGAAATTTCTTTTATACAAAAATTGTTCCAAATGTATACATTTGTACTATTGATAAATATATATAGAATGCATAATTTACGGGATACTTGCAAAAATCGCTTTTCGATAAGAGTAAAAGTGTTACTTCCGGTCCGAATTTCGAAATTTTCTTTATACAAAAAATTTTGAAAATTAAGTTCTAAATACTTTTATACTCATAACGTACCCGTGTAAAAAGCAAAAAACTGATTTTCGATAAAGAGTGAATGACCTACTTCCGGTAGGAATTTCAAAAAATGTTTATAACAAAATTTTGCTCAAATTTAATTTTGAGTACATATGAATTCTTTATAAATTTGTTCAAACTTAGTAGTTGACGAAATATTGGCAAAATTCGATTTTTTCGCTGAAGTAAACTACTACTTTCGGTCTACCGATTTAACTGAAAAAAACTAAAGTAATATATCACAAATTACACATTTAATATTGATTTACGTATAGTATGAAAACATTTAGAACTTAATTTGGAACATCTTTTATAAAATACTTTTTTTCTTTTTGTGAATTTGAACTGAAAGAAACACTTGCAGTTTTTTTTCAGTAAATACTTCAAAAATTACGGATTTTTTTACTAATGACCGAAACAGATCTTTGCTTTTGCTGTAAAATTTACAGAATGCTAATTAAGATGTATTATTATACATTCGCGAACCACATATTATAATCTTACGTAAGAGAAAATTATTTATATATATATATAGTGAGTCATCAACCTGGGAAGGCAGACTGTGGCTTTAGCGAAAAGAAATTTCGCAGCGTCTTCTCTATTGCACTCATTTGGAGCACCTTTTAAAGTTATTTTTTATATACGGAGTGTTCCATAACATGGTGGCTGACCATTGTTAATATTTTTTGAAATGGGACACCTATACAGGGTGTATTTGAAATAAGGGGACAGAGTATGATTAATGGTAAGATTTAATTTTATTAGACTCAAATCCAAAATATTTTGCGCAAATTCAAATTTTAAAAATTACAAAGATATTTTTAAAATATTCGTCGCGCCACTGCACTTTAATACGACTGTAGGGTATGCAAGAGTGGGGTACTAAGTAGGAGTGTGAAGGCGTGCGAGGTCAGTCTCGTTCGATTGTTACGTGTGGATGTTTCGACTATGGCTTACACAACGCACGAACTGAAATAAATTATGTTTGTTTTTAATTCATTTGCGTTCAATTAAAATAAGTTTCTATAAGTAGAGTTGGGCAAATTTTACAACACAAATTTGTTTTTGTGAGAAATAAGAAGTAAAAAGTCGTTGAATTTAATCATAATAACAGTAATAGTACTTACTATAAATTTATTGCGGAAAAAAATGTAATAACTAAATAATCCCGGCATCTCAATAAAAAAAAATTCTCGTTGTTGAAAACTAAGGTATTTTAAAAGAGAACAAAAGAAATCGAATGAAGTACAAGCTTCAATTTTATCCCAAATCAGCTGATATTTCATATTAAGGTTGTTGAACTCTTAGCATGAACACCTGTTTAAAAATAGTAAACAATGCTATCATTGGGGTTTTTATAACGTTTACAACTGTTATTGCGGTGTGTGTATCTCCGCGCGCCGCCCGCGCCGAACCCTACTCGCCGGTTACTAACAAATATATAACTCCGGGCAGCGCGCGGAGCCTCTGGCTTACCCCACCACGCCGCCCGGCCGCAATTTTTCCCACCGCCAGCGCGCGCCGAACCTCATTAATTTCTTTGACTTACATAGAATGCTCCTACAGATCTGAAAAAATTCACGGCGATTCCTTGAGGTATTGAGAGAAATTTGATATTTTTTTTTTCTTAAATATCCACCAGAACGATGATAAACGTAATAAAACTAGAACGTTGTTATCTCCAGTTCTAATCAAGATATTCGTATAAAGTTAGTCTCAAATTACTCTTTGAAGAGAAAGGACGCAGAATCTACCATAATATTTACGATAATATGTCAATTGTCGGAGATATTTCATTTGTTTATAAGCAAATAATTTCGAACCTCCAAAAAAAATGGCAATTTTTGAGAAAAAAAATTTTTTTTTCCATTTTCGGAAAGTACTCTCACTAAATTAAAACCATGATTTTTTTGAACCATGTGCGACAATATGCAAGGAAGGGGCAGCTAATTTAGGAATTTTGGCTTGTCGCTTATTGTAGCTCAACTATACAACACAGGTGAGTGAACTTTGCACTGTTCTCTGCGGGACATTTGATATTGCCTGCACCATGAGGTTCAAAGCCATACGTTGATTATTCATCGATTGAATGCAAAAAATAAAAAATAAAAATTGCCATGGTTTTATGCATTTTGCAGCTAAACAAATAATGATAATCGATCGTGCAATGGCTTGTTTTTTAGAGAATGATGGGGCGAACAACTTTTGTACGGACAGTTTTCACATTTAACCCACAGGAAAAAAGTTTAACCGGAAAATGACACTTTTCAATTGTTTAACAATTTCTCACGGCCAAACCCGGACCTTAAACTTTTGGCATTTTTCAGGGTATGTTCGTGGGGGTCTAATGTACCTATAAAAAAATCAGCGACAAAACCATATTCCAGAATAGAACTTAATTTAATTCGACTGGACTAGTAGTCAAATAAGGAAGCCCACAAAAAAAAAAATTAGTCACAAACGTAACCAGAGAAATGATAATAATGCTTATTGAAGACTAACCCCGGAAAATAAATTACGTTTGGTAGAAAAAAAAAAGGAAGAGGAATATGATTGATGAAAAAAGAAAAATACATACAACCACATACACAAATTAATATCCTCATATATGTGTACACACCTAGATATAATTATACGACGTACTGCTTTAATCAATTCAACATTCACGTTATGTTCTTGATGCCTGAATTTCATTTTATTGTATAAATATGGTGGCTTTCTAGATTTTAAAATATTTAAGAAGAAGATGCTCTAGTGAAGTAGCCGTGTATTTGACATATTCAAGGTACCGCTCTCTTTAAACCTACGAGTGACCCCTCTTCTGCCCTGAATGCCATGTATTAGTCGGATACAACTATTTTGCACTTTCTGAATCAAATCATAGACGACATAACAATAATTAAAGTGTGACAGCACAAGGCTCCTGCACAAAAGTGACCTCGTTGACTCGTCAAAAAGTTGCGTGTTAATATATATTAGTTTCAAGGACGTTATCGCCGTTCTTATGATATACGATGTGTTTTGTTCAAATCTCAACGCAGAGTCAATATGCAGCACTAAGTTCTTAATACAATCCGTGATCAGTGGCGGCTGGCGCATAAGCGCTGCAGTGCTGCAGAGCTCCCAAAAAATTGGGCGGGCGAACCTGTATTAGTTATAACTAGTTTTCTTTTACATAATTTTTCCGACATTTCTGATGTTTATAAAAGCGTAACATATTGTTGTGAAAATTCTCCCCCTGTATATCAAAAAATTTGCATATTTCTACATCATCCTGTAGAGGACATCAAACCCTACAATTTGACATCTGAATCATCAAAATCCGATCAGTAGAAGCCGAGATATTCGCTTCGGAAATTCCAACATAAAATGTAAGCAAAAACTGATATACTAATAATATTCAATAGGCGACCAGTGGAATAACCAATCTAATTCGCGCGATCGCTCACTTGTTCCTTATCTGGTCCACACGAACGTGCGCTCAGAGCCCTTACAAACACCCGCGCGCCACCCCGCTACCACCGCGGCTGTCTAAAACTAATGCCTGATTTTACCAGGCAAATTCGCTGCATTGAGTGCAGCGAGAACGGCCATATGATTCGGTTTATTTAATTTTTTCGCGACTTTTGTTACGGTGCGGCGTGTTTAACATAAAAACAAATATTAGAGTGCGCGTGCTTCTGTTTTTGTGTATTGTTGACAATTTATATAAACTCTGTGTATTATGGAGGTGGTCTTTAATTTAATTAATGTGAAGAGATTCTTTAAATATTCATACGAAGAAAAGTTAGAATTAAAAGCAAGAGGCAGGCCATTAGTAGATATCACTATTGAAAAAACTGGTGTAAGTAGAGGGAAAAATTATACACGTAAATTTAGTACCGATATTTATTCAAAAAACGAATGGATTTGTGGATGCAACAAAAAAAATGCTTTATATTGTTTTCCCTGTTTACTTTTTGGTGGTGATAAAGCTTGGACTGAAATAGGGGTCACGGATCTAGAGCACTTGAGTTTGAAAATAAAAAGACATGAGAATTCTAAAAGCCATCTTCATAATTCTATGGAATTTGCGTTACTAGGGTCAACTAATATTATGGCTCAACTAGATTCTGCTTATTGGGTAAATATACAGAGACATAATGAAAATGTGTCAAAGAATCGGTATATTTTATCAAAAATTATTAATTGTATAAAATTTTGTGGAGCTTTTGAATTGGCCCTTCGGGGACATGATGAGAGCGATACTTCCGAGAATCCGGGGATATTTCGTGGACTTATTAATTTTTCGGCTGAATTAGATGCAACTCTAAGTGAGCACCTAAAAAATTGTTCGGTATTTAAAGGCACTTCCAAAGAAATACAGAATGATCTGTTACAGTGCATACTTGAAGTCTGTCAAGAACAAACAATTGAGGAAATTAATAATTCTCCGTTTTTGGCGATCATGGCGGACGAAACAACGGATGTTGCTGCAAAAACTCAAATGGTAGTTATTTTTAGATATGTTCGTGATGGTGAGCCAATTGAACGTTTTTGGAACTACGTCATTCCTGAAAAATGTGATGCAGAAACACTTAGCAAAACAATTTTAAGTGTTATAGATCCTTTAATTCAAAATTCACCTAACAAACTGATTGCACAGAGTTACGATGGAGCAGCGGTGATGAGCGGACAACACGCAGGCGTTCAAGCATTGATTAAAAAAAAGTACCCTTTTGCGCACTATGTACATTGCTATGCCCATCAATTAAATTTAATTATGTCTAAAGCTGCTTCTGCAAATTCGCAAGTACGTGTATTTTTTGGAAATCTACAAGACATTCCCGGCTTTTTTAATAATTCACCCCAACGAGTAGAAGTGTTAAACAAGATTGTAAACAGAAGGATCCCCCACGGCGCTACAACCCGTTGGAATTTTAATATCAGGACCATTAATGTTGTGTACGAAAATAGGGCCTCTCTCATTGAGTGTATGGAAGAAATAGAAGAACAATTCTCCAACAACACAGTCTGTAGTGCAGCCGCCTCTATTCGCCGTACATTAAATGATCCGATCTTCAATTTTTGGCTGACTTTTTACCATCATGTAATGCCCCATGTAGATATCCTGTTTAATCAATTGCAGCAAAGAAAAATTGAACCCACTCTAGTAAAAGACGCTATCGAAAATTTTGAACGCGGTATAGGCCAAGTTCGAAATAATATTGACAACATCATAAGTGAAGCATCAGATTTAATAAGCGATGAGCCACCACCAGAAAAACGCAAACGTCCAAATAACAGCAGATTTAATCATCGAATTTCGGCTTTAGAGGTGTGTGATGTTATTCTAAATTGTGCAAAAGATCGATTTCATTTTAAAGAGCATCTAGTAGTGGCATCACTTTTTTTTTCGGAATGCTTTGGAGAGTATTGCAGTAAATTTCCTGAGGACAAACTCACTTCCGCATGCTCCTATTATCCCACCCTTGATAAAGAAAGATTACGAACTGAATTGTCTGTTATTTACTCAAGAACTGATTGTAGATCTTTAAAAGGCGCACTACCTCTTCTAAAATTTTTAATAAAAAACAATCTGGGAGATACGTTGAAAGAGACTAGAAAATTATTAGAAATTGTAATAACAACTCCCATGACAACATCAGAGGCCGAACGATGCTTTTCAACACTAAATCGAATTAAGACGTTTCTCAGAAATTCAATGACCGAAGATCGTTTAACATCTCTTTCCATGCTATCTATCGAAAAAAAGTTTATCTCCGAAATAGACAATTTTAATGACAAAGTGATAACAAAATTTGCAAATCGAAAAGAACGTAGAATAGATTTAATTTATAAGAAATAATTTGTTAGTAAAGTAGTGCTTAGTGACTCTTATTTTTTTCTGTGACAATTGACAATCGTTCCAGAAATCCATTACTTCAGTGCGGAAGGCGAAGAAAGCACGATAAGATCGATGGGAGACAACCTCTTACTGCCTGTGCAAGGTAATTTTTTTTGTAAAACTTGCAGAACACCTTAAAATTTTTAGCACGAGCCGCCACTGTCCGTGATTACGATTTTTGTCGATTGAATATGGATATTCAATGACGACTGGACTAACATGCGCCCTCGCCGAGGAGCAAAAACGATAGCTTGAGTTTTATCTCTGAGTATAATCTCTGTTGATCTCTCCTGACCCCAAAGGTATTCAGATGGTTTGAATGATATATATAACTGCGTATCATCTGCATACAGATGGTATTTCAATATTTAAAATGTATTCATTACGGCTGACATTTATTTTATTGTCCTTGCAATTATGGTTTGGCTAATATCCAGCGCAAGCATCTCATTTTACTGGTACTGTACGTGTGGATTTTTTCTTGTTTCCATAAGAATTCGTAACTGAGTTTCATCATTTATCACATATTTAAGTTTCCGTGGTTTTGAATAAGCAATACTACCAGTAGGAATGAAAGTATCCATTACTCTTTTAAAGCCACCTGTTCTGGGACATCTTCTGCTGGTAAACTCTCTGGCCTAATAATGTCTTTGACATTCCTACAGTACAAAAATACGTATTTAAATGAAAACATAAAGTCGGCAAAATTAAATGATAAAAACAGTTCAGTAATGGCCACTTTTAAAGTAATAACGTCTTACATGTTTTTGATGTGAAATTAAGTAAGCAATTCAAAAATGAACTGATATACAGGTGTTCCATTTGAAAACACTGACTTTTAGACAAAACTATGTCATGTCATTTTAATCCAGTTTTCTGCACATGCAATTAGTAATTGAAAAAAAATGATTGTATTAGGTCCTTTTCGTATAAACCAAAAATTGTATCCATCTAATACGCCGTTTTCGAAAAATATAATTTTATAAGAACATTGAATATTTCAGAAAATTTTAGACCTATACTACTTTATTACTTTTTGATTAAGAATTATATGGGGAATACAAAAATTTAAAAATATATGGTGTTCCATTTAAAAGAAACTATACCAATGGTCAGCCACCAAGATATGGCACACTTTGTATAATACAAAACAAATTAAAAAGGTGCTTCTAGTGTGCAGCTATCATAGGAATAAACCGTTCTCAACGGTAGGATAATGATCGCATTCAGAAGACGAATTACGAACCGTTCTCGCTGGAACTGTTCACTTAGCAACAGTTGAGATGTTGGTTGACAGCATCGTTCTCCTTTAGGTGATCGTCTGCGATCTGGTACTTTTCACTGCTGCCATATAGTAAAATTATACAGAAATCAAATATACAACGATAACTTGTTTTTCTGCAGTATGTTTTGGCGTTGTTTAAAGTGTGAGTCCAATATTATAATAAATTTATTTCGACACTTCATGAATAACTAATTATTCACGGATCTTACTAATCCAGAATCAATAAATTTATGTTAAAGAAGTTGGATGGCGTATGTGGTAGTAGAATTTAGTTACTTTTCTAGTAATTTTCATAATACCTTGTTTTACGTAGGTGTAGGAACGCGTTGATCAAAATACGTTGATTAGTGAGTATAGGCTTCCTCTGGTCACTAAGAAGCGACCGCTGCAAGTGTTCACAATAAGTGAACATCATCGGTAACCAACTACTTAACAGCAGCGCAACTTTTATGTCAGCTAAATGCAACCAATGGCTTGATAAATGTTTTTTTTTGGATGTATTCATTAGGTGATATGAACAATGGGGACTATAAGGGTCGCTGCATGTCTTATCATTAAAACAACAAAAGACTACGCACTCCACTTATGTGTTTCTAAAGACCACTCAAACTCTAACTTAACAAATAAAGCGGTAACTTGTAACTGAAAATTAAAATGTTGCATCTACCTTAATTTAGCGAGAAAGATCCAATTGTTGAGCAAGTCGGGCGCTCTTCCTCACTAATATAAAGTAAATTTAATTTAATTAAATTACCGCTTTATTTATTAAGTTAGCGTATTGGCGCAATGATATCAAATAATCCTCATTCCAAGACGCGTCGATTGATATCAAAATATACACATTGCATAAAAAACTGGGATTAGTTACATTTGTATTTGTATTTAGTATTTTCTTATTAGTATTTTGCTTAGAATTCTCGTTTTTAATATTATAAATTCTACTTATACCACTTGCAACACAAACAGGTTTTCCTTAATATAGAAATTCTAGGTTACAAAGTAGGATTTTAAAGAATAATAGAAATGTTTTAACGATCTCAAATATGGCTAATTTATAAAATTTAATCTACAGTGGCAATGGACACTATATCGTAAAGGAATTTCGTATATTCGCAAGATATTAAATTACTTTGGAATGTTCAGGATATTACAATACTAAAAATAAAGAAATTGACCAGACTGGTTACATTACAAATACACTAATTTCTTTAATCAGATAGGTAATGCAATATATCTGCTCTCGGCTGTTTAAAATATCACAATCTAAATGTGTAAAACAGAAATATACCTGTATGGATGTTTACTTGGAATAATCCATAATAAGCATCAACTGCAGTCAAGGTTCCATTTTTATCAAATTGCATTGCTAAAGGTCTGCCACAGATTTTCTCTTCATAATATCCTTTACAAGGTTTACCAAATTGGACTACCTTTTTAATATCACCATTAACTAATTTTACAATTTCACCTGTCTGCAAGGAACAATAAAGTTCTCCATTGTAATCAGCAAATGATTCAGGTCCATGCAAGTCACCTTTGTGCCATATTATTAAATCATTCAGTCTTTCATTAATTGCCAATTTACCTGCTAAAGGCTGTGAAGGAGATACACTGGAACAAAGGCATAAGTGTAATATAATTTAAGAATGATATAATAATACTTACACTATTGAATCTGATATTTTACAATAGGGTGGAATATTGGGTATAAAGAGGATTAAAAGTAGGACTATAATGCCTTCTACAATACGTACAGTAATGAAACGTATAATTTGTCCACATTTAAATTCCATTTTAAATATCCAAAATTACAATTAAAGTTGTAGTTATTCAATGAGAATTAAACATACTTAAGACGAAATGTAATCCAACTGAACTTTAACAAGAAGTAACTAGAGAAATAACATCCATAAAATACCGTTTATTTAACTTCAGGATTGACGTCTAAACGAAAGCTACGGTAAAACAGCAACAGAAATGAAAGCAGAAAACACAATCACTTTCACTTAGGCTATGAATTTAGCAACATACCAACCGACATTTTCATTTTAATGCAGTGCAGCCAATATTACTAATTAGTTTTTCAGAAGACAACTGCAACTAAATAACCCTTGATTGATGGAATACATGAATGTATTCCTTATCAATAAACAATGTCAATAAAAAATGAAATGCTTCTTAAGATGTGTTGTTATACAGCCGCTTTTACGTAACATCTACACTGAATTACATTGTCTGTAATCACTGAGATTTAGAATATTTCATGTTATTAATTCCTTTAATTTATAAAATAAACATCAGTGTGCAACATTTGATAAAAGAGTCAGTAATTTTAAACTCAAATTATGTTATAGTTATTTCGATAATTCTTAAAATCATTACTAAAAAACCCATTAAACTGTTCTTGTTTGTTATAAAATTAAATTTGGCAATTAAGTTGAATTCAAGGAAGGGCATAAATTGTAAAAAAGAAAATTTGGGCTTCTAAAGTCAATATTTGTTGATTTAAAATGTTATTGCGTAGGTTTTGGTAGTTTTACAATTTATCATATATGAATATTAATACACTATTGTATTCCTTTAACAAAGATACATGAATATTAACAAAAATCAATAATCCTAATCAGTCATAAATATTTAATTATAAACATGTTTAGCCGTATTAATGCAATTGTGAACTCGATGTACCTTTTCATATTATTAAATTGCATCGGATATTGACTTAAATTATTGAATATTATCCATTCTATAAAAACGAAAATTATTAAATAGTGATAAGTACAGACCGGACACGAAAGGTTGATGACTCATCGCCCATGGGCGCACTATTGAATTGTATTAATATTTACTAGCAATTCTTTCTCAAGGTTCTCTTCTGTAAAGCCCGTTTGACACTTAAGTAAATTTTAAATAAAATTCACTAATAAATACATATCGTGGCATACATAAATTTTTGCTTGTAGATTTGGTTGTTAATTCACATGTAAATTGTTAAATGTAAACATATACAGTAGTTTATTTATATACACAGACTACTCCAGACCGGTAACTAGGTTTACGAATTTATCCGGTAATATTCTGGTCTTGTCTAATACACAATAAAAGATACTCTTCTCATCCTCGTCACATTTTGATAAGGCAGCGAGATAAAGGCGCTGCTGTAGACAAGTACACGCATGCGTTAACTTAAATTTTTCGCCATTTTTGTTGTGTTTCCATTTTGGTTATTGTTGTGGTTACACCTGTTGATAACGAATTTCTGTTTTTCTAAAATTGTAAAGTGCATAAATGCATTGTTTGCGGTTATGGAGAAGATGAAGTTGTTAAGCTGCATTGCTTCCCCAGAAATTTAGTAAAGTAGGTTTTTTACGCGATTATTAAAATATGTCTATCGATATTTTCGTTAGTATCAATAAGTAAACCGGAATATAATGAGTTGTATAATAATTAAAAAAGAGTGTACAATTTACTTGATTGAACTGGATCTTTCCTGTCACTATTAGGTCTAAAATTTGGCAAGAAGCAATGGGAATGTTTTTTTCTGGAGAAACTCTTCAAAATCATAGAATTTACAGTCGGCATTTCAGTGCAGTTTCATATAAAGAGCATACGTTTATTTTAAAACTTGATGCAGTGCCAACGTTACACCCAGCAACATCATTTTGTCCAACCATCACATCACTTGTAGCAAGTACTAGTGCTGCTATCGAACAAAAAGCATCCTTGATATCAGATTGTTCAAGTACTGGATACCAACAGTCTGGAGATGTTGTGAAATATGATGAGGAAGTCTTTATATCAGAGCAAGTACCTTCTGCATTGGGAAGCACAATAATAGAAAAGTCACCACTAATAAGGTAAAGTATAGTGATTATTTAAATATCAATAAACATCAATATTCTTCAAATATTGTGAAAATCAAAATAGTGAAAATATTAATTATTGCCTATTTTAATCATATCAATCAATTTTGATTGCATCTTATCAACAACACTTACAAGTTCTTTTAAATTATTGAAAAATATTAAGTGAATATTATCTGTAGTTATGCAGATTGGCAAATAATACTGCAATAGATATGGGGATGGTTAAAGTTCATAGTCTTATTTATATTGTATTTTAAAAAAATGCTATTTTCTTTTTTAGTACTCCAGCACATTCAAGGAAGCGGCGTCCCCTTTTTAAGGGTGTGGAGGGATTTAGGTCCTGTGAGTTAATGCTTAGAGAAAGGACCTTGATAAATGTTATAAGGAAAAGAGAGGACCAAATTAGAAAAATAAAAAGAGAATGCAAGCGAAGAGCTAAAAGTATCAAAGTTCTATGTAATATGGATTGTTAAAAAACTCTTTGATGATATTTCTTCTCGTGCCAAACATTTTTTAATATCGCAACTTCGTTGTGCCAAGCGTAGTATTAAAGATCACAATAGTTAAAGCGATATGCCAGATTGGATTCCCATGGTATTGCAAACGAGAAAATGAACAACAGAAACAATTTCAAATAAATTGACGTAGTATCCAGCGCAAACTTAAAATACTAAGGCATGAATAAAGGATAAAATAATATAATTCAAAGGGGAGGTATATAACGTATTTTAATAATAGCAGTATAAAAGCATTTAGAACATAATTTACAAGTTTTGTATAGCATCATTTTCAAAATTCCGACTCGAAGTAACTCTTATTTGAAAGCAGTTTTTTTTTTGCAAATATATTATTAAGAGGGTAATTGTATTTAAAACTTAATGTAGAACAACTTTTGTATTTGTATTGGTGGATTTCTATAATAACATTGTTATAGTTGGGGTTTTTAAAATATAAAAATTGATATTTTATTACATATTTTAAATATTTATGAACTGCTTTATTGCCCATACTTTATATTATTAGTATATATGTTATATTGAAATGTTACCCAATCTGTACTATGCATGTATATGGTCGAACGGATGAATAAAATAGTATTATTATTACTTTAATATACTAAACTACCACTTATTGTGTTGTAAAATAATTATCTTATTATTATGTAAATGACATAGGTATGTTTGCCTTGTTTCGCTACCAATTTGAAGGATGACCAGTTAAATAAAGGTAAATATTATTTATAACACGCCTTTTAAGATACACCAATTGCATATTTGCTAAATCTAAAATGTATTATTTTGTTATAAATAAATGTCTACTTGTTTATTCCCAAACAATTTTGCTTTACTTCCCTCTTTTGCAAACTTCTTTATTTGTGAAAATAATCATAACTTCAAAATGTATATTATTATTACTCAAGTATGTTTGAACACGTGAGATATTCTTTAAATTAATAAAAACCAGTTTTTTCAAATAGATGCTAGAAATTATTCATATTTTTAAGAATTCACTTAAATTAGCACTCTTTTGTAATACAGCTTATTAGAATAAAATTGCAATAACTACACAAAACATTAATGAAAAATATACTTATAATAATTATAAATTTGATATTAAATTTTGTCGAGCAACTTACATTGATGATAACATTTATGTCCATACAAAATTCTATGGTTATATTACAGAAAAATAAATGGTGATATATAATATTTCACCATTTATTTTTCTTGTAATATATAATCTTAGTATCCTAAATACTTCTTAATATTCGAATATATAATTTTACCGCCTAAACTTACTTGTGCTGCCATCTACGCTGCCTTATCAAAATGTGTAAAGATAAGAGATATATCTATCCTTGTCATTATTTATGGATAAATTTTTTCCAAAGAGTTGCCTGTTTGGAGTAGTCTGTGTTTATATATGTAAGAGTTGGCAGTAGTGTAGTAATGTGTGTAACCAAGCATAACGGTTGATCTACATTAAATAAAAGATAAAGAATGGATCACAAATGAGTACCTGGAATATGTTAAAGAAAAAACAAATGCTTATAATATGTGGAAAGCACTAATGGATACATTTGAAAGAAAAGGTGTGGCTTCGCAGTTGTATTTATGGAAGAAATTATTAGCATTGAGATACAATGAAACTGAGAAATTAGAAAATCACTAAGAAATTGATGAATTAGTTAGAGAATTAAAAGTGTTAGGAACAAAAATAGATGATATGTATGTCATTTATTATCTACATTACCCAAGTCATATGATAGTATAGTAACAGCACTAGAAACACAAGATCCAAAATTACTAACGGTGGATTTCATTAAATCAAAATTATTGGACTACGATATGAAAAACAGTGCAGGAGCAGAAAATAAAAGAACGTTCCAGCAAAATTCATCTGCATTTTATAATAAAACCAATAAAAATGTAAGTGTAAAACCAAATAGAAGTACTAAATATAATAGTGGGAAAGGCAACCCAAATGAAAATATGAGAAGTGTGCAAAAACCTGACATAGTTTGTTACAAATGTGGTAAGGCTGATCATCGAAAATTTGAATGCAGAGCGAAAATTCAAGCAAATGTGGCAAATAGTGATGACAGTGCACAAGTTTCATTTTTTACAGCTACATTATCAGCTTTTACAGAGGAAGATGATGGAGCAATTACATTTATTATTGACTCAGGATCGACAGAACATATGCTAACAGATGAAAAATTCTTTAAAAGAACATTTGAGTTAGAAAAACCAATAAGAGTAATAGCAGCTAAGGAAGACACTGCAATGGATGTTACAAAAGAGGGAGAAATAGATATTTTAATGAGGAATGGTAAAGAAATAATTCAAGGTAAAATTAAAAATGTATTATTAGTTAAGAATTTATGTCATAATTTATTGTCAGTACCTAAATTAGAAGAAAGTGGAATTAAAGTAACTTTTAATAGTGGTAAGGTCTTTCTCCTAAAAAATAACAAGTTATTAGCAATTGGAATCAAGAATAGAAATTTATTCACGATCACTTTTGAACTAGATAATGTTATCAAAGAAAGCGAAAGTAATAATTGCATGAATGCTGAAGGATTAGAAATATGGCATAAAAGATTTGGGCATATGAATTATGATAGTTTATTAAAATTGAGAAATAGAAATATGGTAAATGGTTTAAATTTTGTATCAGGAAATATGAACTGTGAGCGCAAGTGTGAAAAATGTGTTCAAAGTAAACAAACAGAGAAATTTGGAAAAAGTATATTAAGACAAAGAAGCTCAAGGCCATTACAATTGATACACACAGATATATGTGGACCCATTGATCCAATCTCAATGAATGATGAATTGTACTTTCTGGTATTTGTCGATGATTACACTGGATTTAAAATGGTCTATTTATTACATAATAAAAGTGAAATGTTTGATTATTTTTCAGAATACGAAGCTTATGTGACAGCCCATTTCAATTTGCGTATTGCAACAGTTAGATGTGACAGAGGTGGAGAATATAGATCTAGAAAATTTACAGAATTATGTAAAAGAAAAGGAATAAAGATACAATACACAGGGCCGTACAATCCACAGCTGAATGGAGTTGCAGAACGAGCAAATCGGACAATAACAGAAAGAGCAAGAGCAATGATTCTAGAATCTAATTTGCCAAAGGAATTTTGGGGTGAAGCGGTGAGAGCAGCTACTTACACACTCAATAGAAGCCCAACAAATGCGTTGAATGAAAATAAAACACCAGCAGAAATGTTTTTTGGCACGGAACCTGATGTAGGGAAGTTGAAAATGTTTGGATGCTTGGCATATAAATATATTCCGAAACAATTTAGAGGTAAATTTGACCCAAAGAATGAAAAATGTATTTTTATTGGATATGTAGACAATGGATATAAGTTATGGGATCCAATCGAGGAAAAATGTAAGTTTGCCAAAAATGTAACATTTGATGAGACTAAAACCATAAAAGACTTAAATTTAGAAAATGAAATACTGATACCTCTAGATGAAATGAGTATGGAAAACGACAACGAAAATAGTAACGAAGTTGGACAGAATAAACAAGAAGAAGATTTAAGAGGAAATGAGAGAGAACAAGGAAGAGAAAGAAGATTACCAGAAAGATTTAAAGATTATGTAGTGGGATCATTTTTAACATGCTCTGAGAAGATACCAGAGAATTATGAAGAAGCAATAAACAGAGAGGATGGAGATAAATGGAGATATGCTATGCAAGAAGAACTGAATTCTATGAAGAAAAATGAAGTGTGGGAATTAGTTAAAAGACCAGATCATGAGAAAGTAATTGACAGCAAATGGATATATACTATTAAAAATGAAAATCAGAAGGATGAACGTTATAAAGCAAGACTTGTAGCTCGAGGCTTTATGCAAGGAGGAAACACTTTGCAGGAAGAAATTTACTCACCAGTAGCAAAAATGACTACAATTCGTATGTTCATTATAATAGCAAATCAGTTAAGACTACATGTTGCACAATTAGATGTGAAAACAGCATTTTTGAATGGAAAAATTGAAAATGAAGAAGCAATTTATATCAAACAGCCAGAAGGGTTTGAAAAAGGCGAAAATATGGTTTGCAGGTTGAATAGAGCCATATATGGATTAAAAACTTCTCCAAAGAAATGGAATGAATGTTTTAATGAATTTATTTTGGATTTGGGATTCAAAAGATCTGATAGTGATAATTGTTTATATACAAGAATAGATGGAAATAATCGAATATACATATTAATCTATGTAGATGATGTATTAATTGCTGCAACGAAGAAAAATACTCTTAGTAAATTGGAACAACAATTAAATAATCGTTTTGAAATGACAAATTTAGGAAAACTTGAACACTTCTTGGGCATAAACATAGAATGGGATGAAGATAGAGGAACAGTCAAATTAAATCAAGAAGACTATATAGATCGTGTCATAAAGAAATACAAAATGACAGAATGTAAGATAGCAGCAACGCCAATGGAGACTAACTTGAAGTTGGAAAGAAACAAGGATTCACAGCAAATTACAGACAAACCGTACCGAGGACTAATAGGGAGTCTTATGTATATCGCTTTAAGTACAAGACCTGATATTATGTATGCCATTAATTACTTCAGTCCATATCAAGAAGCTCCAACAGAAGAAATGTGGACATATTTAAAACGAATAGTGCGATATTTAAAGGGAACTAAAGAATATTCATTACAATATACAAGGACTAATGATAAACTAGTGTTAAAGGGTGCTTCGGATGCTGACTTTGGAAATGATCCAACCGACAGAAAATCGATTAGTGGATATGTGTTTATGGTAAACGAAAATGTTGTATCATGGTCATCAAGGAAACAAAATATTTTTTGTACTCGCTTATCAAAACCTGTCATTTCACAATTCGATTTGCGTGCGTAAAAAGTCACTTTAAACACGAGTGCGTAAAAGTAAAGTTGGTACTTCCTAGAACTTGATTAATTTAGTGACATTTTAAAATCATAAATTCCTAACCTTAATAATATGCTACCCAGTTCGTTGTTTTTCTATGAAAATAAAAGGAAATGAAATAGAATTTTTTGAATTTGATAATTTTAAATTAAATGTCACTTCAAATAATCAATACTGCCAATTCAATTTTTTTTAATTAATATCAAGAGATTAGTAGTGTGTCATAAACGATAACGTATTTAACAATATGTATTATTATTATAGTTCTCGTACAAAAAATATTGTACAAACTTCGTGCGTGAAACATTTTGCGAATTCGTGTCCATAAAGCGCTCGCCTTTCGGCTCGCGCTTTAAACTGGTCACTCATTCGCGAAATATGATTTCACGCACTTGGTTCGTAAATAACTATTTTGTAAACATTGTAAATGCTTAAATGTAAAATGATGTATTTGAGATATTTTAAATGATGTAATGTTTAGGGAGGAGTGTTAAATGTAAACATATACAGTAGTTTATTTATATATGTAACAGTTGGCAGTAGTGTAGTAATGTGTGTAACCAAGCATAACGGTTGATCTACATTAAATAAAAGATAAAGAAAGAAGTTTGTTTTAATTATGGGTATAAAATTAAAACAATGAAGTCAACTCTAGACTTAATTTAACATAAGTTATTTAGAACATGTTCTATTTCTGGGTGGGTGTTTCTTCTAAATCTGCGCGCGCATCGATATGAACAGGTAAATTATCACTGCAATACACTGCGATATCACGTTTGTTAGTAGTTAGTTATTGCTGATTATTGTACTTATTGCCGGTATCTTGATCATCAATAGTATATAAAAAAGGCGTCTTGGTCAAACGATCATGTACGAGCATTAATTAATGAATATCAAAAGCATCCTTGTTTATATGCGGTGGACACCAAAGACTATAAAAATCGACATGCACGATCCCACGCACTTAAGTACTTATTTCCCTCATAAAGGTTTCTTGTTTTCTAATTAATTTATAGTAGTAGAAGTAATAAACTGTCGTCTACTGCGCCCATAACAAATCCAATAGTGTCCAATATTTATTTAAAAAGCAGACGAACCAATAAAACCATAACCTCAAATAATATTTAGTATCTAGTGCGTATGTTTAATTATAAATTTGTTAGCAAATATTATGTAAAAAGTTGCTGTGTGGCAAACATGCAGTTCTACTATATTCACATGTAAATTATAAATTATGACATAAATTTAATTCCTAATTTTGTATGAAATTTACGTAAATGTCAAACGGCCGTAAGATTTGTTCTCTTTGAATGAAGTACCTACATCCTTGTAGATAGAAAACGTTCTTTCTACATCGCAACTGGTTATAGGTGCGTACTGGAAATATTCTTTTATTTCGGCGTATTTAGCAGTTAGATTTTGTGTCATTGTCCCCATACACAATTGCCGTAATGTTATTAAATTTGGATTTCTATTAAAAACTGCGTCTAACTTTTGCCGAAGGCCACATCCGAAGTCACTTGGAATCCTTTTGAAATTATTAATAGCCACATCTAATGTGATTAATCCATCTTTTTATTTGAGATTTCGATTTTCAAATATGTGATAAGTTTCCAAAGTGTTCCTGAAGGAATATCAACTGATTTTTTAAATTTGGGATTTGTATTAGTTCCTTGCACTCAGAAATACTTCGAGCATCGTCATTTAAACATGTAACGAAATTTTGTAAACTATCGGAATTCTCTGCATAAAAACTAGTAGCTTCCAACCATGTTCCCCATCTAGTTCTTACAGGCGAGGGAGGCAGTGACAAAGATCAGTTTTTCCCCGTAAAGAGCTACTCTCGATCGTGCTTTTCTGAGAGCTTTTTTAAAAGCGGATACAAGTCTTATCAACTTGCGGATAGCTGTATCTGATATATTCAGATTCTGTGGAGAGCATGTGCTACACAAGTAATATACAGCATATAAGGATATATTTCCTTTAATAGTTTACCTGTTTTTAACATATATGGGGCACTAATAAAAGTATTTTTTCCCTGTACCTGTCGTCCGAATGGTCAAATGGTCAATGGTTTTAGCAACTATATGGAATAGTTGGATGTAGTACACCAGCTAGAACATTTATCACACAGCGTCCTAATATATCGTCGGCACTTACCCATAGGTACTGATTTGAAAGATGTTTTCTAATCCATTCTCATTCTACTGTTTTCGTGAAGCACTTAGAAGCATAATATTTGCGTTAGGTCGATTCATCAGGAACATTTCGACCAGTATGTTTTTGGAGAAATGTTTTGAAAGTGGGATTGTAAAGTTTATTTAATGGGATATTAGCCGCCATTAAAGCTTCACAGAATTCTTTGTTAAAATTGTCAGCTTCCAACGGGTCCAATTTCTGTGTATGTTTTAGCGATGTTAAGTGACGTACGTGCGATTTTTTGGGCATTCCGTAACGATATTTTACAGACTTTGCAATAAATTTCGGAATCACTGACAATGGACATAAATCAGTATAATGACCTACGAGTAAAGAATAGAACAGGAGAGTCTCCTTAATAATATTTGTCCAAATGTGGTAACTCAATATGGCCGCCGCAATGCCTCGGCGTGCATAAATATTTTGAATAGGGTATATGTTACGACACTGAACACATAATCAGACATGTCAGATATATGACAATTTATTCAAAATACCTCTTTTTAAATTATTATTGCCTATGTTGAATGCCAATGAAATAACTTACCGATGAAGAGAAAAATTAATATTCTTTGTTCTTGCAGTTTTAGAACGACCACAAGCCACATAATTGACCATTATAGAAACACTAAAATGTCATTTTTGACATAACCGGACATAACTGACCTACCGAAACTGGTAACTCCGTCTAAAAAATATCTATTGCTCCACCACGTTATTATCTCTCCTGTTCTATTCTTTACTCGTAGATATAATGACCCTTAATCCAACTCGCCATTGTTTCACGATGCCATTCTCGACGTTCTTTCATATCATAGTAACAGAAACAGTGTTCTAGATCTAAATAAATGATAACTAAATATGTATGCGTATGTTATTGAAACTTAACGAAATGCAGTGCACACTTACATCAACATAATTGGGAGTAGATTCAATGAAACGGTATTAAACAGGAACTATTACAAAATTAAGTTACGTTACGTATGTAATTGACAGTCAAAACAATGAAAAAACGAAAGTAACATAAGTATGAATAGGTGTATACATATATAAGTTTATTTATCTTACGAAATATAAGGTAAATATAATAAATTTTAAAAACTCGTCACTCTTCTACCTACGCCGAAGAAGAAATTTAGGAGAACAATGGACTTTCTTTGTTGTTGTTTTTACGTCAACAACAGATGTTGCAGTTCACTATATAAATAGTGCAATTCGGCAACTGTGTGTTGTTTACATTTTTTCTTTGCTCCGTCGTAATTTAAACCTGGTGCGTCCGGAGTATAGGATAAGTTATAACCAAAATTGCTTTGGTCAACATACGACTTTCTTATCGTTTTTCGCACTATTCGAATTGTTATATTTTACATGTGCAAACTATTTCAAATAAACAACATAAAACACTGTTGTGCTTTCATAAACTGATGAGCGCATAATTTGGAAAAAAAAATTCCTTAAGAGTAAAAAAATGCTGTCCAGCCAAATTATAAAATTGTTTTATGTAAAAGTTGTTCTAAATTAACTTTTGAATATAATTTTTTCAAGTCTTCATTTAATGAAGTGTTTTATGTTGAATAAATACATTTTATAAAATCGTATTTATTTGATGAATATTATATTTTATCTCAAGATGAATTTTTTTATGGATAGAAATAAGGAAAAAACAATATAGGCACATATACACAGGTGTTCCAGCATTGCCGCATATTTTAATAGGGAATTCGCCTTTAAAATATCATAATGCGGTAGTTCTGGGAAAGTATATTTTACTTTTTAACAGTTATAAGAAATCCTCATTGGGCGTGATAAAATGACGTTGCAACTGTATCATATTCACGTCGATTTTTGGTGATAAATGCGTCACATATTTGGGCCAGATGACGCCAATCATCAATAAATGACGTTAAAAGTATTTCATCATGTTAACTGGGACTATAAAACATACTCAAAATACTTTATTTATATACATGATAATTTAATTTTCATACTTTTTCAAATTCCTTATCCTATATTATTTGTTAATTTCTAAATAAATTGATCACATTGATGGGGTAATTGACTCCAGCTGTTAGATTACTGTTTTTCTGTCTTTGATTACCAAAATCAATGTATGACTAATGTTGAAATGAATTATTAATAATAGACCACATAAACTCAATGCATGCTTAGCTAATAAAGAAAGCAAATTTCTGATTATCTTAAATGCTATTAGAAACCGATATTACACTATTATGAATTTTTTTAATTCGAAATAAATGGATACGTAATTACTTTTTTTTATTGAATATATAGTAATATAGTACATACTATCCTCCATTTTAAAGTATGACAAGTTTTATTTCATTTTGTACGTCTCTTTAATAACCCGTTAATCAAATTAATACCGGGCCGTTTTAGCGTCTGTGACGAATAGACTTTACCAGGGAAGTTTCTAGATAATTAGGTACAACTCAAAACCAACCAGTATTGTTTTTCTTCAAATAATTCGAGGAAGGAGTTACATGTTGAAACTCCATAAATATATCTTTTGAAATGTGGGAATTTTATTTTATTTCATTACGTACTATTTTTCTTCAGTCTGTAGTTATCCTCTCATTTATTAGCAAATTTATTAGAGTATGGTGATAATGATCCTTTAAATGCGTTCCAGAAATGACGACTAGAGAATGCTTGTGTTTGCATTTACATAATTTTAAACATGTATGAACAGTCAAATGTCTTTTAAAACTGTTTGTAATTGGGACGCAGTAAGTCTTCTAATTGTCCTCCAGTTTTTTTAGGTTATATATTCACAAAAAACCGCACTCTAAATGAATTATTAGATAATATAATTGTATCTGTTCAACTGTATAAGCATATTTAGTCGGTGCGGCGTTATCTATTCAGTCATATTTAGAAATTATGGCGATTGTTTCTATTTTTTTTACAAAAATTGAGCTTATAAAGTAGATTTACCGAAATTTATATTTACAATAAGTACATATAACTATCATATTCCCATTTATAAAAGGTCCGAGAATATACATTCGATCTAGAACGCCGCGAGTAACGAAAATGTAAAAAAATCACAAACAAGTGAAACAATGTAAATTACGAATGTATCACGTGATATCACAATAATTTTGCACGTCAATATTTCCGTTTTAATAAATTTGTATTAGTAAAATGGAAGTAGATAATGGAACTATATATGTGTGCACGAGGTAGGTGCTGAAGGTAAAGTAACGAAAAGTTCTGACGCGTCATATTCCTCTTCCTGTTTGTATTTCCCCGACAGCCAGTAGCAAACGAGTACTGTTACCACTAAGGCACGCATATATTGCAATGTGACTTTGAAGATGTCAGAGTTCACGTTAACTTACAAGCGTCAGGTTTTCGCATCTAAGAGATGACTATAGTTGAATCGCTTTGGCACCAGATATGAGCAAATACACTCGTATTAAAATAATGTAAAATTTGTGGTGTTGCCAAATTGTACCTGTCAAGTGATATATCCTACAAAATCTATTAAGAGTACTGTCATAAATAATTTATATTATATTTATATAATTTTCATACTCCTTTTGTAGTTTTTTTTACAATTCTCATACGTACAGTTGCGGCCCCTACACACTCAGACAGTGCAACAAGTATAAAATGTTGACTTTGTAACATGGTCTCAAAATCGAAGTTTATTAAATGTCACCCAACTGTCACCAACGTTTATTTCATTTGCGATGTACCTATGCTCATGCCGTCCTTTAACGTAGTTCTAATTATTGACTTTTGCTGTTCGTTTAATTGAGGCATTTTAAAAATTATGCACGCTTCTGACTTACAATAAACTGACACTGACATTGCCATACTGGATAAAAGTCAAATTTACACATAACAAATTTTTGAATTTGCCAGGATATGTCAAAACTCGGTGTCTGAGTTTGTAAGGGCCGCAATTGTACAATAAAAATTTGTCAACAATGCTTGCCAAGTATCTAATAAAATAAGGATATAGAATAATATTTAATAACTCTATTTATATTTAATTAGTAACTGGCTTTATAGTATATATCCCCAAATATTAATTATTTTAATTTTATTGCTTTGAAATTGTTGCGGTCGATGGGCATTGAATTGTCGTGTTAGTTCATACCTTGGCCGTATCGGTTGCCAAAATGATTCAACCATAGATCAGCATAACTTAATTATGAACATTGTGAAGTGTAGTGCTAATATGAAAACAAACCCGTCTACAGAGTTCGATAACATCATAAAGACGGCGGACCTTTCGTACATTGTTGTATTGGCTCCCAGCGATTTCTTAGGACTTTCAGTAGCAGGCGATTCTGTAGATACAAAAGTACATGAAAGGTTGTTACAGCGTTTTCATATTATTGTCTAGTGTTGAACGAATAGCCAAAATATGTTGAAAAATAACTCATATTTTTTGAATCATCCTTGTATAGGCACCAAGAGAATCCCCTACAATTCTATTTTTGTTAATATTTATAATCATTAGTACCTATTTAAGCTTTTATATGTGAAAAATACCGTCTTGATTATTGTCACAAAAACTAGCGAAGTTAGTGAGAAGCAAGAATACCTATGTATATTTAAATAAATTTTCTTCTTTATTATATCAATATACTTTATGTATTAAAAACATGTATAACATGTATTTGATATTATACTACAGATGTATATATATGAATGCTTTCAGACTAATGTAGAATTTAAAATTTACAGCAACAAATGAAACAAGTATTTAGCGCTACAAAATTTATTTGGTGCTACAAACGTATACAAAGCACCCCAGAAAAATGGAGGGTTTACTGTACCCATTATAAAACGCACAAATAATATGTATAGATATATACTAACTAAAAAATACGCATGAAAGCAAAAAAAATCCATGTATTATAAGAAGAGTGGTTCATGGAAAAATTATCACAACTGAACAAGGGATGATGCATAAGGAATTTTATAATAAATATACAAGAACTTATTTTTAAAGAGTATTAAATGAATGAGACACAAAATAAATGGCATTAATACAAAGGGAAGAGAAAATGCAGTCTTTTAAACTATATCCAAATAATTGGTATATATATATATATATGTCTATCGAAAACAAAAGAAAAAAAAATCAGTCTTAAATTTAAAATCTCATATCTCAAGAGTAGTAGATATAACTTATTATAGGCATGTTTGAATGTGATATTTTATAATTATTATATCTACTTTATTCTCTTTATTTATTAACTTAACGATTATTGTGTGTCTCATTTTGAGTCATGTGTTCATTTATTGTGATTTTGGTAATACAAGTATTATTATATATATTAATTTTTTTTAACAATGAAGGAATGTAAAAAAAAAGCCCTAACACTAAGTACATTACATACATCTAATTTTAAATTAAAAAAGAATTCATTTCTTTTGTGTTTCTGCAATAATACTGCTGTATTTCAATGTCAAATAGTGTTTCAAATGTGAATAAAGGCAAAATGAATACTTTCTTTTCAATATTTTAAATTATCATCCAGTCTCTAGGAATTTATTTTCTAAAATCTCTTCGCATAACGACTAAAATTTGGCACACGCGACCAAAAAAGTGTAAAACTTGTTTTTTCATATCTTTAAAGTTTTCCTTTTCCAATAAATACTACAAATATTAAATACAGGAACAGTACGTTCTATAGAGAACATTTAAAAAACATATTACGTAAAAACCGTAAAGGGCCCATAAAATTCGTGTTCAGTATATAAAAAAAATGTATAAAATAAAAACGAGTAATGTTTACATCAATAGTTCGATAAGTCTCAAAATATAGTTGTGGGAAGATGTGTGGGAAGTCTGAGGAATTACGCCTCGACACTAACAGGTGTAGAATCTGGTTTCTCTTCCAGTTTTTTAACTTTTATCTCTTCTTCTGTCGTACTTTCTACATCACCATTGTTTTTAACGTCACTGCCATTTTCTACACTACCATTGGCTAAGTCACTCTGATTTTCTTTTCCATCACTTGTACCTTCACCATTTACGTTTTCTTTTTTCGAAGCCGCCGTTTCTTGATTACTTTCCACTTTGTCTTCCTTGGCTGCAGTCTTTTCAGTTTCCTTATTGTCTATACAATCATTTTTCGGTGTAATTTCTTTTTGCGGAGAAGATTCGCGTGCTGACGAAGAGGTAACTTTTTCTGTTCCGTCATCGCTTGTAATTTCTTTATTTTCACTTGCACTTTTCTTATTTTCAGCACTTGCGCATTCGTTCGTTTCGTTTGAATTTTTTTTTACATCAGTCTCTTCTTTAGTTATTTCGGAACTAGCCACTGAGGCTTCTTTTTCTTCTTTTACATCCATTACAGAATTTTCCGTGACCTCTATTGTGCATGTACTATTTTGAGTTTCCATTTCCTGCTTTTCATCTTTTTTCGTATTACTAGTATTAGTTTTAGCCATAATATTTTCTTGACTAATTACCTGTGCATTTACTGTTTCTTCCTCCATATTTACATCCTTTTCTGCTGGTTCTTTTGTGCTAGTTTCCGTACCAGAACTGATTTCTTCAGTTACTTTTTGTACAGGTTCCTCGCTAACATCCATTTTATCTTCGTTATTTATTGTGCTTTCTTTCACCGAACTAGTAGACGTATCATCGCCTTTTGAAATTTTAGGGCCAACACTACTTTCAACTTCCATTGCGTCATCAGTGTGTTTCTCATTTTTTGCTTCATGTTCTATGATTTCTTTGTCTTTAGAATTACGAGTGTCTTTATTGTTTTCTTCAGCTTTATTACTTTTATCATCTATGGTGGTGGTATCCATCGCTTCTACTTTATTGTCATCGTTTTTAGTACAGGCAATATTCTCTGTATCGTTATTTACTTTTATCGCTTCCGTTCCAATTTGAGCTATCTCTTTTTCCTCTGGTGCAGCTTTTATAGATTCGTCTTTTGTTGCTGGTTTCATTTCTACATCTGCTTCAGTCTTTTCTGTTGTAGGTTCTATTGAGGTCGCTTTTTTCTCCGCCGAGGTTTTTAAGAACTCCTCTTTTTTCTCTGCCGTTGTTTCTACAGATTTCTCTTTTTTCTCTGTAGTGATTTCTACAGACTTCTCGTTCTTCTCTGTAGTAGTTTCTATTGATTTCTCTTTCTTCTCTATTGAGGTTTCGACAGCTTTCTCTTTCTTCTCTACAGATTTCTCTTTCTTCTCCATAGCGGGTTCTAAAGGTTTCTCGTTTTTTTCCGTCGTACTTTCTACAGGTCTTTCTTTCTTCTCTATTGCAGGTTCTACAGTGTTTTCTTTTTTATTTGTCATGGTTTCTAGGGATTTCTCTTTCTTTTCTGTTCCTGTTTGTACTGGTTCCTCTTTCTTCTCTATAGTGGTTTGTACAGGTTCCTCTTTCTCCTCTGCCGTGGCTTCAGCAAGTTCCTCTTTCTTCTCTGCCGTGGCTTCTACAGGTTCCTCTTTCTTCTCTATCGCGGCTTTTACAGATTCTTCTTTCTTTTGGGTTGCAGCTTTTACAGGCTTCTCCTTCTCGGTCATTACTTCAACAATCTCTGGTTTCTTCTCTGCTTTAGTATTTACAATTTCCTCTTTCTTCTCTTTTGTAGTATTCACATCACACTTTCCCTTTTCTGTTTCCATAATTGCCTCCCTTTTTACATCTTTTAATTTACTTTCCATTACATTTGCTTTAGCTTCAGTCTTCTCTGCGCGCGGGGTTTCGTTTTCAGTTGTGTTTTGAACGTTTGTTTTATTTTCATTATCCATATTGCCCTTGCTTTGTATTAAGTTATCCTCAACTTCCATTTTATCTACACCATCTTTTGATGTTTCTTTTGTGACATCTTCTAAGTCTTTGCTCGCGCTCGTTGAATCTACCGCATTTTTAACTGGAATACCCTCTGTAGTCACAGATTTGGAAGAGTTAACAGAACCTACATTGGTTATTTTTGTGTCCGGTACTTCCTTTGTTTCTATATCTTTTTCATCTCCGGTATCTTTTGGTTCTATCAATGTTTTTGCGTGCTTATCTGTATCTTCTGACATTTCAACATCATCAACTGCACTTACGGACTTTGACTGACTTTCTTCCACGGCCCTTGTTTCGGAATCGGTCTTCTGATCTTGCACACATTCGGTACTCGCTTTCTTATTTTCATCTTAAAAAAGAAAACATGTATCAAATACATAAATTATGTGCATAAAATCTTCTTTTGTATATGATAGGCAATAAAAATGAATTAGATTGTAATTACATTTTTGTAATTTTCTTAGTATCTCATAAAGTACAAGTTATTTTGAATACAAGACGAGGCAAAAAGCAATCAAACGTTAACTTAGTAGATAACTGAATAGTAATGTTATTTTTAAGAGCGGAAATACAAGATTCCTGACGATTTTTAAATTTAAGAAGTTAAATTATCATGATTCAATGTATATATATATGTAAGTTGTGCGCAAACATAATAAATTAATTACTTTTATATAGTCAATACATGTTTAAATACTTTCAAAATGATTTGTTTGCATCAAATAAGAGCATTTTATATCTAAAAGTAACATGTTTGTTTTGAAATTCTTATATCCATCAGTACTATGACTATATGCCGAAATGACTAGTATGCAAATCAAATAAAATATGCCAAAGTTTTAATTACCGTAGTATTTGAATAGTACTATCGCCTTGTTGAAACATTCATTACAGTGAAAGCTCTAGTTTTTTTTTGCTGCAGGTCATCTGATGCTAACAAATGGTTTAATGCAATGTGGTATATGTGTTTATAGCAAGAGATGCATACTCAAAAAGGAAACATGAAGATGAACTAGCATGTTTTGGATTTCAGTTACCAATAATAATATCTTTTGGATTATGTTTTTGAAATACGGTTTTCGGTGAATACCTGATATTTAGTACCCTCTATGACCCCATGTGACTTCAAAGGAACATACCAGAAAAAAAAAATTCGACTGAAATAGTACTTTTCCATCCTTTACGGACTATCGTAACTTTAAGGTAACATCATGGATTCAGAAATGTACACATATAGCGCCATCTAACAAACATTTCAAAAAGTAAATTGAAATGTAGCATTCATCCACCAGTAATGACGCCTAAGTTGCATGTACTTGCAAACTGAATGAAAATTGATCGTAAAATAAAGTGAGAAAGAATGAACTAAAAATATTTGGTGATTTCTACATTGTGTCATTATTGTGTGTGAAACTTGTGAAACCAAGAACTTGCTTATTTTCGTTCTGACAGAGAAAAATAGGTACGTTACTTCAAAGTTACAACGAGCTTACAACGGACAACAAAATTTTTTATTCTTTATAGCATAAATATGGATCCATCAGTCTCCTATGGAAAATCTTCAAAAACAAAAAAATGTTCACATGTTTACTAAATTACCACCAGATAACCCAGAAGATTCTGATAATCCAGACTTGAGTGAAAGCGATGATGACACGAATGAAGAGGGTGTTATACTGGCGGAAGAATCAAATTCTTTTCTTGAAGAAGACTATGAAGAACTAAAAATGCCTCCTCTCCAATACCTGAATCGGACTTAGAGGAAAACAATAACCAATCTGATTGGAATACAGAAGATGAATTTCCATTGGCGAATTTCTCCGACATACCGAAGAAAAAAACGAAAAAACAAAAAAGAAGAGTAAAGTGGACGTCCACGAAGGCGAGACAAATTCGACCAATATATGCCTGGAAAGGTCAATTACCACTTAGTGCGGAAACAATTGGCTCACCCTTGTGGTACTTTAAGACAGCTTGTTGATAAGGACATATTACAATACATTGTAGAACAGAGTAACCTATATTCTCTTCAAACAGATATTACTCAGCCACTTTCGCTTTGCATTGAGGAACTGGAAAGATTTATAGGAATAACATTCTATATGTCCATTTATGGTTTGCCTCGAACCAGAATGTGTTGGCAAATAGAAACTCGGGTCGCAAAAATAGCAGAAACAATGTCTAGGAATAGATGGGAACAGATCAAATCAAAAATTCCCTTCAACGATAATAATCTTTTGGCTGGAGGCAAAGATAAAATGTACAAAATTCGCTCGTTTATTGATTCGATAGTCAAAAATTTCAATAAAATTTCTATGGGGGAAAAATATGTGTAGATGAACAAATGATACCATATAAAGGTCATCATTCCATAAAACAATACATGAAAGCAAAACCGAATGAAGATGTAGGTGTTAGTAGTAATGTGGTTTTACGTTTGTCAAAAATAGTACCTAGAAACCTGTATCATAAAATATATTTTGATAACTGGTTCTCCATCGCAAAATTGTTTTTATACATTTCATAATGAATAAATTTCGTTGAAATTTTTAAATTTTATTGCCCGATGTAACTTGCAAGTAACATACCCCTAAAATTTATAGGGATGGATGGATATTAATAGTTTTAGGTTTTTAACAATAGTAGTATACTAATTAAAAATAGCAGTTAAATTTTCTTTTTTGAAATGTTTGAAAATTTGGGCGATAGAGAGTAAATGAAGTAAAATTCACTTTAAAATAAAATTAAAATATTTATTATCGGTATTTTTGGTTGTCCTATGTTGAAAGACTAAACTACTATCATAATGGAGCATTTCAAAAAAATGCACAAATATATTAATTGCTCTGCTAGAAGTTTTTAAGCAATTTTTTTTTTGGTATATACTTTGCGAGTAATATTTATGTATGCGTCCTTTAAATTATAATGAAATAATAAAACAGGTATTCAAAAAACATATATACATATAAATAATAATATTATACAGAAGAAACAATAACTAGCGCTAACAAAACACGCGAAAGAACACTGAACAAAAGAAAATTTATAACATATAATAATAGTTCAAAGTTGCCGTATGTGTAAAACATAACGATCAATACTGTGACTTACATATGTATATACATTTATACGTAAAACGTATATGCATGTGTTTGGGATACACACATACATTAAGTGCCATTGCCGACAATCGAACGCACAGACACCCGTGTTTCGACCTTTGAGGTATCATCAGTGTACGTGGAGACTGTCGACAATGGCTTTAAAACTTAAAACGCTACCTATGTCATTTTTGCATGTTAAATGTAGGTCGAAACACCGGTGTCTGTGCGTTCGATTGTCGGCAATGGCACTTATTGTATGTGTGTATCCCAAACACATGCATAAATGCATATACATTTTACGTATAAATGTATATATGTAAGTCACAGTATTTATTTACTGCTTGATGTTAGTTTTAACATTCATGTGTTTACACTTTTCATTTTCGTTTTGATAACGATCAAAACGAAAAATTTATACGTTAAGTAATTTTGGTACTCTCTTAAATATACTATTTTCGGTTAATATAAGAGTTTAGCTGGTGCCATCTGATCAATTTTAGTGACATTAGTTTTATACCGTGTACTGTATTTGCATTTGAATGTTCGTTATTTTTTATTTTCAATAGCAGTCTTTTCGCTGCATCGATTATTAATATTATTATTAAATATACACAAGTTCCAGTGACCCTGTTGTAAAACAAAACTTATTTACTTTTGTTATTATAGTAATTACATATAAATTGAAGACGCTATTTTTATACATTAATGAAATAAGTTTGTGCGAGATTCTGTTTACCTCAACGGGAAAGCTTAGGGCTACGAAATTCGGTATACGGATAGAGTTTGCCAATATCACGGAACCATAGCAGTCTATGTAAAATATATGAAGAATACAAAAGTAATCAGACGTTAATTGGCGTATTCTAATCGGTAGCGTTTGTAGTTACGGAAATAACGTCGTTAAATTTTACAAAATTTCGGACGATTATTTTCGGAAGCTTGCAAGCAAATGGGAAACTGTGAACGTATAGTACAAGCAAGTAAGTTGGAAACACATTTTTGCAATGAACACTGAACTTATGAATTCGACACATTTAGTACATCTCTTTTATTTTGATAATAAAAAAAAACAGTTACTCCTAACTATCTTACATTAGACCATGCGAAAGAGGGGCACGTAGTAATAAACATAATTTTATATGAAAGAATAATGAAGCTTAAAAAGAAACTGATTCAGAACATAGGGCAATTAATTCATATGCATTATCAAATCGAAGATTTATAGAATTATTTTGTTCAAATAATGAATTAGCTAATAGTTGATCATTTGATGAACTATGATCATGTTAATATTCAAGTGCTCAAAAATGCATGGGATATTATAAACTGATGTCAATGAAATGTCAATTTTTCTATTTATTAATGACAGGTGAAATATATCTAACTAATCAAAGCCACTGTTCACTTACTTAAATAGGGTACCAAATACATAGCTTCGTTATCCTGTCTGGACAGAAGGGTGCAACGAGATAGATATCGATTCTGTAGGGCTATTACTACAGTTTCTCCACACAAAAATCGGTGTAGCAAAATAATTTCCTATGTAAAACCATATACAAATTATTACGCCTGCGGTTATATTCAAAGAAATTGCTCAACAAACAACACCAATTTCCTAATTTCGTCTAAATTATATACAAAATAAAATGTGCTCAAATAAACAAATATGTTTGACATGTATAATATCACAATCTTATTTTTTTTGACTTCTCCACCCTTACCCCCCTCTACCATAGATGCGCTGCGCTTGATAACATTGCATGTCTGACTCTCTGATCTGTTAAAAATTGCCGATATCTAATCTATTTATTTATATATATGGACATTTTCTATGTAACGTACATATATACAATTTTACTTACATACGGTAATTCAAATAATTTAATCTACGACGGTGTCATTATGACACATTTAGCATTGTCATTTGGATGTCATTATTTATGACATTCATAAGAACACGCATAGCGGAATAAAAATAGGGAATCGACAACATTTTGCGCAATACCTTCGATATCCGAAATTACGTTTTCGGTTTGATTAAAATTAACTGTTTATGTCAATGTCGCTCAAGTGGCTGCTACATAGATGGCGCTTATACATTTGTTGGAAGAAATTTCAGCCTATTTCCCTAACTCTAATCCAGGGAAGTAGTGTTTTATGAACTATCAAGATCGGTTTTTTTAATGTCCCAAAAAGCCAGTGTTGTTGGCAACCAAGTCAACCTGGGACCACTTGCTGGTCGAGCGAAGAATGCGCGATATGCGATACGTCACTGCGCACAAAAAAATGTGGTTCTTAGTTTTGGCTTTCAGAGTGTATTTTATTTTTCATGGGAACGAATGTTTTATAAAGACATTGGCGGCATTATTTTGTAAGTATTTTATTGATATTTGCGAGAATGAATTAGATATTAATTTTTCTTCTGTAATAAATATATGTATGTTTAGTTCATGTTATTATTAAATTACGACTTGTTACTTATTATTTCGGGCAATGTTTTATAGACAGGTCAAAGACGTCGAAAACAATTCTGTGTTATAATTATTTGTCAGACTTTAGTTTTCTGCAAAACATTGCTCATATTATTAAAAAGTTTTAACATCTAAATACAAATCATGGTGAGAAATAATAAGTAAGAAGTCATGCATACAAATATCATTAAAAGAATTACAAATTCGCAGCCAGCTTAAATTGAACATATTTGTATACATCAATATAAATAAAGTAAGTACGTACTTTCGTTCACAGTCTCAACTGAATCCACTTCCATTGCTTCTGCGGCAACTTTCTCTTTTGCTTCTGTTGCGGTCTCGCACTCTTCTGATTTACTTTCTGTTTTGGCCAGTTTTGTCGGAGGAGCCTACGTACACAATTATAGAAATTAAGGATATCTAATCAAGCAAGTAATGGGATAGTTTCAACTAAAAATAATTTATATAATTTTTAAAAAAAAAATTACAAGTTTCAACTTTTACACAACTATTTAAATTCGATTAATACTAGGAAATAAGTGCATTTGATGATAAAAGAATTATTAAAACAGAATCTAAGCTCTTTCTACGAACACACCTCAGGAGTGTCTTGATCTTCATTTTTGCGTTTTCCAGATGATTCTAAGGAAAGGTCTACTAAAGACGATATACTTGTAAAACCTTTGCTTTCCTCTTCTGATATTTCTTTATTGCCTTCGCGTTTAATTAATATAGCGGTTGCACCGGCCTTCTTCGCAGCTTTGGCTTCTGTTAAAAGTAATAACAAAGATAGGCAATTAAATCATTAACATTATCAAATTTCTTATTTATACACAATATTAAATTGAATAATTAATTGTATATCTGTCTTATTTAGTTCTTTTTTATATGCATTTAAGCACACGACTGATTTGGAGTCACCTTTAGTATAGTTTTTGCATGGCACAAAATTAAGAATTTAAAAATGCGTCTAGCTCGCACACATCGACGACGTGTCATCATTCAACACCATTACCAATATTTGATCATTCTATTTAAAAGAAATCTTAGGTGGTAGAATACATAAAACTTACTATAGTATCGCGAGCGCGTCATAAAAACCTGCGCATGGGCATAGAATTTACATCAAATTGCCTCTATTAGAATGGACATGGTCATAGCAAAATTGCTCAAAAAAAAAACAACCACACATTCACAGAGAAATTATAGTATAATTTTTTAGACTGACAACTTCTAAACATTAACTATAGTTCAACCAAATAAAATTAAGACCTGATGAAGCTGTCAATTTAAATGGTATATTTCACACAAAGTTTTATGGCGTCAAATTTGTTTCCTAACTTACTTGTGTTTTTGACATGTAACCTACCCACCATTATGCTATTATTGGTTGAAAGTATTTACCTTAATAAATTCAACACGGAAATATTGAAAAATTCAGAAAAACGCAGATAACAAACCAAAAACACATAAATAACGAACTGTAAAATCCAACAAAGAATAAACATATCATACGAGAATAATGATCAACGAGAAGCGTATGCAGCATATGTACTCTTACAAAACGCATACCGTGCCTTCAAATACTTTCCTCATTAAAGTAGGCTGTTTATTAAGTAATTAATGTTGGTGTACATGCTAAGCTTTGAAAAATTCAAATTTAGACGCTTATTAATATTTACATGACACAACCAAACTATCAAAATTATGCGTGTGTGCCTGATTAGGTGCACTGTCACCAAACCAATAAAAAAAAAAGCATGGCCGCCTCTAATAAGAAAATTATTTGAAGGCACGGTATATGTACACTTATTAGTTGTAAGAAAGTTTCCTCTAAAACTTCGAATATCACCGCTCCAATGTGGTTAGTAAAAACTTCTTTTTGTTTTTTAAAGTCAAAGTTGTTGTTTATGTCAAATCAATAACAATCATAAAAAATTGAAAGCGGTGTATTTGTTTCTGAAACATTAGGTAATATCTTTCAAATCATGAGGTGTTCTTCTGTAGATTATCTGAAATTCATAGTAGTGTTAATTACACTCTATTTAAATCCAACAGTATCACGCAAAACTTACACTATGATAATTAATATGTTTTATAAATAAGCGATTCATATATTATAATCTTATTTAAGCAAGTCTAGCCAGACGATCGTATGGCAATGACACACATCGAAGAAACAGGGATACACTTTTAACGTTATTGTTGCTTCTCGTTGATCGTTATTTTCTGGTTGTACTTTAAGCTGAAATGCGAAAAGTTAAGACACGCAAAGACAAGACTGATGAATTAGTTCGCATATTCTCCAGGGCTCAAATTCATTTCGTCGCACCATATAAACAATTTTGTATTGATTTATAAATTTCACGTTTCACACAATAAAAATTAACAATGTTGGTTGCGTCATTATATTCTTTTTGACGCAACACTAAAGGCTTTTATACTTGTCAAATAACTGTCTAATAAATGATTTTTGGAAGTTGATTTCTTTTGTTATACATAATTTTGAAACACTCTGTATCCTTATTTTTAATAAAGCAATTAATTATAGATTTCTTATCAAATTGAAATGCATTTTGTTTATTATGGGAATGTGAATAACCAGAGTATATTGCGTCCTATGTTATGTATATACACAGGGATCATCACAACAAGTGTTAATACATTTACATTAATTTATGAATTACACATTATGAATTGTCTGTGTGGATCAAACGTACAGTTAATACAGGGTCGGGCAAAAAGAGCGGAACACCGAATTTATGGCTTAACTAGCACTTTTTCGAAAATTTAACCTAAATTAAAGTTTTTGTATACTTTATGTATTATTTATTGGTGTTTGCAGATTTTCCGTTTTTGTCACATTTTTGGAGATATGATGTCACCGGATAGTATTTTAAATGAATCACCCTGTATTTATATTTTTTTTGAGTAGATATTTTTTTCCTGAATTCACTAATACCAGGTTTAGTGGGTCTCTGACTTATGGTTTCATAAGAAAAAAATAAAATGTAATGGCACCTAAATATTTATTTAATAAAAAACGAACGACAATAACTGAATCTACGTACATTTATTTACAATAGGTGTTCAAACTGAAAACCTTCGGCTGCCTGACAGTATCCTAATCTGTCAACAAATGACCTTAATGAATTTTAACTATAGTTTTTTTTTATAGTTTTTGGTATACCTACTGCGATAATTACTTAGGGCCGATATCATAATAAAAGTTAATGCTGCATTAAAAGTTCATGTCACCTTTAAGCGAGAAATGAATATCATAATCATTTGTTAAAGTTAATGGACGCTTTAATGAATAGAATCTTTAGTTATTGTCGTTCGTTTTTTATTAAATAAATATTTAGGTGCCATTACATTTTATTTTTTTCTTATGAAACCATAAGTCAGAGACCCACTAAACCGGGTATTAGTGAATTCAGGAAAAAAATATCTACTCAAAAAAAATATAAATACAGGGTGATTCATTTAAAATACTATCCGGTGACATCATATCTCCAAAAATGTGACAAAAACGGAAAATCTGCAAACACCAATAAATAATACATAAAGTATACAAAAACTTTAATTTAGGTTAAATTTTCGAAAAAGTGCTAGTTAAGCCATAAATTCGGTGTTCCGCTCTTTTTGCCCGTCCCTGTATTGTAACCATAAAGCGCGTGTCAGTAAGTATACTAACATGTGCGGTGCTATCCTCTGTGAAGATTATTGCTGCTTTCGTTCGTATTAATCATAGTGATCACGTATTAGTAAACATGAACATATGATCAAGTAATCATACCCGGATCGTGTTCATTACAAACAAACATGCAAAAGTTGGATGCATAGATGGCGCCAAATGCGCAAAGCTTAAATTAGAAAGTTGAACATTCTTAAAATGTGAATTATCACTACTTCCACCTTGCAAACTTCTTTCCATCTTTTCCACGGATGCGACCACAAGACCAGATGCCACTATACGCCTTTTTTAAAGGTTATGTTGCTGTTATGTAAACTAATCACAATCATCATAATCACAGTGAACACAAAAATTGTCTGATTCAGCGGGGTAAGGGGTTAGCTAATCGTGATTACTTGTTTCACAAGTGGGGGGAAAGTGATCATTGCAATCGAACACGTGCGTTGTCTAAACTGATCGTGTGATTATGAATCACGGGTACGAACGAAAGCACCTTATACTTTAGTATTTTTCTCTATAGAGGTTTTAGTGGAGTGTGAAACATTTATCTTACCATTAATATTATCGTTAATATAAACTAATTCCTCTGGAGCAATGGAAAGTTCCTTAGCTATTTTGGTGTAACTGGTATCGTCAGACTTCTCACCAAATGTTAAGTCAAAGTAGTGTGAAATATGTTTGGAAATATCTCCTTCAGTGGTGTACTTGAAAAGAAGCTTTTGAGATTCCACACTGCCAGAAGAATAAACTGCAATACGTTTGGTTTTTGACCAGTTTTCTAGCACCTCGGGAACATCGGGAAACATACTAAAATTGGAAAGTAACGACTTAATTCATTAATAATAATATACTTCGAAGTATAAAATACATAAATTATATCTCTAGAAATAATAAATATTTTAAATAAAAATATAAATAAAACTCTTGAAAACTTTCCACAATTTTTATTTAGTCTTTGCGACATATGTTTCCGTATTTTTCATACCATTCTCGAGCCGAAACTCGGCTCGAGAATGGTATGAAGAATACACACTTCGAATAAATTCAATGTGTCAACAATGTGATGACAAGTTCTAAAATGGCGGATATTTTATTTATTTCGTACCATAGTAACGTTTGCAACAGCAATAGGTTTTTTTTTGTGCTGATAAAAACTAAAACGGACATTTTTTGCAAACTTTTTCTCGTAAGCGGTCAATTTTAACGACAATAAGCAAGAGTACCTTTTTTAAAATCTATGGTTCAAGCTATCCAGTTTAATATTTTTAAAGTCTTTATCATAGTGTTAAAAATTTTGGCATTAAGTTGTAAAGCTTAGCCCGCCCCTGGTAAACTACAAAAGCTAAATATGTTTCAAGGAAACCATTTTAAGAGGTCCTTACTAGTGTCCATCACATTTAATTTTTATTAAATTATGTTAATTACGTAAAAGAAATTCAATAAAAACCGATTTCCAGCGGCGTCCTTCAGGGACGCATATATCCGTAGGAGGGGCCTGTAGGACATTTTTTTATAGGAATTTATCATCTTATTTTTTCATGTTCTATCTGCATACAAGAGATTTCCCACATTTTCCCGGACAGACTGTATACTATTACATGAAATCGAATTGTAAATTAAATATTTGACTATTCTATTTAGTAAGCAAGCATTGTTGACAAATTTATAGTTTGGATGACATATAGTAAATGTTAAAAAATGTATGAATATCATTATTAATGTATGACTCTTTTAAAACGGTTTTCGTACTTGATAGGTAAAATTTGCAACATCTCGAATTTAAGGGTGGGCTTTCCTTAAGAAAAATTCCCGAACGGCGTAGGTCGGGTTGCCTGAAATACATTGAATTTCTTGACGGAGTTTAATATGCCTGTACCTTTTACACGATGCAGGTAGACGAACAGAAACATGAAGCAATGTCTGGTCAACTGGCAAGCAAATAAATCTGGGATATTTGTCTCCTGCATTTACTGCATGAAAATATTGGTGGGCCGGCCGACTTTATTCGAAATTTGTTTTTGCTCTTTCTGAATATCCTTTAGGCTTGTATGTATTTAGTTTTATTAAGACTCCCGTTTTATGTAATTTGTAATTATTTTAATGATATTTTCCGAAAGTAATTAGATATTAAGTTTTATTCTGCAATAAATATACAACTTTATTATTATTATTTATGATTATCAATTATTTAAGTTGTACTTCTTATTATTTCTCACCATCATTTGTATTTACTTTACATATTGATGCTTTGTAATAGAGAAAACTAGAATCTGATAAAAAAACAATGCCGGTGTTTCTTACAAAATGTAAAAATTTATATTCTTTAAGTAGCACATGTTTTAAATTATTGAAAATTATATTCTTTACAGTCGACACTGGTATTGTTAGTTAGCGAAATCAAATATAAAAATTTCACCGTGGGTAAGATACGAACTCTGCGGACTCGGAACTAATCATTTATAACGACAACTTACAATTAATTGTTATTGATATTATCATTTGTTTTTATTTATACCTTACATTCTATAATTTTTTTTCAGTAAAGTTTCGATCATTTTTTTAAATAACCGTATGTGTTTTTTGTTTCTTATAAAATGTTTTCTTCTCATACCGTTTTTTTTTTCAGACACTGTCGTATGCATCGATATTTGGTCTGAAGCTTTGAGTAATATTTGCCCTTACAATTAAATGAAACTGCTGCCGCCTTGCAACGTGCACTGTAAGAATTACGTTGAATATAATACAATCTTTTACCTCCTACAAATTTTACAATGACTGAATTAAAAGATTCTAAAATGTTGGCATCTACGTTTCCTATTAAAGATCTACTATTAGGCTGAGCCGACTTAAAGCGTTAATAAAGTCATCATACATATTAAAATTCTGAAATTTACATATTGATCTCGCCTTCTTTTGATCCTTGACAAAAGTAAGAAGCACAATTCGAGTGTTCACCAAAAATATGTCTTTATCCATTTATAATGTCACGCTGCAGTTTCACTATCTGGTTCGTTATTCTTAAGTTCGGACATTTGTAATGTTCAATTGCTTTTGTCACGGCCGCTCTGAATCTATGTAAATTGTTTATTATTAATTGTCTTATATCTGAATTGAATTTGGGTTTCTTCAAACAGGCCGTAATTTTATTTATATAATTACGTAATATATGATTTCGGCACTCAATTTTTTCAATAATTATTTGGGAACCGTAAGGAGCCGTTTAAGGTAGTTTTCTAAAAACGCTGCTATCACCGTCCCCTATTAATCTACCATAAATTACACAGTGTATTTCACGAGAATGTCGAAAACCTTCCGCAATAATTGTCGACTTCAGGGCTGTTGACGACGAAGACAAATTTTTGTAGCATACGTGATCTTTAGATTTACCAAATTTTGTACAAATTAAACAAAAGTTGTTTTTTACGCCTACATACATTTTTTTCGTTCGCCATCCAACAATTGCTGCCACTCTTGATAAACTGCTGTACTTATACTTATACGCTCGTTTGGCCCATGCTCTTTTACTTACTCACATATACAAAAAAAATATATAAAAACTGTCCTGAGCTCAAAATACAAAGTACAAATAAAACAAAAACATGAAGGTACAACAAATTCAGATATTTAAATAAGTGCTTTTACCATCTAGAAAATTAAAATTGTTAACTTCTTGCCTACAACCAATGCAACTTAGTTTGAAGAGTCCGGCAAACCTCTAAGTTCGTATCTTACAAAGACATAAAGTGTTTTTGTCAGATTTTAGTTTTCTACAAACATTGTTCATATTATTAAAAAGCTTTAAACGTAAGGTTAGAAATAATAAGTCGTGCAACTTCATAATTAATAATAATAATATATTTATTGCCGAAGAAAACTTCATTTCTGAAATTCCATAAAGCTGGAACATTGTTCTTGAAAAATAAAATACATTTTGAAAACGAGGAGAATATTAAGGAACAGAAAAAAGTCTAATTAAGTAGACGCATCAATATTATCACGTAATCAATCATAAATGAACGCCGACAAGTATCTGAAATATATTAAAATTTGCTTGTCTATAACAACCCCATGTATTTATGAAAAACTCAATACAACTTTCTTTATTTGGTGATAAAAATTAGTTCGAATCTTATCTCTGACAAAATGTTTTATAATTTAATTTCGCTAATCAACGCTATCAATGCCAATTGGGAAGAATATAATATTCAATAATCCAAAACATCTGTTTATTATAATACATATATTACATTTAAAAAAAAAACAGGCACTTTTACTGTTAAACACAAAATTATTTTTGTAATATTTTAGTTTACTACCACATTACTCATATTATTAAGATTAAAAACCTTCAACATCCAAAGTAAATACATATGACCGCCAGAAATTAAGTAACAAGTAAAATTTCATAATAATAATAATACAACATATTTATTCCAGACCAATAATTAATATCGAATACAGTCTCCCAAATATTATTTACAAAATAAAGCCGATATCTGAATGAAACATTCGTTTACCTAAGGTACCTAAGATAATAAAAGAAGTTGAATACAATATCTGCTTATTTGATATTCGGCTTAATACAGTTGATCAGGTATACCTTCCATATCCTTGGTCTTAGATATTGAATTGTGTGTTGCCTAACTGCCATTTATTAGTACGGAATTTGTGATCATTCTCATTGGTTTCAAAGTCATTTTTTGTAGACCAGGGTTATTTTGAAAGTAAAGTAAATACATTGTCGTGTTCACAATAAAAATATCTAGGGTCTCACGATTCAAAGAAGTACTTTTTAAGCACAGTAAGCTTTATATCGCTATAAAATGAAAAAAATTCAAAGTGCTGTATTTTAACTATTTTTTAATATAATTGCAAATTTTAATCGTGAGTCACTAGAACAAATATTGGTTATTTCGTTCATGCAGCCGCAACTTTTTCATGTGCCTTAATTTTTGCGATTTTTTCCATTTTGTGGCATACGACGATCAAGTAAAACCCCCCCTTAAGGCAACCTTAATGTAATGGCGCATGTCGGTTGCCAAAGCGATTCAATCATACACTGTGCGGAATATAAACACGAAATTAAACGACATTTAAGAAACAACACCTTGACAATATTAGCCAGAGTTTTAGATATTAAAAATTATGGAACCCTGGGTTGGGAGAAAATTATGTTCTAGGTTATTAGCAACTTGCTCTTAAGGCGAAAATCATTCCATTAGATGAAATGGTGGATAGCTACTGTTTCCTGGATGTTTGTTGTATAATTTTTATAGATTCACGGAAGTAGAGCAAAACGATTACCGGATCATACTATGCAACCTCGCTGGAATGCATTCCTCAGCAATTGTTAGACGCAGATTAATGAAGTTACGATAAGGAATATTTTGGCATCGTGTAACTAACACAATTTAATTTCTCCAGACTATAATGTATCAGAATATGTATATCAAAATGAAATTTATATTAAAAAATGAATTTATCGACGATACAATAGCGTATTCTGAAGATTTGTCATATTATACAGATTCTAAATTAAATCATCTCGACCTAATGGTGTACCAAGATTCATTATATTACTGTAACATGAGTATTTATTTATGAATAAATAAAAATTCCTTGAATGTTTAATACAGAAAATATCGCTAGAAACATAATACCGCTTTATTTAGATAACCGCAAGATTAATTAAGTTTATAATTATTATCAAAAATTCCTATTTGATCTTTTTATCTTGCTTCATTTTAATACTATCATTTAACACTCAGCTATTTTATAATTTATTCCAGGCATGTATATATGTTAATCAAAACTATTAAATAACATTGAAATGTATTGTTATTATTTTAACCCGATTGTATTTTCTACTCTACTGATTTTAAATAAATTGTGTTTGTATACAAGTAAAATAATAAAGACTTTCAACTGTCACTTAATGTTCATCAACCAATGAAAGAAACTTAATTTTAGTCATTGCTATGGTTTCAAGATAAGTTTTTTGTTCTGTTTACGTACAGTAATTATTATTTTAGATTTAAATTGATGGCAAAGAACATTTCATTTGTATATCCGCATTTTTGTGTTCACATGGTATAAAAAGGGTAGGTCAACAGAATTGCTTTATTAAAGGTTAGCAATGACTGATAAAAGAGGAAAATCAGAAGGGTCAAGAGTCCTGAAAAAAATCGAAGGAAGTTGTAGAACAAGTAAGAACTCACATCGGCAGCTTTGCGATTCGAGTTTTCCATTATTCTAGAAAGCAATCTTGCCGCAAGTATCTTTCTCCAGGTTTGAGTATGAAGAAAATCCACCTGTTGTATTTAGAAAAGCATGAAGCCGAGATTTATTCTATAATGTTGCGTGGGGATATATCAGTAAAGTCCTCTATAAATTACGAATTTTATGGGAATATTTTTAATACTCAGTTCAATATCTCTTTCGGAAAACCTCGCAGTGACACCTGCGGTAAATGTGAGCAGTTCAAGATTAAAATAGAATCTGAAACTGTTCCTGGAACAAGGCAAATTTTGAACGCGAACGTGCGATGTATCAGGCAAAGGCAGACAAATTCTACATAGATTTGAAAAGTATCACTGAAACTGCACAACTGATACCATTGAAGCGATTTGTTTCGACCATCAGCAGAACCTACCAGTTCCTGTATTGCATGTTGGATATTTTCTACAAATGACAAATTTGGGTATTCAATCTGTGTTTTTACTCTTGCAAGACGGAAAAATCAAAAATGTTCATGTATTATTAGGCAACAGCGAAAAAAGGTACTATTGAAACTATATCTTTCTTGAAATACTATATAGATAATTTTGTGAATTCTGAAGTTAAAACACTCCTTATTTACCGATGACAGTGTTGGACAAAACAAAAATACAGCAATGGCACATTTTCTATCGCTTCTCGCGTAATCTGGTCGATTTACTACTATATACCATCGGTTTCCTGAAAGAGGCCATGGACAGCTAGAAAAACAAAAGAGGAAAGTTACCTATTTGGATCTACCGCAAGCGTGGTATGCTTTGACACACAAAACTTCAAACAAATTTGAAGTAGTGCGAAGACGTGGTTAAAGATTTTCGCAGCTTTGTTCAAAAAGAATCTATAAGGAACAAAAATGGAAATTTTTTGATTACAAAATACAAAACATTCAAATATAGTGACAAAGCAATAACTGTGAGTGAAACTCATAATTTAGACTTCCTAACAGAACCTTTTGTTGCTCCAAGAGGAAATCATACCTTATCCACCAGATCGATTATATAATGAGTAGATTCCAATTGATCTGTTGCAATTAAAAAATATGAAATTTCCACTTTTTTTTTATTAAAAAAAAACAGGATATATCCAAAATTTAAAAGAAAGGAAAAAGGTCTAAGATATATAATAATTTCCTTGTTACAATTCCATATTAGATCATCTTAAGGAGTAAAATCTGTCAAAACCACCAAATAATTAATACGAGCGACAAGCTTCATTATTGAGAATAGAAAGATTGATACAAGTTTTTAGAATTTTTATTTTAAATATGTTCAAAGTAATTGCCAATTACAATAATGCACTTAACCATTCTCTCCTTCCATAGTATAAAAGCGTTCAACCAGCTGTCCTTAGGTATACTATCAAATAAACACTTAACGGCGATGTCAATCTCTTCTTCTGACTAGAACCTTTTCCCTCTCAAATGTTTTTTGAGCTCAAAAAATAGCCGCCAGAAGTCACACATCTCCAAATCCGGTGAGTAAGGAGGATGTCCATAATTTTTATTTTGTTTTCCGCTAAATACTGAACAGTCTCTACTTTACTAAACACACTAGGCAAACAATGTTCAACATACCATTTAGCGGTAACTGTCTTCTGATCTTTAATTGCGGCCACCAAACCCGTACTTCTAAAAAATACTGCGTACATAACTTTTTTCATTGCTCGTTGTTTTTTCACCATCGTAGGGCTTTCCTCGTCTTCATGTATCCAGACTCGGCTTTCTTGGCAAGTGGGAACATTAAAAAATGGTATGTACGTTTCATCGCCAGTTAGAATTTTAGAAATAATTTGATGACCTCCAGCATTCAACAATTCAACATATCTAAAGTTTGTTGGCAAATTCTAACACGTTCTGCTTTTTGTAAATCTGTAAGATCGTGGGGTACAAACCGAGATACAACCTTTTTCAAATGTAAATGTTCGTGCAATATTGATCTCACTTGCGAGGTTCCAATCCTCAGATTGGACTCTATCATTGCATAGGTAATACGATTGTCCTCTTCCATCATCTTCTTCACCGCAGCAATGTTTTCGGGGTTAACAGCAGCAAATTCTTTATACCATCTATAAACGGTAGGCAATGATGGAGCGAGATTCCCAAATGCCGATTTTAAACTTTCCACACACTCATACGCGCTCAAGCCTTTCTTGAAATCATAGTAAATCATTATCCGAAAGTTCTCTCGTAATAATTCCATTTTTCCGATAACAGAAGCTTATTCTATGGACTATTTCTGACACTAGTCAACCAAACTAAACTGCAATTGACAGATAAAATAATGCACTATTTAATTTAATACACAACAATTTGTTGCACGGGTAACTAGAGGTTTGTTCGAACCTGCAGTTCTGAACGGTTCTAGAACTAGTGCGCATGTCATTTAAGAAAAAGACTGTTCGGACCATGCAGCTCTGGAACTGCAAATTCTGAGAACTGATAGTTCGGTGTTCGGTCTTTCAGAACTAGTAATTCAAGAACCGTTCGGAACGGTTCTAACAGTTCTCGATGATGGGCTAGTATTTGAAATTCTGATAAATCCGGAGCATGCGTAATTGTCATTCGTATCAGCTTTCGCATTTTTCTGGTTATGTTTATCGTATTTATGTTGAACTTTAGAGTTTGGAGTTGTTGTAGGTTAGTTTTTAAGTTATCGTTCAAGTACCTATTTGTTTTTTATTTTAGTTTGTGATATTATTAGAGTATTGGTGTGATTCGGTTCATCAAACCTATTTTTAATTTTTTTTACAGTTTTTATTCACACCCATTATATCAATTTTGTAATAGCCCAAGTAAACAGCTATAAGTATGTGACTAAACATTAATTTCTTCAAATGGTGGTTTATTGTTTTAGAAATTACTTCATTGACTACCATGTTCTTGAGTCTAGCAAGTGATTCTTCCTCTAAGAATAAAGTGGATGTAATGGTACAATTATAGGAACTTGCAAACATGTGAAAAGTGAATTTATAATTATCATATATTCATAGAGAAACTGACATATTTGTTAAACTTAGACAAAATAGTATTCAATATGCTGTAAACTAAACATATAATTTTTTGTTCGATGTGTCCCCCTTGAGACTTAAGAAAAATAAAGGGAATTTGTGATATCAACATATTAGATATCCGAACAATCTATTATATGTATGTGTTTGTACCAGCCTGTTACGTCATGAAAATTATAATAAATTGCAAGTTAATGTGACTCCCAGACTTGTGACACAAAACGTTCAGAGTCTGATTGATGCAAGTACCAAATCATGTAGGTATTGCAATTCAAATTACCAAAAAGGCCTCAATTCTCCAAAATGGATTGAAAGAGTGTACTACTTCACAGATCAAAAAAAAGAAGAGGAGTTGGCTTTGAACATTGAAAATGTATTGTAATATATTTGTTTAAATTCATCATGAATGTTGATTTTATAGTTATGTAATACATATTTATTAATGTGTGTGTGTGTGCATTTGATGCACGTGCCAATTATTAATAACAGCTTGTATTAAAAATCCTTGTTTTATTTACCCGGTTTATCAGAAATATCCATTACAAAATTTTGAAAAATGTACTTCTGAACAACTTCTTCATTAATTTTTAAATCCTGTCGTAATTTTGAGATGTAACATTTAAATGTTCATTACGATTGACATTTGTCCACCAGTTTGGTGTTTTTTTAAAAAATGCAGAAATATCCATAACAAAATTTAGAAAAATGTATTTCTTATAAACAGCTTTTTCACTACTTATTAAATGCTGTCGCAATTTTGGTGGTTAGATGCAGATGCAGTAACATTTAAATGTTCATTACGATTGATATTTGTCCACCAGTTTGGTGTTTTGTAATATATAAATATATTGCTTATATAAAAAATGCAGAATTATCCATTACAAAATTTAGAAAAACGTATTCATATAAACAGCTTTTTCATTACTTTTTAAATCCTGTCCCAATTTTGGTAGTTAGATGCATTAGCTATTTAACGTTCATTACGATTGATATTTCTTCCAATAAGTTTGGTGTTTTTTCAATATTACTATTACTAATGTTGGTAGTATAAGTTTCCCTAAAATTCCAATTTTAAAACTGTTCGAACCTTCAGGATTTCGAACCGTTCTAGAACCAGTATTTGGCCGGACATGCGCATTATTATCAGAACTACTAATTCTAGAACGGTTCTGGAACTGTTCAGAACTGGAGGTTCGAACAAACCTTAGATTTTTCAATTCTCAATAATTGTAGCTTATCCCTCGTGTTAATATTGCGTTTTTCTGATGAAAACAGTTTTTCGTATCTCCTGTTAAATTAAGTTTATGGTCTTTACCAACTTTTCATTCGGATTGGATTATGTTAATAATTGTTTGTCGTCGTAAATACATTAATACATTTAAAGCGACTTTTAAGGTATATATATATATATATTTATCTTTGGTTCGGGAAAAACCTACTTCTTTCCCGAATTCCTGTCAGTCATTCGGATCCAGATAGTGGATAACGCAATTTTTTTATGTTAATATCGTGTTTTATTTATTTACACTTCTCTAAATGACGGTGATTGTAGAATAACTATGGAATTTAACCTGCGGAAGTATTGAATTATTAAAAGCTACTTACTGTGTTTTGAGAGTTCCATCTTGGCAGCCTTTTTTGTATATCATTCCTTGCAGTTCTTTAATGGATTTGTTGTTCTCGTCCTTTTCAGTCGATGCCTTAAATAGTTCCACAGCTTTTTCGACAGTTAAATCATCCTTTTCTGACAACTCTTTTATTAATGTTTTCACTGGAGCCGTTTCCCAATTTTTTTTTAGGTATTCTTCAATATTTGACAGCGCATAGGGGAAGAGGGTATCCTATAATAAAAAAAACAATTAAGAAAGATGTAATAATTAATTTATAAATATGTATACAATCAGTAAGCTTATTTAGATATAAAATCATAATTTACTGATGTATATTCCTTCCGGGAGAATTCATGCTGTTGTAATAATGTTATGGTAAGTTTTGTAATAGTAAATGTTTTATTAAGATATTACCGAATATAGAGAGTAGCCAAATAATCTCGAAACGATGTTCTAGAGTAGGCATGTGCAACTTAATCAAGACCAGGGGCCAGACATAAAATTCAAATTTATAAGGGACACTTCAAAGTGAAAGTCATAGTTTTATTTCAAGGAAATAATATTTAAATCGTTTACATTTTGTGAAGGATTGTTGTAATAAACAATAACTCTAAATATGTTTGTACATAGTTATATTAGACACTATAGATTTTAATTCGTTAGGAAATGATTCGAAGTTACTACGACTTTTGTGATTCGCAAAAGTAGGAAAATGGAAGGTATTTCCTGCCATTAGTTCTACCATTCTACCACAGCCGTAACTTATTTTGGAATGTGTCCACAACTCCACACAGTTTATAAAATAGTTGTTATTGGGTTTGCGACATAGAATTCATTTAGACGACTTGTAAAATCAACAAAAAAAAGCAATAACACATAAAATAATAATCAATGCAAAATTAAATACTTTTTCGGTTTCTAAGGGCCAGGTTTAGTAAGTTTAAAACCGGATTAAATCAAGCTGCGGGCAGGCGCCGGACGTTGCACATGCCTGTTCTAGAATGACAGCAATTTATTTTGTGAAATTAAAATGTTATATGGTCAAAATAAGAATGCTTTTTTGAATATTTTGCCTTATTATTGCATTTATTGAAAAATGGTTAGTACATCTTTCTTGAACTTTTTGATATAAATTCCAGAAACTTCAGAACATCTCTAGATAAACTGATGTATTATATATTATATGTTTCTACCAGAATCAGCTCCATCTAGAAAGTGGGAGCGTAAGAGGTATAAAACTCCAATATAAATGTTTCACTGACGCAGGACTCTCAAGGAAGTTTTTTTAAATAAAGTTTGTGCTACCAGATTTTCTTAATGCTATTAAATTTCCTAACGGAATTAATAGTAAGTGAGGATTAAGATAACCGAATGAATGATATTAACTGCGACTGCTTAACTCTGACAAAATTATTTTTTGTAATTTCTGCATATTTTATATATTATCCCACACAAATAGATATTAAATTCAAAGAACAATTTTCATTTACGACGAAATGATACAGAAGTAATACTGTTAATAAAGCACTGTTAATGTAATTACTAGTGATGTTTAGAAAAGAAAAATTCAGATAAATATAAAATAACATTGACTTCGGTTTTTAGTAATACTTTTGTACGAAAACGGCTTTTGTAATGGGACTTTGAGTTCGTCTGAAAAGGATTTTTATGACAGAACATATATAAATAGTAAATAAACACGTCAATAGAATTTATAAATCTAGACGAAGAAAACCATAATGGCATAACGCGAATCGGGAGTAATTCAATAATTTAATCGAGCAGATCTGTAGCCATTATTCGATTCAGAAAAAGGTATAATTGCCGGAGGGCGCCACATTCGCTAGTTCTATATTCCTAACCTACTTTCCATTCCTTGTTTGCATCAGATGTGACTTGCATATATGCTAAACCCGCTTAGTCAAAAAATGAGGTATTACTAGTAGTCGCCAGTTTAATACTTCTTCCACGTATTTGAATGGTCATGTCATCTTAAGAGACGTTAAATACGTTTTTTCTCGCTTTTAAATTCAAATTTAAATTCACAATTCGCCAACTGCTGTAGTCATTCAACTACATATTCCCTCAAGTTAATTTTAACCAATAGGTAGATGCATTGCAGAATATTACGTTATGTTTTTGTGAGAGACGCACCGCGTACTATCAAGGAAATGGAGAATGGGAAAACACCTCGACGAGTGCGCATCCAGTTTTGAGAAAACACTGTTGTGGTCTTTGCAGAGCAATTGTCAGGCTTCCACGTTTGTATTTTTAATTAATTGTATTAGGAACAAGAAGGATAGAAAAGAAGGACAGAGCATTGACGACAAAGAGTGAAGCCGAGAGGGGTATGTTTAGATCCGGCATCGGTGGGTCATTACCTGCTTATTTGTCTAATATATATTTTGTATTCTATTCTTTATTATCGGGTATTACAAACTTCTTATGTTCATAAATAATTTATTTTTTATTTAATACCTTCATCTCAATCATTTGTTGTTAATTAGTTTGAGGTTAAGAATTTCAATTTATTTTCCATTCCATTTTTCTTACTAATAATTTAGCTGTTTTGTCTCTCATTTAGTACTTAGTATGTAATATGGTTTGAAAATCCATAATTTGCTTTTTTAAAGTATAATTATTAGAAAAGTAGCTTTCATTCAAAAATAATTAAAAGATAATATTCGAATTTATATAATTTAATAAATTTTATTACACATGATACTTAACGGTATGCAACCCGCCACTTTATTTGTCTACAAACTGACATTATGCTCTCTCGATATATATATTACTTACTCTAAGATTAGGAAGGACTTGTGTGTGTTATTAACACGTCGTTCTCTGTATCGAGCTTTAGTAAGTCGAAGATTTAAGCCTGATGGCATTTCTCTTCACATGTAAGTTTGTTTATATTTCTCCAAATCAATGAAGTTTGCATGCGAATTGTTGAATTGCCATAATCACCAACTGATATTATTCAATCAATAAATATTTTTCATTAAATTTTTATTTTTTTTATTTATGATTTATTCGCTTCAGTATTCCAAATTCCCGCTTTTGAGCAACATTCAAAAAGCCAATATAAAAAGCATCTTGAGGCGCGTTCTCCCTCCCTCCATTTCTCTAGATGTCTTAATTTATAAGGAGGGCCATCATCTACTAAGTTAAACCCTGAGATAGTGATGGGCAAGATACCGGAATATGAATACTTCTTTTATCCGACTAGAAAGACTAGTGTTCTATTGGCTCTAGATCAACCCCGCCTACCGCTTTCCCCTACAAAACGCGTGCTTGTTCAGTCTCATCAAAAAGTACTCTCATTCCCCTATCTTGCGCATCCCTACCCTGAGAATATAACTTCCTCCTACGTATGCACATATCAGACAATCAAAAAAACTCTAGCGTCATAGACACCGACCTCATTCGTTGACGCTAAAAATTTGACGTCTCTTTTGCTGATGGGTGATCTGAATAAAATAAAAACTCCTCGTTATTGGTATGATCGCCTGCGTTAATTTATAGAGTTGCTCCAAATCATATCTGCAATATTGTATCTATGTTTTCGATCAAGCGTTTGGTCCTATTCACCAAAAATTAAAAAAAAGGATATTGTCGCAATTACGTATACAGAAAAAGAGTACCATACAATAATTGGACAATTCTCCAGTATTGTGGTTCTAGGAAAAGACTGGCATACCTCTAAATGCAACAAAGCAACTGCTTCAGTTATAAACTTTCAAAAAATGGCCTATTCAGCTTAACTGCGCCAGAAGATTATAGATGGAAGCTATATTGGAGTTTCAAAAAGCATTATTAAACGTGGAAAAACACTAATTATGTTAATTCATTATATTATACAAGTAGAAAGAGCGGTACATCCTTAGAAAGCGACAACTGTTTCCAATTTATTAAGTAAAATTTTATGGAAATAATTGTAAAGTGTTGCCGATTTTAAAGTTCTAATAAGGCAATGATCAATCAAGAACTAGTAGCTATGCAAATGTCTGTAGAAGATAATAGTGACACTACTTTCTGTCAAAATAATAAGGCTTACAAAAGACACTGATTTAAGGGTTTATATTAATGTAAAAGTTCACGAATTTCTTCATTCTTTTAAATTAATGTTTCTCTTTTGTGTTTTAAGGCATTTTGCAATCATGTTGCGAATATATTTGTTTTTAGCGTACTGCACATTTATGTCAAGTACACACAAGTGTTGTCTGGTCGCAGCATGAATGTATTACTGTCGTGGTAAGTGAAAACCTGTGTCGTCCGATACACATAAAGCACGTATTGCTGGCTCAGCAACTACTTATGGACGGCAGAAAGCATTTAATTCGGATCTACTTACAGTGATAGAATGTTACAACATTCCATGGAATACGGTGAATAATTAATGAGTTTTTATTCATTTTTTACAAAATTGTGTGCCCGGAGGATAAGAAATAATATTTTATAATAGATACATTATTTGTTATCCTTTTGCTTAATTAAAACTTAATACAATAAAAATCCTTCAAAATGAATAGTTATTACTAACTAAATAGAAGACATTAAATGTAAGTAAGTATAGCAAGTAAATAATATTAGAAAAAATACAATAAAATACGAAGTTTGTAGGTCAAAATTTCGAAGAAAATATGTATATGATAAGTGAGTAATTACCCTATCATCAGAAAAGGCAAACAACATAAATGATACTGAGTAAATCATTATCACAAAATAACAAGAGCCAGCAGAAATACTAGTTGAAATCAACATGGTTGTTGGTTGCAACATTGCGACTGTAAATCCTCAATTCGTTCTTTGGCAAATATTTTACCCATATGCTCAAAGTATATAATATCACTACTCAATCGTAAATAAACTGAGAACTTTCTTATATGTATACAATCTTATTTTTTTTTTATATACAGTTGTCCCAAATTAAGCATGAAATACTTTTATATTCTGAATAAACGTGTGTGTGTGATCGATCAGATTAAGTGTTACGAATTTTGAATAATCTTTTTATATAAAATTCTTGCCAAATAACTTGGATACATTCCTAGCAAATGTTATTAAGTTATTAGCATAAAATAAAAACAAGCTCTTTTTAATAACAAAAAAAAATCCGTTTTGACTCATTTTATTTTTATTATTTTGTACCAGTTTTTATTTGTAAATTATAATAATACTTCTTAACACTGCATATTAAAAAAAAAGTGACAACTATCGTTTGGAGACTACTTTCAGTTTCCATATTATTTCGAAGGTTTGAATGTATTAAACCATTTGAATAATTAGTAATCCCTGGTAAAACATAATTGATTCTTTACAAGGAAAAAGAATAATAGATTTGATCAAGCTTACGTATTTACAATGTATCTATAAATTTACTGTATTTTAACTGTAAAATGTAAAAAAATAACAACTGGTAAAGCAATAGTAAATAAAACTTATAAATGATAAGTGTATTATTATTAAGAATTAATTAAAACCAAGTTGGTTTTATCTAGAAAAAACCCAAGTGGTTTAAACCAGTGAGTTAAACTTAGTGGTTGAAATATGTAAACTCTGAATAAAATTAACAAATTTCTATAGAACATTTGAATTTTTTTCTTAACTTGTTATGCGTAGGTATAAATCACTGCAATATCAATCTAGTAAGACAATTTCAAAGTCTAGCTAATAAATATTTCCTCTTAAAAAAGCGACTGATGCTGAAGAGTTAATGCGATAGTTTAAAGTAAAATCGAAGCGATTGCTACAAAAATAACAACGCACATTAATTCTATTTTGCGTTAGAAAGTACTGAAATTGTCTTCTCACCAATCGAGTATTGGTGATCCAACTGTAATAAGAAGCTCTCTAAATTATTTAATCATTCTCGCACACACGTATTAATCAAATTCATATGGATTACTTTATAATTTTGGGGAGGACCTAAAAAATCCTAATTATGCCACTATCTGTAGGGCAACTACATGACCAAGTAAGAGGAATTCCTTAAATAACGTAATGTGAAGAGTGATCATGCAAGCATCATTACCCGAAGTAAATTGTGTGTAGAATTCCAGTAAAGTTAATAAAAACATTTCTTTTACAGAGGCAATCCGCTCATGAGTATTTATGTCTTTATGACTGTCAGGAATTACTGGAGTCATCTAATGTAGGTTTAGGTTATGTGTAGAGCGCTTCATGGCACTGGTACTTCACCCATGCTCCCTTAGAGGAGAAGAAACCACACCCCTAGTCAGTAAGGGTAATTGGAGAAGAGAGGTGCTGATCTCCAGGCAACTTTCTTTATTGTCTGCGGGAAAGTCGAAATTAACAGTCTACAATGCCCAACCATATAAAACAAAACAATACTAATCTTCCCCTTTTCTTCTTTAAATTTATACCGATCCATACAAAAGAAATAGAAAATATATAATAAACCACGCATTTTTTTGTATTTACTGCCAAAGTCTTTTCTACAAGCATTGAGAGAATTATAGTATTCTTGGATTGAGTTGGTCTTTACTTGATGTAAATCCATTTTCAATGTGAAATAAAACAAACAAATGACTAAATAACTTTAGTTAGTAATACAGTTTACCTAATTTCACACATAACATCTGTTTGCAATAGATTTAGTTCCACGTACTTTTTGTATAGACCCGACACTTTTAGACAAGAAATTGTTCTTTACATATCAGTTCTTAGAATTTCTAATATCCACACACTATGTATAAGAGTCAAGTGTATGTAGATAGTTATTATTGTATATGTCAACCTGACGAAGCTACAGTGTCGCGAAACAGCTGTCGTTGTTATTAAATACAGTGTAAATCTTAAACATTTGTTTGTTTTATTTCACATTTTAAATTATAGTATTACTTATATGGAGACTAACTGTACAATAAGTAAGTACGGAACTTAATAATTATCACAATCGATAAAGAATATTCTAGTGAATATTTAATTAAATATAAAAACCATACTTATAAAAAAATAAAAGTGAATAAAATTCTGATTAATATAGGTACAGCAATAAATTCAGTAATTTATTGCTCACCTCTCTCTTATAATTACAGATTCAAAACCATTCAATAAATTGTAAAAAAAAGCCGGATGCATTACGTTTATTGTTATAAATTTTATAATCATCCGATATGCGTTCATCAAATACCAAGTCTGAACAATGTCTGGTGTGCCACTGCCACAGTACTGCGAGTTGGGAGCCAAAGAATGATAAATGTGTAATTCAGTAAAATTACAGTAGTTATAGGGATATAGTGTTATAACTTCTAACGAAACGAAAAAAAAATATTCTAACGTCCACGGAGATGACAACGTAAATGCCGAAACACGTATCCAGAATTTTAAATTATACCTCTTCTCTCCTCCTCGGCTTTATAGCAAAAACATTCGATAAAATATAGCACGTTACTACACTATTAAATTCTAGTAGTACAAACAATAACAAGTCTATCAAGAGAATATCTTACAAATATTTTATCAGTTATAACAAATTCTTACATACCGATAGAGTAAAACATAGTTTATTAGCGTTGTCCTTGTCAATATAAGAATTTTAAGCAATCATTGTCATTCAGTTCATAATTTACAAGTCCTTATTTGTCGATTTTTACCAATATAAAACTATTATTAATATAGCATATATCTCGTCAAAATAAGAAGAAAAACAAATATTAAAAACCAAGGTAATTGTAATATATAAACAATGCATATAAGATTCAGAAAATCGCGGTACAAATTGACGCAATCGCACAAACACAGCGGCAAATTATTATTTCAAATATATACATATACAATAATCAAATAGGTTATAAGCACCATTACAAAATCAAACGTTGCCGCTTACGAAATAAAAAAACATGGTAACAATAGTGGATATGAATTAAAATAATTGAAACTTCAGTATACTGAAAGCAATTGATTTAAAAACAAAATACTTGGAATTTTAATACGTACAAAATAAATTAAATTACGTTAAATCCAGTAAAAAAAAAACGATAAGATAAAAAAAATTGGCGTCCCTTTAACTGTAGTCCCACATAATAAATAACCCAGCTGTTTTTCCATTGCCTGACATATATTATGACAAAAGATTATAAGCTGCTAGAGTCGTTCGAACTTTGCTGAGACTGTACCCATAGGATGAATGCACTGTATTCGAGCGAGGGATAAATTTTTACCTGTCCAAGGACAGCAACTAGGGGTACGGTCTGGTCTATCAACACGTGCAAGATATTTTCAATTTTCTTTCAAACGAAAAACTTATACTACATAGTATTACAACAGACCGAGAAACAATATTTTTTAACATGGATGAACCAACGCCGCTATCTTCTTATGGAAGTAAATTTTGTGCATACAGCTTGCATTAGCCTTTTACGAGAACGCACAGTTCTGCTCAAAATTCACATCCATGTCCCAATTTCTCTAGATAATTTTTATTTGATTTGTACTCGCAAATTTATAAAAATACTCAATTCTACAAGAATAGTAACTAATCTATATATTACAAACATAAAAACAACATGTGTAAGTGAAAAAAGTCCGTTAAAATTTAATTACAAAATCTTACCTTCACGAAACTATTTGAGGTGGTTGTACCGGCTATATCTAACAATACCACAGAATACTTTTCCAAATTGATACTCGAAGCACATTCATTTTCTGTACTCATGTTGTTAATCGTTTCTGTTAGTCTGACTAGATGTATCAAATCTTATACGAAAAATAGTAATTAGGCAGTGCGTGGCAGCTGAATAGTCTACAGCCTATATTATAAATGCTAGTACGTTTTCGTGTAAAATGGCGAAACCGGTGATCTAACGCCTGCGTATTTCATTGTATATAAACGATCGTTAACGGTTACGCACGACAAAAGAATATAAATACCAACATAAAAAGCATTTTCAGCTACTGCGCATATTGTTTGTTTTCAAATTCAAATAATAAACAAACAGTATAATTCAAATATCCTTTCTTGCTATTGGCAAATTAATTGTAATTATCTCAAGGTACCTTTTTCACATTGAATGATTTGACAATGAAGACAAATTTATTTTCGAACTGAATAGTTGCCTTTCTGAAAATAAGAAAAATAATGTTTTGGATACGCCAGAATAAATATTACATTTTTTTATTAGTTGCAAACTCGTTTAAGTACGTCCGCATTATAATTTATATACATTTTGGAATAAAATGCCCCCATTAATTAATAATTCTGGAAATTCATTGTATATCATTATATACTCATTTAAACATGTCGTTAGAGAGAATTGATAAATTAAAATTTTTAAGCATTTAATTATAAAAGGTATATTTAAAATACCAGGTGTTTGGATATCGGACGGCGTGAATCGCTAGAGTTACGATTTTAAATCTTATAATATGGAAGTTATTTATTCAACATAGGTTTAATTTTGCATTTTATTTTTCAAAATTCATAGAAAGGCATTATTTGGATAAATATTGAATATTCATGCTATATTGTAAGTACAATTACTTGAAAACTTGAATTTACTACTTCGTATGTATGATAATTGACCAAATAAGTAAATGAAATGAAGGCCTCATTTTTATATAAACAAGACTTTTAATAAAATAAGATCCTTCCTCGACATTTTTACTGTCTTTAATTTAACAGCTATAATTTTAAAATTTTTTAATGTCATAATTTCATTTTTTTTTATTGCTACTTAAATAGTCCAAGAAACTTTTACTATAGGTATAAGTATGACTGCGTATGATTATATATTGTTTTATTATAATAATAGATGAACCTATATAGAAGAATACTTACCTTATAAATAAAAATAAGAAAAACTTACTGCATTATTTGATATTGTTCTTTTGTTTTGACAGATTCTACACAAAATGGAAAAATATGCACAAAGAATTTGAAGAAATTGGCGTCCAACGAGCGGGGCATATCATGTATAAAATAATTTGATATTTATAACAAACTTTCCTGAAAATGCTCTCACAAATTTAAACAATGCCTCTAAGAATATAAAGGTTACTTACCTTGTTGATGAAAATAATTTACTCATTTTGGATGAAACAGGAAAAAATGAAACTACTATTTAAAATGGCATTTATGTATTTATATAATATTTGTATGTATGTATAGAGAGTGCATTTACAATTGTAATACATATACAGTGTTTTTCATCTACTAAATACAGAGGTCATTTTGTAGATGATTAAAAAAATACTGAATGTATAAAATTTATTAAACGAAAAAAAATAAAATAAAATATTGTAAAAAAATAAAAGCTAAATCAAGATCTTAACGTATATAAATAATAAATAATTAAATTTCGTCAGACTTTAATAAATAAACATATTAAAACAAAGGACACGAATTATGAAAAGAATATTAAAATTTAAAAAAACATATAGGAATCAGTGATTTACACAAAATACATTAAAAATTCAGATGATCTTGCCGAATTTACAAAACGTTTTAAAAAATATTGAATCTACATTCTAAAATATTTTATATTTCTAAAATATTATTCACATTTTCGTTTTTTTTTCTTTTTCTCTTTAAAAATATCATGGGGTTTACTCATATATATATATTTTTTGTGTGAATGTACATCTTCTATTTTAATATTTGTCCCCTTTAATTTTTTTTACTTAATTCTGCAATTTCTAATTATAATTCAAAGAATATATCAAAATCTTGAAAGTTAGAGTAAAACTATTATAAAAAATCTAATCATTTTCTTTCATATTTTTTTTTTATTTAGTTTTAAAGGCATTTTCTCATCTCATCCACATTCAATTTAAATTTATATCAATGTGACGTCTGAAAGATACTGTTCTATTATAAATTTGAAGAGTTTACATAGCTATATGGGAAAAAGAATGACAACTAAGTGAGACTTCAAGCGATTAGTGAATATTTTTATATTTCGATTAATTGGGATAATTATTCGAAAATCAATGTTCTTTTTTAAATCAGATGTATGTATGCATATGTATATAATTAATCAATTAATGCTTCCTTTTATTATCACTATGGGTCCATTTTATAATTACATAGATTATGATGTAGTAAAACTACTTTTCTACACATGTATTGAACATTTTTTCTTTGTCGGTATTTTTACAGAAACTTTTAAAATGTATACTTTATATGTTCGTAAAGGGAAGTTTTAGAGAAAAGCAGGCATACTTCAATCCAGTCACTTTTTTATACGCACCTAAGCGCAGTCACTCCCGCGCACGTGTTTGCAATCATCCAAGCCGTTTTTCTAACGCCCCCAATTTGTTACTTATACTTAGAATATGTATACATATATAAAATTTCTAACCTGACAGTTTGATGTACAACAAAATATAATAACTTAATAAAGAATTATTTCAGATCTCAATACATTCTCGTTTTGATCACCCATATTTAGAAATTTTACAATTTTATTTTATACCTACTTTTTACTTTAGAAGTATTAACTTAAACAGCAATCAATTAATCGTTTTAAATAATAATTCTACAAGAGATACTTAAAATGAACATAAAGCAATCTGAAGACTTCTAATTTTGGTTTAATTTTTGTTCTTGATTTGTGATAACCAGACAACCTGTTATAGGTTCCATAAGTATGTTGCAAAATAAATGAATTTTTAAGTTTGCCAATACAAGTTTTAGATACTAGAATTAAAACTAAATAGGCAAATTAACATCAAATCAAAATATCTATAAAAACAAATTTCATCCTGGCCAAGAAAATGAATTATATGGTAAAAATTTATTTATAGTTTAACTGATGACTGACAATCAGCAGTTATTATATTTTTTAAGTAAAATCGAAAACAAATTTTAACTCTCTAAGTCTCTCAAATATCTCTCATATTTCATTAACATTATTTGTTGCAATTCTTCTAATATATTTAAATGCTTGAATATAGCTGAACAAATTTTAAACGTAAATTACTTACTACAATGGTTGGTTATCAAAAAGAATAGTTACACCAAATGGGCACTCTAACTCTAACGATTTAGAAGATATAAGGTTCTATATTGATTTACAAAGAATGTAAAATTTGATATATTAAGTCATCATTTAATAATATACCTGAAAAATCTTGAAAACTAAACAAATCTGTTAATGTTTCACAATTGATGGATCTCCAAAATTTGAAAAATTAACACTGTACCAGTTTTGTAAAATAAATGTGAGATGAAACGTAATATGGAGGGCTTTTGGGTTTCATAATTATTATGATATCCAAATCAATATAAATGCATTACGGATAGAAAAATCTTAATACAAGTTATTCACAACAGATAATGTTAAATAATAGGAAGCTACCAGTCACGTATTTTGTAAACGCATAAGAAAAAATAATACTTTCAATAGTAATGATTAAGAAACAGCAAGTTTTAAAAAAATTCTGAATACAATTGCACTATTTCAATTCATATGAGTGATCTACGAAACCAGTCTATATACCAATGGCGTAGTACTTGGCAAGAATTATTCAAGAGAGCAAATTAATAATATCAATAAAATAGGAACGAACAAAAATGAATTAATTAACAATTAAAATTAAATAAAACCAGAAATTTCTATATTACTACTACCACTATTATTATTTTAAGTAAGTACGATCGTAGTTAAATAAGTCTAATAGTAAATAAAAAAGTAGTTAAAAATGAGGTAATAAGAATGTAATAAATCACAGAATAAACTTGCATCTCTAGAAAATTTTCTTGAGCAATCAATTTTCGTTGGATCTTAAGAGTAATTTAAATTTAGAAAAGAAATTAAAAGAGTATTATTATCAGTTCTATATAGGAAATTTGTTTCTTACATACTAGCTTTTGTGACAATATTATAAAATTTAGACGTCATTATACATAATATTGTCATAAAACAATATTGCAATTCTTCAATGTGCAATGATCATAGCCCGGGAGTTCCAGTACATGAAGCCTAAACCGGCACAGAGACAACACAGAATTTGTTCCAACCCCTTGATAAAACCCTATAGTGTCAGTACCTGCGCAGTTGAAAAGTAGATTTTTTCGTACTGCGCATGTGCAGAACAATATAGCTCCAATAACATAAAACTATAGATTACTCTGACCATAATTATTAAGAAATCGACAATAGCTAAGAATAGAATAAGTATTTAAACAGAAATTCATTCAACCAGTAAACTCGAATAAGGTTACCCTTTACTTGAGTTATACTGATCTGAGTAATATATAATGAACGCGCTCGGGAATAGTATTATCAAAGTATATACTAATCATTAGGCTTACTTAGACCACGAAAATACAATGGCAGCACATAATTTGTTATCATTGACTACATGGCTCGTAAGTAGAAAATCACTACCAAACTTATAGATTCATTAATATTAAAATGTATATGACCTCATAAATAATTTACATTTTTGGTTTGGGAAACATACAATACTAAGTTATAGGTACGTACGTAATATTATTATATTGCTGAGGTTTATGTTACAAAGTCTTAACAAAACTTTAAAACCCGGAGTTTATGTATACTACCTGTAACTTTTATTTTCCATCTTAAATGTTTCGGGTTGTGTAAACCTGTAATTTCTACTTTAAACATATGTGCTGACCTACTATATTTTCTAAATATTTTTGCAGTCTTAAAGTGAAATGTTGAAGTTGTATTTTTTTAAAAATATTGTAACTAAATGAAAGTTGTTAACAATCAAATACGTAATGTCGATTATAAGACTGTGGGTGTAAAGTTTACACTTTAATAAACACAAACGGTTTTAGCAGCATATCATAGTTGCCTTCTTCAGAAGGTGATTTTCTCTGTCTCTTTTTGTGTTGTGTGATACGGTGCTAAAAGAGTTTAAAATGCAAATCAAACATGTACAAAACGTTTACAAATTAAATCATATTTTAAATAAAAATTTAGCAAGACGGTGCACGTAAGAGAAAGAATTGATTAACTTCCACAAGTGAATACATACTGTTTTGGCAGAGTATCAATTCCTTTCTCAAACCTGCACTCTACTCACAAGCTATCTTAGTCAACAACACATCAAGACACGGGACGATGAATACTCCCAACCGTCACCTAATGTTAAGCAACCCAAACCGCGCGTTCTCATAAATAATTATAAAGTTTTGCATATATAAAATTAATGGATTTATGAACAATATATTATTTGCAAAATTATCGATCAAACCAACAAATGTGTGCATAAAATAAATCCTTATTTTAACAATAAAATTTTGTTGGTAGTAAATTATTTGAAATCAAGCTTAAAATTAAAGAAAAAGTTCTTTACTAGATATAAGTATTTTAAATTTAAAAATAATAAATGTGGCCTTACATTATTTAAGTTAGTTTTTCGATGCGATAAAATCTTTAGCCCATTTTAGGTTATGACATTGTCTCAAAAAAATTAATACTGTTATATATAAGGCGTTTTCGGAAATTAGAGCCGGGCATTGAACCGACAACACGGTTAGCACAAGAGCGTTCTTAAGTCAGCCTGGTAAAAGTAATAGTGGGCGTAAAATCGAAAAAGTAACGTGGGTTCAACACATGGTTCTGTTTTCATAACCTTAAAAAGTGTTAATGTCAATATATTACATTTTCTTTATATGAAATAAATTACAAAAAAAAAAAAAATGATATATTGTATTTTGTGACAACGGCTTCATAGTTTTTAATGCAAACTATTTTCGTTTTCCTCTTTACGTTAAGTTGTAATAGAGTATAGTATCATACTCATCAGCAGATTCAAGTACAAACTTGCTAATAAAACTTTATGAATATCTGGGGTTGGAGTATTCACTGTGTCAGTCTGCTACGGATTCTAAGCTAAGACACAGATGCTAGGAATATAGGTTACGTAAATGTTTTCTTTACCTTACTAGACGTGATTCTAAATGGCGTTTGTAAATGTTTCAAATAACATAAATTTGTGAATTTGTCAGGTACTTTCTGACCGGGTCAGTTAAATGCTATAGATTTTCCGAAAACGCCTATAGTGTACAACACATAACCAGTTTACTGTGACTATGGACCACGTCTACATGGCGAAAGACGTGGTCCATAGTCACATAGTGTATGTGTAGTAGTACTACACATACACTATAAACTTAAGTTAAAATAGGCCCAAATAGGAAACTCTTAACTGCAACAAGTACATATGTTGCCCAATCATGTAGATATAAGGCTTGTTCCAACACAAAATCACAAATTAGTCAGAAGCAATCAAATGTTGTAAAAGCAATCAGAAACTAGTTTTATGATTTCTCTCAACTAATGACATTGCTTTTGAGTAGTTTGTGAGTTGTGTTGGAACGTATAGATAAGATGGCTTAAAATATCCGTTACACTTGTGAGCACGCGCAAATCAAAACTTTAAATTTTAGAAACTATTGAGTTATATCTTCTAGTTGCCTTGTAGCAGGAGATGGTTTAAATCGCTAACAACAGTAGTAATACACAATTATTTGTAACCATCCAAAAGCTTAATCAGAATTTTACAAATTTTATTAAACGTAAAATGTTGAGACTGACGTAAACACCTTCTATTCAATAGTATTCGATGCCTAAAAACAGTTCTCCCAGAGCTTGATCTCAATTTACAACAGATTGTGTTGAGCTGGGTTTAGAGAAAAACTCATTGTCCCTATCTTGTGCTTTACCAAGTGCTGGAACCGGCATTCTCTTTTTAGACCCATTTAACGCGATACAATATTCTGCACAGTTTTCTCATACTGATCTTTAAATAGAACATGTTCTATTTCCACGCAAAATTCTGCATAGTAACTACGTGGATTTGTTGCGCTTAGGCAATGTGTACATCTACGAGCAAATAGAAACAGGAGGGAGGGTATGGGTGGTAGCGATAGATATCAGACGTGACGGAAGTCGGCCATTACATAAACCACATTGTGCAGGTCAGTTCTGTTGACAGCGTTTGTGATTTTGTTTAAATAGTGACAGGACAGTTATGTTTTCATCTGTGAAGAGCCTACGTTTGTGATTTTGTCCAAGTAGTGGCAGGATATTTATGTTTTGATATCTGACGAGTATAATTTCTGTAAATATTTGTAAAAACGATTGTGGGAAACTATTGGTTAAAGCATGGTGAGCTGCGCGGTAAGTTTCGTAACATGTTGGCATGTATCTACTCAATTGAAAATTTGCGTTCATGTACAAGCAAAAAATGGAATTGTTTCTTGTTTTTTGCTGTATCTGTTCACAAACGGTAGCCATTTTTGTTAATGTTTTGTGCCAGTGGCGTGCCGTAACCACGGTCATATGCCCTAACATAAATTTACACATTGTCAAAGATTGTCATGATGGTGTATAGTATAATGGATTATATAATACGTTTGTTAAATGATATTATCATTTTACAGTTTCCCGAAAAAGCCAGAAGTCTATGCTACATGGATAAGATTTTTGAATCGGATAGAAGAAAGTATACCGAAGTTTGCAGTTCTCTGTTCACAACACTTCAAGGAATCCGACTTTGATAAATCGGCTTTCAGAAAAATCTTAAATCGCAACGCAATTCCGTCAGCGCATGTACAGCGCCGTAAATATGTAAGTAGAGGACCTGTTTTCACAGTGTATTTAATTAAACGAATGTAAACTATTTTGCTATCATTTACATTTTCTTCCTCTAATAGGTGCTGACTAAATTTTTATTGTTACAGGAAAAAGTATCCAATGTACAAAAGGTTCTACAATCGGACAAAATAGTTTGTGCAGAAGGTCCATCTACTGGTATACATGCAGAATTGGTTGAACCTGTATCTGCACCTATGGACACCCATGATATCACACAACTCTGGCCTAAAAGCATTTCACAAGTGGCATCTACTTCATATGGCGATGATACACCCAGAAACGCTAAACTGAGACGACAAATTAGGAAAATTGCTGATGTGAACATACAACAGTCTCAAAAAATAAGAAAACTGCAGAAGAAAACATGGTTTCTAAAGAAGCGCATTTTTAAATTGAATTCTGTGATATTGGAATTGCAGAAAAAGAATTTGATAAATGAATATGATAGAAGATCATATTATATTGCTAATTAAAGCTGTTGTACATTATTGTAACATACGCATAAGATATGCATGTAATAATGTATCCCCTGCGGTAAAAATTAGATCGCATTTTACAAAAATGATTCAATTCAAGGGGCAATAATAAAAAAATATATTTCAACATATAAAAAATATGGAATCCCATTTTGAAATATGTTTGCTCACAGAAAGACAAAAAATAATGAAGCAACCTATAATTACAGATTTTCTTTTAAATGTTATGTAAACATAATGCCGCATTTTTAAAGTATATAACGATATATGTATGTACATACCATACATATATCCTCACATATATGTACATACATTAATATATAATATGTTATTTAGTTTAAGTTTTTTTAGCAAAGTGTTCTGCTTTTACTTTTAATTTTTTAAAATACGTATGTTTTAAGCCCAATAAAAATTTTACTTTATTACTTTTCATGTTTATTTTGACCGATCCCACAAGCTGACACCTCCAACAATCGTAAAAAAAAGCTGGAACCATCGGTGTCCGCTCTTGTGAGGTTTCACTGTACATTATATTATAAAAGACGATGTTTTGGCTTTTTTTCGTCTGCCATTCCTCTTCATTATACCCATGTACCTACGCCTATGCCCTATCGTGCGACAAGTTCCCCCACTCTTATAAACCACTTTCATCGTACTTCCGTCGCGTCTTATTATAGGATAGGTTCCCTCCTGTTTCTATTTGCTCGTAGGTGTACATTAAAATTTGTGCATTATTTGCATCTAGGGTTGATAAACTCAATATTATAAGGAATATGTAAATTATTCGTAAAGCCATTATAAAACTATTCCAAATGTATTTGAAATTATGAAAACCATCTGGTGTTTGAAAAAAAGGATCAGAATTATAATATCAGATCATTCTTGTTCTATAATAAATTGCTGAAAATATTTAACCAACTGTTGAAAGTTACTGCATAGATACATACATGAGGTGATCCTCAAAAAGAATTAGAAAGCAATTTCTGTCAAGATCTAGCTAATTGTTCAGTAACAACAAGTTAAAACGTAATTAATTTTGAGAAAACTAAAATAATAACTTTTGGACTGAATCAATTATAACTGAAATTAAATTAGATGTAATACAAATAATCAAAAAACTACTCGCTGTTACTATAGATAGATAATATTATGCCCAGGCCTTTAAAATGTATTCTATGTTGCAAGTAGGCAAAATAAGTTATGTACAGCTAATTGTAGAATCTTCTACAAAATATTGCACCGTGCCAAGTGATGTAAAGTTTATGAAGACTTGCAAATAACTCGCTAATAATTATTTTAGATATAATTAATAATAATATATGGGTATCCACCTAACTCTATAAAATTGTTTCCAGTAAAGCAGAACTCATAATAATGCTATTTTCTTATAATGTACAGAGCTATTCACGGATTGTTTTCAAATGCCAGCTATATCAGTTTATCGCTTCTGAATTTAGTTATAATCAAGATTGAAGTTGATTTTTCAAAATTATATTCAATTCTGTTTTTACACAATGGACGTATAATAATTTTTCGGTGAAAAAATAAATTATTCACAACATTAGAAATTAACAAAATAATATGTCTGTAATCACAGAATCAAAATAAATTCCCTCCCTGCTAAATTACATAATCCGAGTTATTTCTCATAAACAAATTAATAAAATTATTTTGTTATAATTTGTCAAATGTCAAATTCATTTCAATTGTGTAGAAAGAGAATAAAATTCCCTTTTACTCACTGTCAAATCAAAATTGTGTAATAATAGAATTGAGTGTATAATCATCTTATGATAGACAGTAGAATAGATACAGAAGCGTGTTTTATATATTTAACAGTTTGTATCCTTTGCAGAATGATTCTCAATGTTTTAATATCAGATCTTGTGATTCAGTAATTATTTATTGGGACTACTAAGTAGAATTTGTGGGACACTGATAAAAAAAAGTAAGACGCTTTTAGAAATTGTATATAAATAGAAATCAGTTAAATACTGTTTTTATAACTGTGATGTTCACCGTTTCATATCAAATAAAATTAAATAAATAGTAAATATAATAAATTTCATTGTTAATTTCATATTTTAAGTAGTTGTTACTGTTAAATGGCACAAATCACATCAAAAATATTACTTTAATAATAAAAATTACCTATATATAAATATATGGCCTACGGAAGAAAAATTTTTTTTAAGTACAGACAAACTGTCAAAAATTTGTAAAAATACCGCCGTACCCTTATGCTAAGTTAATACTCAATATTTATATATTTATATATATATAACACAATAGAAACTAATTCTCAGTCTTCACAATTATACAAACACGGGTTACCTTTGAAAGAGTCAACACTTTTTTAAGCATATGTTTTTCTGGTTTAATATCTCTTCTTGGTTTTTTTAACCCCTATATGCTTGGTCTATCGACCCAATATATATATATATAATATATATAACATTCATTTAGTTCGAAGGAATTGGTCACTATCTACACCAACATATAAAAAACTGTACACCACAAATTTATAAAAATTAATTAGGCAATAATAAAAATAATATACCTTAACGATAAGTTACGTATATACAAGATCACTCATGGTGGCGTTTTTGTTTGAATCATTGCAATATCTATAAAAAAAAAGGGATTAGAAAAACATGTTTTTTTGAACATCCATTCATTTGTATTATTTGTCGAAGATAATTACTGTTTAAAATGATAAAGAAATCCTGTTCTATTGGAGTAGTTCATTTAAGGTTGTAACTTTGAAAGACTAAGTATGCCGTGGCTAAAGGCAAAATAGGATAGTAAAATGGCTAGTGCTATGCACCTATCACCTATTTGATTGTAAAATATCATCCACAGGTACTCACTTTTAAAAGGCTTAATACAGTCGAGGTCAAGAAAGCTGATGACATTAAAAAAATTAGTGTTACATTTTGAAATTTGTTCGCTAACCTCAATTGTTTATGCAGCCAATGAGCTGTCAATGAGCAAACAAAACGTTATTAAGTATGTAGTCATAGATTTGTATTGAAGCAGATATTATTTTTATTGAATATACACAGCATTATTATTTAAATGATTATTCATGTATTTAATACAAGTACTAAAACTAATCTATAGTTTATTTTTTGACAACTTTCAATTACTCGAGATTAATAAAACAATATTTCATTTTCATATTGTCATTTGTCTTCTTCCATATAGATTTATATGTATTCACTATCCCTTAAATTTAAACTGAAAGTATGTGGTTGGAAGATATTTTAAATGCAAGTAAATAAAAAACTTATTTTGTTTTATGTGACAAATAAATTGAATATGTTCATTCTTACTTGACATATAACACTACAAAACAAAACTTTACAGCCAAAGGAGTGGTTCATTATCCTCTATTATTATGAAAATACATTTGATCTTAACTTTAATTTTGTTATAAAACCACCTTCAAGTTTTCATCACATTCTATTGATAAATTATTTTATGTCAAAGAAAGTACAACTAAAATACTTTAAACTCCAAGGAAAGAAGGTTTCCTCAGATCAATAAATAGTTGTTACTTGTGTATTTGTTAGTTTTCTCTCAAACTAAGTCTATGACTTTCTTTCTAAAGAACAATGAAAGCAATGTGTGTAGTAGTAATTAGTGAAGTTAAAGAATGCATGAACAATATTTAATAATTTTATATAGTCGACTTAACATTCACTTGAAACTGAATTTACATTGTCTTTCTTAAATTTTAATATTTAATTTTATTTTTATACCTGCTGTTTCTCTTTAAGTTAAAAAAAAATGAAACGGGACATCCACCATAGGCAAACAAATCTCACTTATTTTGTATTTGCTACTTCTTTTTTATTTTGATGAAAATAAATATTATGAATTAGCCAGTTGTGTTTAACGGCAAGAAATGAAACTTTTTTCCGCATCTTTTTCTTATAGATATAAATTTCGAAATTAATGATCAAATAAGAACGCATCCATGAGTCAACCGGGTATATATCTTTAGGATTAGGTCTTCATTTGAATTAATGACACGAGTTCCTCAACATTCAACACCAAAACAGGGTCCGCACGTAGGGACACGTTTCTTTCATCGCAACGCAAAAATCACGGTCAGGGTCGCAAGAACCACCACCAAACTCATATGCGACGAGTGCGCCCCCAACGTGAGTTCTTCACTTTTCACCACCTCGTTCGGATGTTTCTTGTACACCATCGACTTTTTAGTGGTGGTTATCGTAGAGAGCGTCGTAGTCGTGGTCGACGTACTTTGCGTCGTTGGGCGCTGCTGTGGCGGCACCATCGACGAGTACGACGGTGTCGAAATGCTGACAGATGACCTGCTCGTGGTCTCGTACGATGGTGCCCACACTTTGAACACCATCTTCATGTTGTGTGTCGTACAACGACCACCTATTCTTCGATGTAAATCGTCACTAGTCGATGTGGATATAAAATAATAATCGTGACCGGGTAGAAACTCTAGGCCGCCCGGTTGTGGTGTGAAAGGCCTGAACGTTATCGTGAAATACATTAGTTTATAGGGTTTGTCACACACTGCGATTATGCGAGGATTCGGATTCGTTATCCTACACGTCTCGTATTCGTCTTTCGAGACGTTATAGATTATGTATTTCTCCATTTCCTCTTCGTTTTTAGTGCCCGGTGTGTACACTGGACATATTAAGTTCACCTGATCGTACTCGAACTTTACATTATTCCTATTCACGTCTATTACGTTGTCTGTGTTGTCTATCCTAAATATTGGATTCGTCGAGTTCCAGTGGATAGTGTAAAATTTCGCGCTGCTCGGTGTCGTGGCCGCAACCAGGGAGTCCAAACAGAATATGATCAACAGTGCGCCCAGCGCAATTCTGCATGATTGCCAAATCATTGCACTCCCTTAATGTTTAAGCTGTTCCACTGGCAGTTCCTTTTCGGCTTTTACATTTCTTGAATCCAGTTACTCGTCTAAAATAAAAATTATATTAGTATTTAATATAAACTTTCATAGAATGTAAAATACATATAATAAATATTCCAAAGTAAGTTCTTATAAAATACTTTTTATTGCTTTTGTGTGCGAGTTATTTCATTTAGTCACCACGCACGTAACGTGCTAAGATGACTCAAAAGGATTTTTGTCAAAATTTTGTGAAAATCTAGGGATTTCTTGGTCAAGTTTTCAAAACAAATTTTTTTAAGTTGTTTTTGGATTATTTGTAAATATAAAAAAGTATTATTTTACTGATTTGTTCCATACTCAAGTACTGATTACAGATTTTTTTAACTCTTGCAGCGCCCTCTAGTATCAAGTAGATAATACACAGCGCGAGAAGTATTGGGAAAGTCAGAACTACGATTTAAAAAATGAAATTAAGGGGATTCCCTGAAAATTACTTTGCCGTAAAAGAGTAAATCCCCGAAAAAGTAAAGACCACATGATGGCCCGAGGCTATAAATATGCCCCGAGCTGCAATTTTTATCACTATAACATACTACAACTGCAACCTTATCCAACGTTGGGTACTTTCAGTGCAGTGTGAAAATATAAATAATTACAAAGCAACAAGTGAAACATTTATTTGTCTCTCATTTAAGTATTTTAATACTTAAATAATTAAAATCAATGCGTGATTAAGAGTGTTAAGACTATTTGTAGTGCACAAAATTTGTCTTCCGCCACGCAACTTCGAATAAGTAAGTACATATTAATACTTTTATTTATTTGATAATATCATAAGAAGTTTTGTGCCTTAATTTTAATATACAAATTTAACTATTTCATGGATTCATTTCCTATTTTGTTTTTAAATAAACTTTCAGATTTGTGAAAAAACTTTTATAATACGTGTTGTTCATATAACAATTTTATGATTTAAAAATAATAGGAATTATTAAAGGTTTGTTCCAACATACAGTTCTGAACGGTTCTAGAACTAGTGCGCATGTCATTTAAGAAAAAGACTGTTCGGACCATGCAGTTCTGGAACTACAAATTCTGAGAACTAGTAGTTCAATGTTCGGTCTTTCAGAACGCGTAATTGAAGAACCGGTCTGAATTACGAGTTCTTCTAGAACTGCATGGTCCGAACAGTCTTTTTTTAAATGACATGCGCACTAGTTCTAGAACCGTTCAGAACTGTATGTTGGAACAAACCTTAAGGTTTATCACTGTAACTTTTCTACAGCCGATAATAAAAATGGAGAAAAATAAACAGTCTACATCAAAGGTGCATTCCTCTCCATCTTCCTCCGAAGAAAGCCAGAAATTACACAAAGAAAAAAAACGGAAAAAGTTCTACGCTCAAAAATATCAAGAAAAATGGGAACATGAAGAAGCATTTAAGGGATGGCTTCAACCAAGTAAGAAAGGACTTACATACGCATACTGTAATGCATGCAATAAGGACTTGGTATGTGGAAAATCAGAATTATTAAAACATTCACAATTCAAAGTGCATCAAGTAAAAGCGAAATCTCTACCATATCAACCGACCTTAAGTCCAATGTTAGACTTTCAAAAAAATATAAATTTAGAAAATCAGATAAAAAGTGCGGAAATTAGATTTGCTGCATTTGCAGCGGAACATAATATAACGTTCAATGTAATGGACCATCTATCAGAATGTATTAAAGCTTCTTTTACTGATTCTGAAATTGCAAAAAAATACCGTAGCAAACGTACTAAAGCAACCGTAATAGTGAATAATGTTATAGGTGCTTATACATTTGAGAATACTTTAGATTTATTAAAAACTAAAAAATTTTCACTCATCGTAGATGAGTCTACAGATAAAGGAGTAATAAAAAATTTAGCTTTAGTTGCTTGTTTATATAACGCTAATGTTGTACAAGACGTATTTTTAGGTTTAATACCTGTACCAAATGGTACAGCAGAAGGGCTATACACTACAATTAGTACTTTCTTTCAAAAATATAATATTGATTATAACAAAAATCTTATCGGTTTTGCCTCAGATGGGGCTAGTGTAATGATGGGTGTGCATAATTCCTTGTCTACCAGATTAAAAGAAAATAATCCCAATTTATTCTTAATGAAATGTTCTTGCCATTCATTTAGTCTTTGTGCGAGCTATGCATGTAATCAATTGCCAGAGGAAATCGAAAATGTTGCTAGAGATATTTACACATATTTTCAGCATAGTTTCAAGCGACAAGCCGAATCTACACACTTTCAAAATTTTGTAGAGGTAAAACCTCATAAGTTGTTACAACCGTCTCAGACTCGATGGCTATCACTGCATTCAGTTGTTAAGAGAATATTAGAGCAATATAATGCACTAATACTATATTTCACTGATATCCATTTAAATCAAAAAGTATCTGTAGCTGAAACGATATTAAATAGGCTAAGATATCCTTCAGTGAAACTGTATTACCATTTTTTAGATTTCGTTTTACCATTTTTTAATTAAACATAGAAATGCAGTCAGAGTCAATTAAAATTCATACTCTACATACAAATGTTCAAAATACTTTACGAACTCTTTTGAACTGCTTTTTGAAAAGAGATTACCTACAAAAAACACCTTTAGAAAATGTTCAATATAAGAATCCTCACAATTTTTTGCCAATAGAAAACTTGTATCTAGGTGCCATAATTACTGCATCTCTAACTAATAATACACATGGGTTAACTCCAGAAGAACTACTAAACTTTCGTAAACGTTGCTTAGAATTTTTTATAGAAGGCTGTGATCAAATTTTTAAACGGTTTGATCCAAGAAGTAAATCTACACAAACTTTGCAAAAAATAACGATAATTACACCATCTGAAGTCATAAGTAAAAAACATGACTCTATCGCTCCTCTGACAATTGAATTTCCAAATTTAATTCCACAACATGATTTAAATGCTATTGACTTAGAATGGCGACACTTAAGAAATGTAGATTTAATTCATTTGGCAGAGGTAAATATTAACGATTTTTGGCAAAGTATAAAACAACTTAAAACAGGAGATGATTCCCCAATGTTTTCAAAATTGTGCAATTTCGTTTTTGATCATTTCTGTTTACCACATTCAAGTGCAACTGTTGAAAGAGTTTTCTCTCAGGTCAACTTGAATAAAACGAAAATTCGTAATAAACTTTCACCTGAAACACTAACTGGAATTATGCACACTAAACATCTATTACGAAATACCACCTGTTACAATTTCACTATTGAAAAACAAATGCTGACAAAAATGGAAAAAACTATGTATGATTGAAGTTTATTTTTGTATTCAATTATCTTTATATTCCAATAATGTTATGTATGTATGTACCTTTAATGTAAGTTCAATATCTATATAAAAATGTTCGTGTATTGTTGCATTTTTCTTTATATTTTCAATTAAAATAACTTCATTATTGTTGTCTTTTTACTTTTCGTATCCTATAACCCCAAAACTTAAAAATTGACAGAAAAGTGACAGCCAGTGACAGCTAGGGATTTCTAGCGGGATTTTGGTTTGAATTGTAGGGATCTTGTAGAATTTCATCTGGCAACCGTGACCAACACATACAGTGTGCACGCGGTCTACCTGCGGATGAATATACTAGACAAGCTGGCCGACTATAAGTGGGAGAATAAGGGGGAAGCCTCTGTTACTAACATTAGAGCTACGTTAAAGTCGGCACCGCAGAAATCGTTACTGCGTTTGTCCGTGAAAATTGCTACTGTTATTGTTAATAACAAATTCTTTAACCAAGAATAAAGTCATTTACTGTACTGCTTTAGAGAAGATGAAAATAATATTAATCAATAAAAAATCACTACCTGGATAATTTATAAGTAGAGACCCAGCTGATTATAAAAATTTCGACGGACATTTGTTAACATATCCGGGGTAACATGATTCGAAAATTCAATAATTTTGGCGCGCAATTGTTCTAAATTAGATGGACGAAACGCGATTTAAAAATGTGTTTGCTAGGCGCTAGACATCGAGCCGACCGCTGCTATATCCTAAACGTCAGTCAGCTTCACTACACTCGACCAATAGAACAGTTTGTATATTGCTTTCTCGTACTAACTCATACAAACTCTCGGTGTCGTCATTTTATCACATTGTAGAATGTATCCGCAGCTTGACGGCAAGCACATGGTATAACCTGTTAATGACAGGGGTTCTCAACCTTTTACTATTTGCGACTCGATCTTTAATCACAATTTTCATCGCGCCCCTCACTCATACAATAATTTTCAATGAAATCGTGTTGTAATTTTAATATTAGTTTCTGTTTAGTTTAATTGGGTTTTGACGCAAAAAATACACTGGGGCCGTGATAACGAAACTTAAAATTATTTACAAATTAAATTTGTACTGAAATCTATTGCAATAAAAGTAAGCGTAAGCTAAAAAAAATTTCTCATTTTTTCGTCAATTTTCATATCAATTCAACTTTATCAATATTTAAAATAAATAAATGCATAGCAATAAAGATGCTCATTTAATAATAGCCTGTGTTCGATTTCGTGATGGTATGTCAGCAGTAGAAGAACTACTATTCTGCAAACCAATAGAACTCAGAGGAACAACACTTGCATTGTTTACTATCTCAAATGAGAACAGAGAAGCTGTGGCTTCCACAGAAATGAGTCCTGGTCTGAATATTGTGCTAACGATGATGGTAACCGTAGTAAATTTTATAAAAATGAGACTCCCAAAATCACGAATCTTCTGCACTTTGTAAAGACATGGGTGCAGTACATTCACCGTTACTATTTTATAGCGACAGAAGATAGTTATCACGTGTCAAATTTTCATAACGTGTTTATAATGCAAGAGATGAAACCGCCATTTTTCTAGAAGAAGAAAACCGACTGGAAGCCGAGAAGTTTCGAAATGATTTATTTGTGATATACAGGGTTGCTCATTAGTGCGTCAAAGTCCAATATAGGCGTTATTAAATAGTACTGAAGAAATTTATTTTATAAAAAGTGGCATAGTAACAAAAAACACACAGTCGAATTTTCTTTTTAAATGAAACAGCCTGTATATCTTTTGTTTTCCTTATCTACTTTAATTTATGTTTTCATCGATATCTGGGGTTGTGGTTTTGGATGACGCATTGTTGAGTTATTAACAAAAATTATAAAAAAAAATGGTCGCGACAATGTTTACCATAATAATTCTATGCGGTAGTATTACGATTATCTAAGACAAAATTATTTAATAAGTATGCAGCCAAGGGATGTGTTGAACCTACAAAATAATCACACATTCATTTTATTATACAGGATGTTTGTTACGATGCAATCAATTTGGCTATCGTCAAAGAGCGTTTACTGATTTTTTTCAAATGGAACACTTCGTATATTATTACATTTTTGGAATGATGCATTAATTGCGCTTAATTTTTGTTAATAATGTCCTATACCCAAACCCAATAATTTCGGAGTTATTTTTAATTCTTCATTACATACCGCTAAATTATCGTTTTCGGTTCGATTAAGTGTACTGGGTAAACGATTTGACAAACAAAAACAAATAAACGTCAACAAACGTCAAAAATAAAAATCTTATTGTTGCTGTTAATTAGGTGTAATATTAGTGATTTCATAAGTTTCTGCGTTTAATATTGTCATTGTGTAATTATTGATTGGATTAGTGGGTAGGTACGTACTTTTCTTGTATATTTCTTGTTTGCTACATACCCCGCGATCATTTAAATTCTAAATTAGAGCAGGCTGTGAAATTTAAATTAAGTTGGTATATACATTTATACATAAGTACTAATTTACAATTTGAATTGTCAAAGTGACGTTTCAAAATGTTAATTAATCAATAATTGACATTCTGGACAACCTAATAAAAAAAATCCCGCCTGCTATAATTTAGAATTTAAATGATCGCGTGGTATTATTATTACGGTTTTTAATTAAGTCAATTTGCAGTTTGAAAGCACCGAACTCGTTCACATGATTTTTATTATGGGATCTGCCCAAAAGAATTGTCTCTTAACCAAGCGAATTTATGCGCAAAGATATCCTTCAGTTACAAGTTTGGAAAGACTTAAGGAAAGATTCATTAGAACACGAAATGTGAGTTATGAAAAGCTTGAAAGGACAAAAAGGACAAGTGACGAAGATAAATTGAATGTCTTGTTATCAGTAATTGAGAAGCCCTCTACTAGTTCGACCAAAATATCAACAGAAACTAATATACGACGATCAACTGTTAGCAAGATTCTAAAAAAAAATAAATATCATCATTACAGTATTTCCTTTCATCAAAAACTATTGAGGCCTGATTTAGAGACTAGAAGGACGTTTTGCGAATGGGGATTAGAAATTGAAAGGATAACACCTTACTTCTTCCAAAAGGTATTATTTACTGACGAATCGACCTTTACTCAGAGTGGTAGCCCAAACCGTCATAATATTTATCATTATGCAATAGACAAACCAAGATTATTACGAGCGATTGATAAGCCGATGCAATGGACTATAAATGTTTGGGCTGCTATTATGTGCAACTTTATAATTGAACCACATTTCTTTCACGGACATTTAAATGGTGCGCAATATTTGAATTTCTTGCAATATGACTTGTCTCAGCTTCTGCAAAACGTTCCTCCAGTTCTAAGAGAAAATATGTGGCTTCAGCACGACGGTGCTCCAGCACATTTTGCACTAAATGTCCGACACTATTTGAATCAAGAATTCGAAGGTAGATTGATCGGCCGCGGTGGTGCCATTAGTTGGTCACTTAGATCGCCAGAATTGACCGAACTTTATTTTTTGCTATAGGGGTACATAAAAAATATTGTATACCAGACAACTCCAACTACAGCAGACGATATGAGGCAACGTATAATCCGTGCTTTTGAATCAGTTTCCATTGAGAAGTTGCAACACGTAAATAGGTCCTTTCTGTCAAGGCTGCAGTGTTCTATTCAAAATGGTCACTTTGAAAATTTATTATAAATATTGCTTCTAACAAAATTACAGTTTGATACTTTTAGTCGTTTATTTGTTTTTGATTGTCAAATCGTTTACCCAGTACACTAAATCGAACTGAAAACAAATAATTTAGCCGTTTGTAATAAAAGCAAAGTTAACGCATCATTCCAAAAATGTATAGTATATGGAGTTTCATTTGAAAAAAATCAGTAGGTAAACGCTCTTTGACGATAGCCAAATTGATTGCATCGTAACAAACACCCTGTATAATAAAATGAATGTTTGATTATTTTGTAGGTTCAACACATCCCTTGACGGCATACTTAATAAATAATTTTGTCTTAGAAAATCGTAATACTACCGCAAAGAATTATTATGGTAAACATTGTCGCGACCATTTTTTTTATTTCATTAATAACTCAACAATGCGTCATCCAAAACCAAAACCCCAGATATCGATGAAAACATAAATTAAAGTAGATAAGGAAAAACAAAAGATATACAGGGTGTTTCATCGAATTTTTTTCCCGAATGTGTGCCATTTTAACGCATCACCCTGTATACTTCAAATTATTTTCAAAATGTGTGTTTTTTGTTACCGTGCCACTTTTTATAAAATAAATTTCTTCAGTACTATTTAACAACGCCTATATTGGACTTTGACGCACTAATGAGCAACCCTGTATATATATACAGCATGTGTCAATTTTCATTAGCCATGGGCGATTAATCCATACAGTACGTGGCAACATAAAACCCCTTCTTTCCTTTCCAATGCCAGCACGACCGATGCATGCTCGTAAATACAAGTTAGCGTGGTTAGCAGTAAGTCGTCGACCACCGGCTTGGGTGTTTGTAATGCGTTCAGAAATAATATTTACGAGTTGCAAAGATTTGTTTTTCTTTTTCCTTTCAGTAAATGCAGAGAATTATTAAGCTGCGTTCACGCTGCATGACACAAACAAAAGCGTAATTCTAATAAAATTAAAAACAAGGTAAATAAAAGAGGATTCTGAAAATAATAATAAACTACTAGATCAGGAGATCGCGGCGGCCATTTGATGTTTCCCGTTCCAGTAATAAGACGGCTTTTATTGCAGACTAGATCGCAACGTGTTCGCAGCTAAACATTGAATGTAAAATATGGTCGATAGAAGTGGGAAGATCGGAGAAAGTCGTTGTGACGTCGATTGTTGCCGGGATTGGTGACGGACAGTAGGGGTGCCACGTTGCCATGTATTACTTGTATACGTATAAATCGCACGTAAACATTGAATCCCTATACCTAATGAAAATTGACACATACGGTGTATATATATATATATATTCGTATGAAACGGCATGACAGGTACAAGAAAAGAAACATTTATAAATTATATTACAAAAGTAGAAATATATTTAGAAGGGCCATAACTGCAGGGGCCCTTTAAAACAATGCACCATTTGGTCTAGGATGTAGGAAAAAACCTGCAGAATAAAAAACCTGCAGCACAGTGCCACGAAACTAAAGGTCTTTAGTTGTTAAGATCCAAGCAACAGCCTCTGGAGTTCAATTATGTAAATCTGTGTATCCAAATTCAAACTTAGCTAGAGTACATTCTTCAATAATATGTTTAACTGTTTCAATCTCAGCTCCGCAATCACAAGCTGGACTCGCAATCATATTCCACTTGAATAACATACTATTCTCCTCTTGAAACCAGTTGATCCCCTGATGCTACATGAATTTCATTTGTCTTTAGATATGACTTCGATATTAAGTTGACAAAACTTAATAACTGGACCAATATTCCTACAAGTAACACAATATGAATTCAAACTTGAAAAATTATACCTGTCATATGACGGTGAGGATCTTGGAGATCTTGTACGGTCTTCCAAGTGATGGTTATTATGGACAACATTATATTCTTCATTTTGGACCATCGTAAAGATGGTTACCATCGACCGAAATCAAATAAAATTAAAGAAATATAGATTAAAACATAAAAATAACTAGGAAAATAGAAACTTAAAATTGACACTGACAAGATGTCAAAAATAATTGGGATGAAATTGAGCTGCTTGGTTGACGTTCGAGAAATTAAATACCTTGAATTTTCAACGCCAAGGAGGAAACACACAATGTCGGATACGAGTTAATTCTTTTTGTAGACAACTGGAATTGTAGAGAAGAAATGTAAATCGAAAAAACCTAGAAATGTCTGCAAATGTGAATGTGTGAAAGCTTACAAGGCTGAAAAACGACATGTGGAAATTTTAACCATTGAAAATCATTTAACCATGCTGGCAAATAATTTCAAAAAATATTTTCTTGCTAGCTTCAACTTGTTACGAGTGGGTTAGAGACCCATTTCAAAATACTCCCGAAGGTTTTTCAACTGCCGAAGAAGAATCTTTATAGACTTCACGGCAAGTGTGAAATCAAATAACAATTTAATATGTACTCTAAATGTTTCACTCTTTGAATTTTGAGCATGGTTGGATGAGGAGTTTTCTGCTCTGAAAACCAGTGCATTTCGCATAATATTACCATTTTCAACATACTACCTTTCCGAAACCGGATTTTCTGTGGTGGCTGCTTTTAGGACAAAATATAGATCTCAGCTAAATATAGAAAAAGAGCTGTCAATTTCTAATATTAAACCTTCTTTTTAATCTAATTATTGATATTGTTTTTAATTAAACATTGATAAGTTAATTACTGTACTACATACAGTATTGATACAATCCTATGTAAAATGTGTTTTATTGCTTTTTCTTAGTAAATTAAATACATTTTTTAATAATATTTTTTCTCAATATACTCGCGTAATTTTATCACCCCCGATTGAGAATCGCTATGAATGGTATACAAGAGAATGGTCCCTGGACAATTTCTCTTCTTCCAACATTTACTTTTATATAATTTACTTATTGCTTAAATAATTGTAAGTAGATTTTATATGAGGCGGTGTAATAAGAAAAAAATGTGTGACATCGTAGATGTAAAACCTAGCCAATAGCCAATGAATTTGATGATTTTGCATAATTTATTATATGGTGACTTTTTCTTATTGACTAAAATGTTCTTTTTTATTTTTCATTCTTTGTAGATTATGTTTTTATGTCTTATGGGGGGAAAAACGAAAAAAAGAAATTCTTGTGACGACAACCATTTACTTCGGTGCTCCGAATTTTTTATCCACGAGTGTTTGTAAATTAATTGTTATTTTAGTATGATTGCATTGAATTTCAAGTTTTTAATCCATTCCTCTGAAAAGGAAATAAAAATGATTTCCAAAGCTTGAACTAATTAAACAAAAGTTCTTTTTACTGATGCGCCTGTTTGTTGTGGCTGTTTTTACTCACTATTTCTACACCCTGTGTAGTGGTATTCCTGTCTATTTTGCATTTAATGAAACTTATAGTTAAAAAACTGTAGATACTTTGTTTGGTTTGGCCGTGCATATTTCGGAGGCAGATGATTCACAAAATAAGAGCCTTAGATCCTATATAAAATCAAGAGAGATTTGAAAAACCACTTTTTTTAGTAACAGGGAACTTCAAAACATGGACATCTTCAAGAGTCTTGAGGTAGAAAATTTTCGTCATCAAAAAGAGACATGCGAATATTTTTCCAGTCTAGATTGTTGAGCATTCCACACTATATTTTGGTTTCAAAGGAATATTTATTCCTCGCTTGTAATTTTCCAAAATGAAAATCAGAATTCATGAGCCTCGTTCTGCAAAATGTCAATAAATTTGTTTTTGTAGGGCTTGAAATTGTAATTTTTCAAAACCATGGTTGGACTCTGGGTTTTTTCACATAATTTAAAGCTAGATTTCTTAGTCAGTAATCCAGTGACTATGTGAAAATTTAATTTATTTATCAGTCTCCGCGCATCAAAATGTTGAAAAAATTCTTGTTCCAACTGTTGTATGAGAAGTACATCTTTTATGAAATATTTCAGACGGAACACTTGGTGCTGCTTCCTTTTTTTCGAAAACAAAACAAAACTGAATGAATATTTGAACTAGGGCAGTAACTACTCGTATGGTGCCCGGTATCTGTGGCAATGACAAGTATACTTTTATGTACTTACAGAAACTGAACATTGAATTATGTTTTGTAATAATAAAAAGAATAAACTAAAAAAATTAATAAAAATTTTTCGCTATAAAAATCTTACTTCCGTAAACTTAAGAGATTTCAAATTTTGCAAAGTACTATTTTAGTTAATTTTCTAATACATACATATAGCGACATGTACAACACCATACACTTATACTGTGACCATTGAGAAAGAATATGCAGGGAGACGACGTCACGTTATCAAACCGGGTACAGGTCCGCCATATTGATACTACACTTACGTCAAACAGGTAGTGTTGGTAAAAAGAGGAGTGTTTGTTAAGTGCATCGTGTATTAGAGTTATATAATAAGTTAAATATTAAAAGACATTATGGTTTCTTGTGCTCTCTCTACGTAGCTGCAACAGCAGAGACGGCGTTGATAAGAAGAATTCGTCTGGAATAACATTTCAGAGGCCTGACAGGTGTTGGATGACAGATTATAATTTTGAGTAGTCCGGACTAGGTGAGGCAGCCATATTGGTCCCACACTTAGCCCCGCCCAATGCTCCCGTTTTGAGAGTACAGCAAAGATGCTTTACAGCGTATCCATACTATTTTTCCTCAATGACTGTGACATACCGGTATGCTCACTTGAGCTGTCACTGACGTCATCGCCAAGTCAGTTTTGACAGTTGTCATCTCGACCGTGTTTTGAGTTCAATTATTAAGTTTTTTTAATTAATATTCCATTTAATACGCCAGGTTTGCTGCAGTCACACTAGACGTAGCTTTTAATAATATAATTGTTCATATTATAACAGGCACTCGGGCAAAGTAGTATTTTTAAATGCAATCATAACAACTTGAGATGTTTTAACTTTTTGTAAAACCGATCGAATTACATGTCCAATACTCAATACAAACAGGTATCTACAGTTACGCATTAATGATCCGCTATAAACTGAAAATTTTAATTGAGGTATAAATAAATGTTTCACTTTTAGTAGAAGGGTATAAGGCAATTGAAGGGTTCAGATAAACCAATGCAAACACATTTGAATGAAGCAAATATAACTTGTCTTAAGATTGTTATTTTACAAGTATTTTTATAATAATTATAATATAACCACTGAACACATGAGTACAATTCTATTAATACAACTTTTTATAAAATCCTGCCTCTTACAAGCATTTAACGACAAATTTTGTATGATCTGTTCCTTTGGGAACTTGGGACACTCAACGTGATTATCTCTACTGTAATTAACCGTTCACTGGCATATTATTTAAAAATACAGTAAGTATTTTTAAACTTAAAAGTGTGTCAAAAGCAAAACGCACCAGACATAACAATTCTGTCAAAACCGACTTGTTTCGCAATGACGTTAGTGACAGCTCAAGTGAGGATACCTGTATAAGTGAACAAAAACAGATCAAAAGCAAAATATAAAACAAGTTACTAAAAATCCTATTTTCAAACATTAAAATTTAAAATACTCTGGTTAATAACACGAAATCTTTTACATTAGAGACGTTTCTAGATAAAAAAGATAATATTCCCTTAAATAAAGCGTGTATAATATAATAATATGTAACACACATCTTAAGCACCTAGTTCCTCATTTGGTAATAATGAATTTTTTTTTAATAAAATTTTAGTTTGAATGGATGCATTCAAATAATTATACAGTGCGCGTCAAAAGTAACGCATAAAATCTGTTTTTGAACACATAACATACATGCTAACTGAGTGTATAATAAAACTAAAAATTAATCACAACAGTTTATAAAACACTAATTCAATAAGTGTTCGAACTGACCACCATTCCTCTCTTGGCAGTAGGCAAGACGATATACGATGTGCCGCAGGGGTCAAATTTGGGACCATGCTGTTTACCATTTATACAAATTCTTGTCTAACTCTCTGCAGTTTTGAATATACAAATGTAATACACAGATATACCAGAGCTTCCACATTCATAATTATCGGAACCCTATCGACCAAAAAAATTCTCATTTAATGATACTTATTTTTTCTGTACGTCATACACTTATAATCAATCCAAGACGTAAAGATATTCAGAACGAAAAGAACCACATCCAAATTAAATTGGAAGATAAAATTTTGCCTCTAGTTGATCAAGCCAAAAATCAGGCGTAACTATTGACAACTCTTTTAGATATAAGACTCATCTATCTGGAAAGATTAGGCTCGGATATAGCAATTTAGAAGAATCTACCAATGGCAGTAGAGAATGTCCCAAACCGATTATTGCGCCTATCATTTCCTACTGAATCACCAACAAATGCTTTCAATTAAACTAAAATAAACAAAACTAAACAAAGTAACAAAAATTAAATAAAATGTTTCAATCAATATTTAAACAAGATGTTTGTAATTTATAAACAAAACTTCAATCCAGAATTAAAATTATAAAACTTGTTCAAACTGTTCTCCATTTATTTCTTGACAATAATGAAGTCTGTGAATAAATCTGTCTATTGTATTGTTCAACCAATTTTGAGGATAATTTCTATTTCACTCTCAATACGTAATTTCAATTCGTCCAAAGAGTCTTGTTTATTATTGTACAAACGGCACGTACTTCACGTTCATAGTGTGGTGGAGCGCCGTCCTGTTGAAACCAACGGTGATTGTTGTGATTTGGGAAAATATGTACAATTTGTGGAACAATTTTTCTCGCAATAATTTTCCAGTTGTTAGATTTCCGGCTATGAAAAACGGGCCTATGATATTATGGCCGGTAATCCCAGCCTATTCATTAACTTTTAGTGGATATTGGGTATGTACCGTCGCCATCCATGAGAATTACTATTATACCAATATCTACAATTGTGCTTATTTACATCACCATTTAACTAGAACGTTGCTTCGTCTAAGAAAACAATCCTTTTAACAACATTTTCATTGCCACCGATTATCGTCATCACTGTTTCACAAATCTAATCTTCTGTCAAAATCATCCTCGTTGAATCCGTGTACTAGATGAATTTTGTATGGGCCGCACATACTTCGCTCGTTTTAAAATATTTTGAACAGATCTTCGAGACATATCATGATTTAGCCACTTGCAGTACACACGTTTTAGGGTTCTCCACGATATCTGATAAAACATTGAAAGAATTTTCTTCGTTTTTGCACGTTCTTGGACGTCCTAATTTTGGTTGGTTTCACACAGTTACATTAAATCGTTTTAATGTCTGTGTCACTGTTGACTTGCTTATTGGATTTCTACCCGGAGTGTTTCGTTAAACACTGCATAGGCTTCTTGATGATTTCGTTTTCATCTCCTGAACCAATAAAAGTATCATGAGAATTTCAATTCTCCCTCTTTCTGTTAAATATAATATATTATTAGTTTTTTGCTAATACAACGTCAACTGACAATTAACTGTCAAGAGCTTCATGATTGACGGATTTGCAAAGGCTGCTTGATTTGCATGTTTTATTTTCTTTAAATTAAGTTTTAATTTATTTAAGAGCAAAAATGTTATTTCCGGTTTGAATTCTAAAATTTCTTTTAGATAAAAATTATTTCAATTGCATCTCCAAATACTTTTATATTCTTAATAAATCTGTATGTATAGAATATTTGCAAAAACTGCTGTTCCATAAAAGTGTTACTTACGGTCCAAATATTTTTTTAAGAAACATTGTTTAATGCGGGCTCTAAATACTTTTGTATTCCATTTAAATTTGCATAATTTTCGAGATTTTGCAAAAAACTGTTTTTCGCTAAGACAAAAAATCTACTTCCGGCAGGAATTTCGACAAACTTTTTATAGAATCTTTCTAAAATTCACTTTCTAGTATTTTGTATACTTTAGAAATTCGTCTAAACTTAGTAGTAGACGAAATATTAGTAAATTCTGATTTTTTTTACTGAAGTAAACTACTACTTCCGGTCGACCCATTTTTCTGAAAATCTAATCAAAACTCAAGAAGAACATTATACCTACACGTAAATACAAAATTTGGTATTCATAGCTGTAGCTGTTTGGCTACTATCATTAGTCACACACAGAGGACAAACATGTTTGCAAAAACCACTTTTTCGGTAATAGGGGACTTCAAAATGTGGACATCTGTCTGTTGTTGAAAATTTTCGCAATCACAATACTTCCACTACGTATAAGAAAGTAATAAAAGAGGTCCCAAGTTGGACCCCTGAGGTACTCCCCTGAGGTACTTCCAATAACTGTTGAAAGTGCGTGGAAACGTAGTTTTGATACCTAACACGAAAAATTCTTCCAATAAGGTAAGCAGTAAAGTGTTTACAAAACCAGAAAAGACGTGTACAATTTATACAGAAGAACGTAATGATCGATACAATCAAAAACCTTTTGATAATCTGTATATAGGTATATATATCACATCAACCTGTCGTCCATCATCAATATCACGCACACAAATTGTGTAATGTCAGCCAAGCTAAAAATTCCAACTTAATTTTGAACAAAAACGTTAATTATAACGCTGCATATCAATGTGATACTTATCTCATAACCGTTTACGAAAACTACATTAGGATTAATTTCAACGTCAGCACGATTTTATTTTAGTAGAAATGTAATATTTACGGTTATTAAAACTTTTCAATCAAATAAAAGATGTTAAACATAGTTATATTGTTTAATTAATTTTTACGACAGCTGTTTCCAATACTTCAACCCACGACCACTTTCCAATAAGAAAATCAATAACAGAAAAATGTTACTTGTCGATTCCATTTCAGCTGACATTTCAATAGCCTATTGGAAAACTATTACCCAACTTTTGCATACTATTTAATTATAATAGAAAATCACTTTTCTAGAAAAACTTTTTGTAATTAAAAAAAATCTCCAGTCACTAGTGTGCAAGCCCGAAGAATACGATAGGTTTTTAGACAATTCGAATATTTTCTTGATGAATTGCATCAACGAGAGTTGTACTGCCACGCTGCGTTATTGCATTTGTATTTTGAAATTGAAATTGTAGTCCATTTTCAAATATAATCGGTTAGAATGATCCTTTCATTCGTTGTCACCGTGGTAAGAAAACACAGATGTTGATTTATGAAAATAGAGTAAACTCTATAATAACCCCGCTTTATCAAACAAGAAGGATAACCACGTGATAGGATAGTTCAAACAATAACAGTAAACATTCCAGCATTTTTCGGAGTATAGGTTCGAATTGCCGATCTAGCAGATTTTATAAATCTTAGTTCGCTCGACACCACTTCTGCTTGCCTAAGCTGTTGAATACTTAATCGACACTTCTGTCTCTCTAACGGCGTAGACGTGTAGTAACAAATACAAAATTTTATACTTAGAATATATTAAGAAGTTTACAAATGAACTAGGGAACACGTAGATACTTTCAGACAATAAAATTTTCTGTTAAATCAATGACAAAAATTTGTTTCAAATTAAATAAATAATTCTGTATGCAGGCATGCTATTATTATCTATACAAAATATCATTGCTTTTTCATCAATATACTCAACGGAAAAATCTATTTTCTGTATTGATAAAAAATATAACTTCTTAAAATGTTTATATTATGATATATTGTTCACCACCTATTGTAATACGACCGTTCATTTTCGTTTGCTATAACGAGCCTATTTTGTATGTTACATTAGGTCTCATCGGTCCAACGGAAAAACATTAAACGTCAGTGTAATCTTAGTAAGTTACTCAAAATTGCACTGCAACATTTGATTAGATACCACCACATACCTCCACTGATTATGAATTAATTAATGATTTTTCTTTCAATAGCTATTTACATAGGTGATCACGACTTCTTATCATAATACCTAATTCAACGATGAATTAAACTGAGATATGAATAACATATTAATCAATGAGAGAATGGATAATAGAGAACTAAATATTAGAGTTTTTATTTTCATAGTTAAGCTTCTATAAAACATATTTAATACATTTTGAAAATTGGTTTTCATGTGTAAATAAAAATGTAAATGTATAAAACAGTGCATTAATAATAACTGGTGTTAAATATATCCAGATGAACTGAAACTTTATAAAAATTAAGTGAGCGAAATTATGTTTATATGTATTATTGTAGATATTATTCAAAGCATATGTGTACCTATATGTAAACATCATATGATCAAGTAAGTCTTCTTTAAAAATCCACACCACGGTCTCAAGACAATTTAAGTTTTGACAAAGTTTAGCACTAGGATTTGAGTCAAAGGTTTCTGAGATGTAGACATCCTCGTAGTCGATTAATTCACGATTAACCAAGAAAGTAAATATTCAGAACAAAAATAAACAAAAAAAGGTATACTACAGGGTAAGGCTTTGAATCCTCTCTCTAACTTATTTATACAATTAACTTCACCCAATCAAAGACTGAAATCCGATATAACTAAAACTATAAGTTAACTTTAAAGTGACGAAAAACGACCGGTAAATCATTAAAATTATATCATAAACATACACTGATATACATTTATTATAGTTCTTTATTAGAATCAATTTGTCATTGTTCTTAAATGAATAGTATTAATGATTATATAATATTGCAAAACATTTTTCTAAGGGAAAAAATCATTACACATGCATATACATTATAAACTGAACATATAAAATAAAAATAATATAATAAGTTTTACTTGCCAGTCTTAATTGTTTGTAAACAGAAATATTTAAGTGTTTTATATTTACACAAACAGCAATATCTATCACAAAAAACAAAAATATTTCGTATTGCACATTTTCCTTTATCAAACCACAATAAATTTTATTAATATCGTAGTACCGAATCTGTAGTCATAGTCACATATTAATAATAATGTTTGTATAATTTCCTCTATTAGTAGGTAATCATATTTTTTCAATTGGTTGTCCTTTCTTAAATTTTTTAGTATATCAATTCATGGAAAAAATACGACAATGACTTTTAATAATTTATGTTCTTTTCTATTACTTATGTATAATGCATATTATACTCTATTGGCTAAGAAAGCACTTATTTTCCCTAATTGCTTGATTCAATTTAATAGGCAATGAAGATTATAATTATGCATTAAATGAATAATGAAATCAATTGTGAATTTATCAGTTGCCTACTAAAAAAACTGAATATCAAATTTTGCCTACACAGTATTAAGTATTACCTTAAAATGAGCTTTTTGTTATCATATGTGTATAAACATATTTAAATTAAAAATAGAACTAATAATTATTGTTCATTTACACTTAGACTTTAATGTTTGTTTTTTACTTTGTATTTCAGCACAATGTAAATCTAGAATATATTTATTATCACCCACTGAAAAAATAACATTAAACTGTATGTGATTGAATAATAATTTACATAATTTATTATATCTCTATAATTAAATTTGTAATATTTACTAATGATAATTAAAATTTGTAAAAATGTTATATTTTTAAAAATGTGTATGGAATTATTGATATATAACACAATTAAAAAAAGATAAATGTTCTTATAATACATATAATTTAACTAATATCAAAATTTAACTAGTATTTTTAATACACGATTTGCCATAAGGTACACGAAACAGGTTATTGTAAACTTTAAAAATTTCAAATATTCCTTGGAATCCATACCACTTATTATTTGTGTATTTACAACTACATCTTCAAACTTATTAATGTTAGAACTGAATAAATCTGAACGTTTTAAAGAGTAGCAAACTTCAACAATATCGTCCAAACAGGTAGACAATCAATAAATCAAATTATCATTAATAAAAAATATACAAAGGTGAATGATAAGACATGTTGAATTAAGTTACCTATTGTTAAAGTATATGGTTCATAAATCCAAAAAGAACCGACATTTTAACTTAAAAATAACACACGCACTGTATCCAATTTTACACTATGCACTCTGTATCAAATTCGCTTCATATTTGCTGATAATTTACACAATTACGCAAAAAAAATGTTATGAAAACATAACTTAAAGTTACTGCTCACAGCAACATTCCATTGCCATTTTGTCACTGATCCAGCTTCAGCAGCGACATTATGTGCTGACATCTATTTATTTTAATCATAATCATGATAGATTATTATCATGTGTTCACTAACTTATCGACGTTCAGTCTTTTAAGTTTTTTAAAATTAGATATTAGAAATTTAAATAATTTATACAAAGGAAAGAGACGAACAAAAAATAGTTTCATATTTTTGACATGTAGTAAATATAATTTCAGAATGAATATACCGCACCTTATTTTTCTTAATATAGTTTGTTAATCATATTGGCATCATTATTTTTCGCTTACATTGTACCGATTGTACTTATCTGTGTTATTACTTTCTTATATAAAAAGAGATCATTGGATACCTAATATGATTAATAAAATAATGCAATAAAAGAAAATGTGAAACAATAAAAAAAGGTAAATAATTGCCACATTTTTCCTCTAAGCTAATTATATTCTTTTAATCATAATCATGATAGATTATTATTAGGGAAAGTTAAAACTTATAGTCTTTAATAAACAAAACACAGTAGTGTTTTATAAGAAATAATTCAAGAGCACATAACAAATTATATATTACTGATAATGAATGATGTAGGTAAATTTTAAATACTTACTATCTTCTACCCTTAAAGTATATTAAATTATTCTACTGCAATATTTGGTCTTACTACAGATGATATTGAAGCTTGATAGCAATTAGAGACGATACCTACTGATCGAGGAATAGCAACTTTTGATTAATTATTAGTCACTGGTCGAGTCGAACTTCCCAAATTCAATATATAATGGACCAGTGTTTCTTCCTCTTACAGTTATGACAATCCGACATATAATAAAATAATCCATGCAGCAGCTACCACAAATTCATGAAAAATATTTTTTTATATTATTATGAGATTGTGAATATTCCTTCGCATTCTTGCAACGCAAATTCCTGACAATCGCTTTTATTTTTAATTAGTTCATTAAAACGTAGAGTGCTCTGATAATTTCATTAGCCAAAGCCAACTATAACAATATCGATGCGCGATATAAGGCCGTCACATAACTTCGATTTACATTGATGATTTTGATTCTTTTAAGGGTCCTATATAGTGGATCGGAAATGTAATATTGGTTGCATAGCACATAATTTAATAAGCCAAGGATGTCCGAGTACTTATTACACATAGGGAATATATAATAAATATTTGAAATAATTACTCAATATCTAATGACCAAATATTTACACATTTGTAACCGCGGGATAGATTTTTCCTAGAATAACAATTCATTGTAATGTGGGTTGCCTAATTTTAATTTATTTTATATTCATTTAAAAGAAAGTAAAGAATTGAATTGAAATAGTTGAACGAAAAATAAGTGCAGAGCGGGGTAGCTTTTTATTCAATTTATAACGTGAACCCAAGCAAACAAATCTCCTCCGAAGGATTTTTGAGAAAACTTGTTTTTAATATTTTGACATATTAATTAATTTTCTTTAATCCGATAATTTTTTTCCTAAATTTGATTCTTCAGCGGGGTAGATTACTAAATTCTTCATAAGTTGACGTTGAAAGGTTTTCTCCAAATTTAAAGTCAACAAAAATAACTTGCATCTAAAACCTGCTATTTTTCCATTGTTAATAGATCCACTATATGGGACCCTTGATCTTAAAATATTGTTCCTTATGTGGCGCCGTCTACTACTACCCAAAAGAAATAATTTCTGATTTTTTTATTCAAATAAACTTTAAAATAACATTTTAAACATTAACTTATAAATAATTAATATTAATAATTTTAAAATAATGTAATAGAAAATAAAATTAAAAAAGTGTTGCGTAAAATGAAGTTGTTGTGTAATGTCAAGAACAACAATTTTACTTACATTCCAAAGTTTTTATAAAAATACAAAAGAAAACACTAATTAGGGTTCCATTACGTTGTAAAGTGTTTGTTTGGATGTTGTATATGAATTCTTGGATTTTAAAAAACGTTGCGGTACTAACGTAATTAACCCTTTCAACTGTGTTGGAAGATTTTGAAGCTTTATTATTCCACATCGCAATACTTGCCTCATAAAATATCCAGCCAGTCTGGCGATGATATCAAGGTGTGTTATTAATAATAATTAGAGCATTTTAAAAATTGCTATAGCATCTTTCTTTATCCAACAGATACAAATCTAATTACAGGACAAAAATTGACAATGTTGAAATATTCATATTAAACCCACTTGTATCCTTTTTAAAATTAGAGTTCACATATTTAAACATATTGTTAATATTAGTGACCTAATAACGTCTAGCAAAGCTGCTTCACTTCAGCCCAGTAATTTTTCCATTTGAATTTTGTATATCTGCATGTATTAAGATATAATTTAACCTAAAAATGCAAAAAACTATAGCTATTTACCAAGAATTTTATTTATACTACATTTCGAATAATCAATTCTCATTTTCCAAAGTACATTGCCAATTACTTGCCTTTTAGCGCAGACTATTTTGGTAAGAACTAAATGACCCAGAGCAGCCACGTCTTTTGCCCTGAGAAAACTGAATATATAGTTACCTATAATATTGAATTGATACTCGACGTAACTTCGAAAATATAGTAAATATGTAGCACACATTAAATAAAACGACTGAATAGGCATGTGTAGTATTAGAATAATTTAAGTAGAGTCAGATCCAAACCTGATGGTACCTGCGTAGAAAACGATTTTCGGTATTAGAGAGAGCAAGCAGTATAAAATGAGAGAGATATCTATGGGAAGCGCTGCACACAGTCGGGCGTGAAAACCTTAGTCTACTACTTTATTATTTGTCGTTTAGTCTTTGTACCGGAAAATATACACGATCGTTTTGGTGTCGATATTTTTAGCACGGATAGTACAGAGTTTAAACCACGCCTTGCGCATCTCAAGTCCCATCAGGTTTGCATCGAATAGAAAAGAATATGGAATAGACGAAATAAATGTCAAATCAGTCAAATGTCAGTAACAGTAGGTTTGATATAATTCAATCATATTGCATATTTTTAGCACGTGATTTTAAAAATACTCAGCGATTGCCAAGCAGTTTATTATGCTTTGGATAGATGGCCCCAGATAAGGATCAATATTTTGAGGTTATTATAATCAGGAAAATCGAGTTATGTGACGGCCTTATATCGCGGAGCGATATCAGATACAGTTGGCTTTGCATTAGCTAAGAATCGACGGGATGTGTACAGTTCATCGAGAATGCCAGTACATGCGCAGTAGACAATATAATAGTGGAAAGGAAAAGTCTCGTACCTAGGCAAGTAATAGTTGATTCGGATTGCATTATTCTTACTGCAAACAATACCTTTTTAAGACGAACGTAGTCTCTCACTTGCACGGTTTATTTTCTCTATAAAGTGTTGTTCACATCCATTTCACATAAATTAGATAGTACCAAAATTAACAAAAGTTAAAACAAATGGATTCTTATGTATCTGGTCACAATGAAAATTATTGCACTTAACGTAAATTAACATTGTACTAAGTCGGCCGAACTTCAACTTAAGGGAACTCCTTAATTTACGTTTATTAATTCCACCAATCAGCAACCACCAGAAACGGCATAGCCGTATATGCGTACTTTTATTTGCCATAGTGATATTGTTTTGTACCTTGCTGTTTTATATTATCATGAGCGAAGGGGTTTTAATTGATCTGGTGCATAGCAGTTATATGATAAAAAGCCGTTTTAGAACCTATCTGATTGGCACTCCAACTGCTCATACGCCTGCGCACTTAACGTAAATTAAGACAATGTGAACGACTTCATAAATTTTGTGTTAATTTTACGGTACGTTAAGTAAGGTTTAAGTTAAGTTGATGTGAACGAGGCTTTACTGGTGTGCGAAACTATTCGCGTTTATCTGAAAGAGTCCTATACTAATGTACTCTCTTCAGAGACGACGTTTTTTAGATAACATATGGCATAGTCGAGTCGTTTTGGCAACCGACACGGCCAAAGTACGAACTGAAGACGACGACTCAAGTACAAACTGCAAATTCCATTCGACCGGAACAGTTTCAAAATAATATACCTGAACTAATTAATTAATATTTCAGAATATATACTTACTTTCCGGCTATTACATGAAAGCCAGTTACAAACTAAATATTATAAATAATGGTATTAAATATTATTTTTCTAAATGTATATTTTATTTAATATTTAGTTAAGACTGTTTAGTAGGCAAACATTGTTGACAGATGTATATTGTTTAAATGACAGTTATGACAACTGTCAAAAAGTGTAGGACTATTATTACTTATGACAGTCTTGATATGGCTTTTGCTCGTTATACCTTACTTGACAGGAAAATTTTTGCAACATCTCTAATTTGACGTCATCTTAATTTAGTGGCGCATGTCGATTGCGAGAGCAACTCAAACATAGACATATTGGCTTATAAAGATAAAATATGCAGATAAATTATATTAAAGTTTCTAATCAGTTAGTACCAGTGAATTGCTGTTGCAATAAACCATTGAGGCAAAATACTATGGAGACGCTGTAAAGCATCTTTGCTGTACTCTCAAAACGGGAGCATTGGGTGGGGCTAAGTGTGGGACCAATATGGCTGCCTCACTTGTCTGGACTACTCAAAATTATAATCTGTCATCCCACACCTGTCAGGCCTACACTAACCTATGAAATGTTATTCCAGACGAATTCTTCTTATCAACGCCGTCTCTGCCGATGCAGCTACGTAGAGCACAAGAAACCATAATATCCTTTAATATTTAACTTATTATATAACTCTAATACACGATGCACTTAACAAACACTCTACTTTTTACCAACACTACCTGTTTGACTTAAGTAAGTAATTGTGGGAAAGATGAATAAAACAAAAGATAAGTATCAACAAATACTTTTATTACAGCACATGATGCATTCTGATATCAGAATAATTGTAAAACTTTATAAAACTAAAAAAAATTAAAGGATAAACTTAAAAATTAATAAAAAGGAAAAGTAACCTCTCAATCTGGATAGGTGATTAAAAATTTAATTCGGCTAGTTTGGTAGCCAGCAATGGAATTTTGGTTAAGTATTTCGTTTTGCCTATTTTTTTAAGAACTTCCACGTCAATAAAGTCTCCAGCGACGATTTCCTCCTTTATTACATCCAAGACTTTTTGGGCATGAGAACCAGTGCTTTCTAACATTTCTGAAACAATATAATACATAATGAGGATATGCAAACGTATTTGTATTTCTTGTTCATAAAGTCACATCATGTTCAATAATGAATTAAACAGAAATCAAAATATTCATTTCTTCCTTAATCATTACTGAAGTTATTTTTATTTTTCAGGCATGCCTTCTTATTGTAAAACTAATAACATGTAATGAATAAGTTTACCTTTTACACAGACAGTAAGAGCAAGTGCGGGAATTTTAAGACAATTTTCATGGATCTTCCTAATATCAAGTGAAGTTACTGTCGATGTATTTCCAAAATCTATATAGTATACATCAAACATCTCCAAAGCTGCATTTACATTTATTACAGCTGCACGATACCATTCACCTATAAAACAAAAGTAGAAAAATTTCTTTCAACCATGGAATACTTGATATCATCCTATTCAATGTACTATTGTTTTGTACTAAATTCAGGTTTTTCTTTTGAACTAACCAGGCATGAAATAAATTGCCACTGCACTCATATAATGTGTCTTTAATTTACTTACTTATCGGCCATTTGCAAACCGGAGAATTTTACGTTTTGCAATTTCTGCTCCTGTTTGAATTCAACATAATCGATTATAATTCCATATGCGAAGCTCAAAGGTTTTTTAGCAGAAAATTACAGACATAAAATAATCAATTTTATCAGAATATGAATTCGAAATTACAGTTTATTCATGCTATTTCTTCATTCATTAATAAGTTATATGATCATATGATTATAAAATTATGTTTATTTTCTAAATTAAACATATAGACACGATTTTGGTGATTGAAGAGATGAAGGAAGATGTTCCAAGTTCAATTTTAATAACATAAAAATTACTAAATCGCAATGCGTTAATAAATTACAAAATAAAGAATATAGCAACCTTATGTTTTCAGATGACCCAGAAAATATTACATGTAGAAGCTTTACCAATACTCATTATAACTAAGTGTAACAGAAATCTTTATACAGTCCATGCTAAAATGTTATAATATTTTGTAATTAATTAACTACAATTTTTATGGGCAATCTCGATATAATATATAGATTCATCAAATAGGCATTGTAATTTCTAAAGCAAATTGTTCAAGTGTTGAACAGTGGTCTGTTACATTATATTATGAGTGCATTTAATTATACATGAACCTTAACAGTGTGGGATAAACTTTATGTTTTTAATATTAAAATCATATAATAAAGAGAATTTAGATGTTTTGTCTTTTATTCATTTACAACAATAATTCTTAACCTCAGAAAATTATAAAACGAAATCCTAAATATAGTATATAAGCTCCAATTTTCATAAAATTTAAAAAGTAAATATTGTTAGTTTATTAAATAGTGACTAAAGCAAAAGCATATCACAAATCTGATAAAAACTTTAGTAAACAGCCAAAGAATAATCCTAAAGTGTATAAACTGTAAAGCTTGAAATCTTAGATCAAATGCGGGTTATACAAGTTGCAGTTACCCTTCAAAAAATATATACTGAAACAAAATTTCTTTTAAAGGAATACCTTACCATCAAATTTTGCCAAACATAATTCATCAACAATTGGAGAATATTGTTCAGTACTTGTCTTTAAACACTCTGCAATTTCGTTAGCGACTGCAATCATTTTCTCATTTACATTATCAGACGATGCTATTGTAATTGAACCACTGTCTTCGTCCACAGCGAGGCATACTCCAGTTTGGGCTTGACCAACTTCCATTTCTAAAGCTGCGAAGTCCTTGTACATTAGCCTATTATTATCAGCACCTAAAAGATATTTGTTAAATAATATAATAAATAACTATTTTTATTCCATGGAAATACCTGATGAGTTGGCGAATTTAGAAGACAATGTTACTTCTCCTGTTGGTAGAATTTCTAATATCAAGTCGAAAACATTATCACCACATTTTTTCTGCAACATAAAGAGCATTTTCAAAAGTACGAGTATTATTTTAAATGTCTGTAGATGCATTCTAGGCATTAATTTAAAAAAATATTCATATTTATAGCATTAAGTTAGATCAAAACTAACTATTGTTATTATTATAGGTATGAACAAGGTTTACTAGTGCGGAAGAAAGTTTAAAAAAGCTCTTGTATTTAAATTTTTTTTTAATTACATCATACAGTTTCTTAAATTCTTTGAAAGTAATCACAATTTCTGTATTGAAAATATTATGACTTTTTTATGTTACGTGATGCCAGAACAGTTGAAATGTTCCCTATCATCTTCAAAAAAAAAAAACAAATGAATGAATGTCAGATCACATTTTGCATATGAGTTTCAGACTATGCAAAGGTCTACTGCATTTCAAATTATAAGAAAAGTAGTGAAATATATGCATAAGTATCCTATGATAATAGTATTTGTGGCTCGTTTTAAGATTCTAGTGCAACTGTCGCAATTATATAATTAACAATGATGTTTAAGTGTCACTGTATCTATAATCTTGTATGTATAATTTTACAGCTCGCAAACTGGTTTCAGAAATGTCAATACTGTTTTACAAATTTATTACACCAAATTGATATTTTAACAGAAGACATTCTGTGTGTTTTTTATAGTATCATCTTAGAATAAAAATAGTTTATCTCACGCAAAAGTGCAAAGGGAAACACGATGTAATCTACGCCATGTTATAAATTTCTAGATATCTTATTTACCGACAAATTCCGAACATTATTCTAAAATTGAGACACAACCTAAAATGTGGCATATATTGACAAGGCGTGAGATAATATTTTTGAATGTTTCGTTATATGTGTAAGAACAGGTAAATGTAGTAGTAGATTCATAAAGAAAATGAATTGCAAAATGCCATATAATGTTCAAAGCAAGGGAATTCTGTCAACCAAAAGAATCTACTGACTACACTATGTGCGAGGGCTCTTCAATATTGTGATTACCTATACCTGCGACAGTTTTTCATACCTTTAACTTCTATCCCTCACCTATAATGGGCGATAATTCAACTGGTGAGTTCCCGAACGCACAGCTGTGCATATTTTATATTTTTTAAAATCATTGAATCAAATTTTGTTGAGAAAGGATTTACTAATATAAAGCAGCAGCAGCCTTATCTCCATCATAATTTAATAAACTACGAGTAGAATCGATATGTTTTACTTACAGCAATACATTTTTTAGAATGTTTTGAGCAATCTTCTATAAAATCGATTACTTCATCCGAGAATTTCCCGTCTTCGAAGTCCTTCAATACAATTGGTATCAAAGAACTATCTTCCTTGGCTAGAGATTCGGTTATATTCATTACATTTTTTATTGGTATTGTGTCGGTGAAACCATAATCTATGAATTCAACATCTGCATAATTTGCATTTAGAGATTTTATTATTCCTCTGCATAATACTGTTTGCGTATCGTGGGGACATAATACCAGTTGACCAACAATGGGATCTTGCATCAATGGAGATGCTGTAAGAAAAATACTTTTATTATCATTAATCACAATATAATTAGTATCTATGAAGTTAATTTTAGCTATAAAAAAAATAGTCTCTATAGATATTAAATAAGTCATCATATGTATTAAAAGGTACAGTTTATTTTTTAGACTATATTTTAAAAAAATTGATCAAATGACAATGAAAAATCCATTTAACGTTTTAATAAAATATATTTTATGGTGTTCTTATGAAAACTAAAGAAATGACAGAACAAGTAGGATCAAACTCTTTTTTTGCTCTTTATTTTGGTTCCAATTAATAATTTAGTCACTCACCTAAATTTTCATTCTTGTAAATTTAATAAATTATATTATCCTAATATTATGCTGATTATTGTTATCTATATCAAACTTGTACAACAATATATTATTCAATTGTGGTATATGTATGATAAGTACTTATTTAGAGTAGCCTATGATAGTCCAGGATTTTTAGATATTCGCTCCGCAAAAAATCCTATCACTTGATTTTTCGATTGGATTATGTCAGAGGGTGTCCCCTAAGTATAAAACCAAATTTGTGTCGTCCAAAACCGGGAGTGTTAGCCGCCATCTTGAAAAACGCCTTTTTGCAAATATCTCGAAAACGGTGAGTTTTACGTTAAAAATTGTAAGTGCCTTTTTTTATAGAAGAAAACATTTCGCGTCTTTGCTGTTTGGAACTTTTTTCCCTATTGTCAATATTTGCCAAGATATAGTTGATTGAAAAAAACGATTTTTGGTTTTTGGAAAATATCGCGATAATTTTTGAAAATACAAAAAAAATGTGATTATCGAAGTTGTAGAGCATAACATTTTCTACAATTTTTGTATGAAACCTTTTTTTGTTCAATCGATAGTTGCTAAGTTATAGCGCATTGAACGTTGCCGTCAGGTCTAGGAAAACAGCGATTATTGGTAATACGTTACTCTAGCATGCCAAGAACAAGTGTAATCGAAGAATTTTATAATAGAGACGCTAAAAATAATATTTGTCATGAATAGGAGGGATATGGGCGATAGGAGAAAAATTTGCGCAATAAAAACTGTCTGACGAATCGTTTGAGAAAGACATGAAAATGTATTCATCTACTGTTCATATTCATTATTCGTTATAATAATTAAAAAATTTTATTTGTGAAAAACGGTCTCTAGGACCTTAATCTAAAATTATTAAATTATTTTAGATTATGATTTAACACGAATTTTGAACATCTTTGGCTTCTAGAGACCGTTTTTCACAGATTCATCTACACTGGAGGAGTGTAACATCTTTATTAATAAAAAAATTATTGTTGCAAAATTTCAAACTTCGATGATTGGTTTAAAACAATTTCCTTTGTTTAGAACAGGAAGGGCGATTTTCGATGGTTCGCGAATGTTGCTCTTCCATGTTCGAGTCATTAATAGTCAAAGTATCAAAAAACGATTCATTGTGGGCATTCTCTTCGTCGCTTTCGTCCACTGTAGGAATTGCGTTATCGCATGTTTGGCCACTACAGTTTGAACAGATAACGGAACATTTTAAGCTACTCTTCCGGCATCCGCAGGCAGCTCCGCAATTTGTCTTGCATTTGCAGGATATTATTTGTAGCAAATTTTGCGGCGCGGGAGCTTTTTTTATTGTGATCGGTAATTAGCGATCCGTAGTGCGCTTCCAGCCCCATTCTTCCGGGTCATGGTGAAATCCCAGCCAACTTTGGACCTGATGATACACCCTGAAGGAATGGTAACGGGCTGTATCCTGCGTCGGTGGTAGAATGGATAAGTTCGGCTTGGTGTTCCGAGCTAACTTGCCGAAGTTCTTGTATCGGAGAGAGTCGATGGATGGTTCGGTTTTATTACCTCCATACAAAGCAATAAAAAAACGCTCGCCAGCTTGAGCAATCATGTTGGGATCGCTCCTCCTATCTTTGAACAATGCCACAGCCGTCAGCAATTCTTCGTGATTCTTCAATGTCGTCAGAGTTTTGTACTTTCCAATTTTAAATGGAGCTGACGTTGTGTCGCAACCGCTGAATGCATGTAAAAAAAATGAGGTGTGGCCACCACACGACTTTCTTATACGTATGAAAGTGTTACTTCCGGTTCGAATTTTGAAATTTCATTTATACAAAAAATAATTGGAAATTAAGTTCTAAATACTTATGAATTCTTTATAAATTAGTCTAAACTTAGTAGTTGACGAAATATTGGCAAAATTCGATTTTTTCACTGAAGTAAACTACTACTTCCGGTTTGCCGATTTTACTGAAAATCTAATCAGTTGTCAAGAGGGAGATTATACTACTAAATACAAAATTTGGAATTGATATCTATAGCGGTTTGACCGCTATCGTGGTCACACACACACAGACATTTTTTAAAAACCACTTTTTCGGTATCAGTGGACCTCAAAACGTGGACATCTGCAAAAATCTCGAGGTCGAAAATTTTCATAATTACAATACTTCCTCATACTATGTATAAGAAAGTAATAGAATGTTTTCTCTTAAATTTTCACCATACTCCGGCTTCAGACAACGTGGGCTGTCTAGAGATTCTGGAGTGCGTCTTTTTCCGGGTTTGCGAAAATAGAAGTTTTTTTATTTTTTTTTTTTAGGCATAGACAATGTTGGGAGACACCCAGCACCGTGCAGCTGCTTACTTTTCTATATACCTGTATTCTATTCAAATAGAATATTCATGATTAAAAATCGATGAATATACATGTATAAATGAATATCCATATATCCTTATTGTTAAAGAACACACAGACGTGTACTAATTACCTCCTGCAATCCTTGCCGCCAAGATGTCGCGTCTCCTTACACTTGTTCTTGGCATGCTAGAGCAACGTATTACCAATAATCGCTGTTTTCCTAGACCTGACGGCAACGTTCAATGCGCTATAACTTAGCAACTATCGATTGAACAAAAAAAATTTCATACAAAAATTGTAGAAAATATTATGCTCTATAACTTCGATAATACAATTTTTTTTGTGTTTCCAAAAATTATCGAGATATTTTCCAAAAACAAAAAATCGTTTTCTTCAAACGACTATATCTTGGCAAATATTGACAATAGGGAAAAAAATTTCAAACAAAAAAGACGGGAGATATTATCATCTATAAAAAAAGATACTTACAATTTTAACGTAAAACACTGTTTTCGAGATATTTGGAAAAAGGCGTTTTTAAAGATGGCGGCTAACGCTCGCGGTTCTGGTTTTATACTTAGGGGACACCCTCTGACATAATCCAATCGAAAAATCAAGTGATAGGATTTTTTGCGGAGCGAACCCCGTTTTTGGTGCTAAAATTCCTGGACTATGATTATAATACAAAGTTACGACACTGAAAAATGTAGGTGACGCTATGAATCGACCACAGAGCCACCTATCTAGATTTTGTGATTTTCTCTTTTGGCACTAAACCAACATATATTGTGAATATGAGTCATTTTAGTCCATAAATATAGAATTTGTTAATAACTTCATAACAGCGCTATCTGCGGATCCTAGCATAGCTATGAACAATAGTCTCGACAAAACAAATATATTTCGATTTAGGGCCGGTTGTACCAAAATCGGTTCAGCATTAAGATCAGCTGAACGACCGTTCAACGGTGAACTTAGTTCAAGCAAATATGCGTTGTACCATCATAATAACATTAACGTTCTACTGATCCTAGTAATTCTAGTAATTTAGGGAAATGTTGGCAACAAAAAGTGCTATTAGAGATTTGGAGGGATTATTTTCGAAGCGTGCTTGTTGTGAGCCTTTCATAAGATTTTTATCAGTATTATTATTCAATTTTCCTTTTATTTTATAATTAAAATCACGTAATAATATTGTATAGGTGGTGGTTATGCAAATAATAGTGCAGGTGGTGGTTTTAATTTATAGTAGGTGATAGAAATGGCTTTGAAAGCGATAAAATTTTCAAGAGCAGCTAATTTTAATAAATGAGGAGCTTTTAGTTGCTCTTGTTAAAAAATATAAGCACATAATTGAGTGCAAGGCTACTGATGGTAGTAGTACTAGGGAGAAGAATGCTGCTTGGAATACGTTAGCAAAAGAATTTAATTCAAATTCTGGTGGGCAATTCAGTGCAATTGAAGAAATATACTCATTTTTTTAGTGCGCAATAGCAGATGCTATCTTCTTAATTACTCGACTGGCAGTACTTCTATCAACCCCAGTAAAATCTTCTGCTACTCTTAAACATTCTGTTGCAAAGAATCGCAGAGCAATTAAAACCATTTCAGCCGGGGAAAGTGTTCTATTTCTTTCATGGTTGTCACATCTTTAGTTAATCTAAGCCTATCCAGAAACTCATTTTCAGACCACTTTTGAAAATGACTGTTTCTTACTTTATAACTTTGTTTTCTTCTCCTGTTTAAACAAATTTCATACATATCCAGAAAATCATTTTCTTTGTCACTAAATTCATTGTAGAAAATAATATCTAATTCGAATACAGTGAAATCTCCTTTGGCCGGACACCTTCGGGACCAACAAATTGGTCCATTTGAGGGAGTTGTCCGCTCAAGAGAAAACAAAGGCAATCAATTCAAGTTTTAGTTATAATGATTAAAGTAACGTTTGCTCATAGAAAATAACATTTACTTAACTTCAAATACAATAATTCATAAACTATAAGTAATAATACATGTATTATATCGCGGCTTACACATAAATGACATACATATATGAAAAAAATAATAATGCTAATATGTAATAACAAAGAAACTAAATATGTATGTATGTACATGTGTAGGTACATATCTTATAGAGATTTGCAAATTTATAACCAAGAGCTAATTATTTTAAGAAGTCTAATATACTTCTTTGTTTTACTTTTTGTTTGCTAATGCATTTTCTAAATAAATTTCCAAATTTGCTATGAGCTGTAATGCTCCGGCATCACCATTCCTTTTTGCAAATGCTTTTAAGGATTGTGTCTTCTTAAGCGCTTCTTGATATGATTTTATCGGTTCATCGTCAATTTCTGTTTCTGAATCTTCCTCAGATTGGTCTACTGTTTCGACGTGTTCTGACATAAGCGTTGGCGCATTAATTAAAATTTCCGTTGTATCATCCTCAACTGCTACATTGTCATCCATATTAATGAAATCGTTAGGATCAGTATGAAAACCACATTCCCTTATTGCTTTAAGCATTTCTGCTGGCATTGATACCGGCAACTCATCTTCCACATCATAGCTTTCATGATCGTCGTCATTGCGTTCTAGTGAAATTCCGGACGTATGAAAACAATTCTGTATCGTAGATGAAGAAACTTTATTCCACGCATCGTGAATAAAATAGATAGCATCTAAAATGTCTATGGTTTTTGTTAATTGATAAGCGGAATCCACAGTATCAATTTTTGACAAAATGTGCTTTAAAATTGCTATCCTGTAGTAACTTTTAAAACATTTTATTATTCCCTGGTCCAGGGGTTGAGAGACCGATGTCGTGTTTGGCGGAAGAAATATTATTTCAATATTTTCAAACTTGACATCCCGTGGATGAGATGCCGCGATATCCAGAAATAGTATAATTTTTCTTTTTTGTACACCCATTCTATGATCAAATTCCTGCAACAATTCCTTCATGATATCACAGGTCATACACGCTTTCCTGTTTGCTTTATATGTGATAGGAAAAGATTTCACATTCAGCTTCTTGAACGCCCTTGGCTTATTTGTTTTCCCAATCACAAGCAATTTCTCTTTTTCGCCGAGCATGTTCGCACATTGTAAGATGATAACCCGCTCTTTTGCTAACTTCCCACCGACACACTTTTCGCCTTTTAAAGATAATGTTTTGTCTGGTAACATTCGAAAAAATAGTCCTGTTTCGTCGGCGTTATAAATGTCTTTAGGTTGATAGTCTTCTATAAGAAGTGGGAGTTTTCCAATAAAATTTTTAACATCACTTAAATTAACATTTGCAGCTTCACGTGAAATTGCCTTGAACCTAATATTGTGACGCAATCAAAACTTTTGCAGCCAACCAATAGGAGCCTTGAAACTAATGTGGCCTAATTTTGCAGCAATTTCTTTCGCTTTTGATCTTACCAATGTACCCGATATAGGAATTCCTTTATTTCTTGCTTTCAAAAACCACTCATAACATAATTTATCTATATTGAAGCCCCGTTTTCAAAAATGTTCGTTTTTGGTTCACATTGGCATTTGAACTCCATTGTAACATTAACTCGTTCTTTTTTTAATAATATCAGATGCTTGAGTTTTCCCCATATTCAATCGTTTTGCCAAATCACGTAGGTACACTAAGCTTTAGTAAAAACACTAATAACATGCACTTTTTGTTTAAGTGTTAAAATATTTCTTCGTTTATTTGACATTTTAATGATTACATTAATATCTCTTGTCACTGCACTGTACTGATTAATACTACACGTGCATACACACTACTGTGCGTACAACTGTAAGGGAATAATAACTACGACGCAAATGTAAGCGATGATGTCACCCTGTCCGTACAGGAGAGAGTTTTGATGAATAATGTTCTATAAAGTACTGTCCGCGTCCGTTCAGGGGAGTGTCCGGCCAATAGAGTTTAAATTGTTAATAAATAGTATTGGAAGTTCAAGGGACCGAGAAAATTGTCCGTCCAAAGGAAGCGTCCGTTCAGCGGAGGTGTCCGTTAACAGAGATTTCACTGTATATCTTTTTAACTACTTTTTAAACAAAACGTAAATTATGTGTTAGGTTAGGTAATCAGCTTTGAACCAGCTTGAACCACCAAAACTTGCCGTTCAACTTGAACGGCCTTGAATAGCTTGATCCCAGATCTATTTTATTGGTACAACGGCACCTTCTAATTAGAACCCGGTTCAACGCTGAACTTGCGTTGAACTTCGTTGGTACAACCGGCCCTTGGTGAAATAGAAATTAAAAATTTAGTTATTTTATTTCTATTCCAATTTATTTCGCTACGTGCGTAAATATCGTTTGAGAGCTGATTGTCAAATTGTGATCAAGCCAATCCGTTACATAGTGGCAAAAAAATTATAGATAAATAGAAATAAAATAACTACATTTGTTGGACAGATCGCGAAACAGCACAAAAGTAAAAACAAATGTAATTTTATTTCAATTTAGGCTGGAATGCGTTTTTCCAGGTTGTTCTCCAGATCTTCTAGATTTTTTTTCAATTGAGTAATTTCCATCCCAGGAGCATAACGAACAAAACAAAAAAAGAATCAACCAAATATGTCGTTCCTATCGTCAGTAATGATCGAGTGCATAAAACAATTATGATTTTTGTAGCTTATCCGAATTTCCGTATTTCCTTTGTAAATGTCCTGTATTTCTTCCTGAAACTCTTCCAGGACCATAACGAACAAAACAAAAAAAGAATTACGCATATCCAACATTCTAATCGTAAGTTATGGTCTTGAGTTCACACAAAAATCCTATAGAAAAAAACACTTTCAGTTTTTCCCGAATTTTCCAATTTTCCTGACAACTTTTCCAATTTTTCTTTCCCTAGAAACCTTATTCGGACTATTACGAACATTGAAAAAAAAATAACCCAACCCAGCTGTTCTCGAGTGATGCGCACCAACGAACAGCATTTCATTTTTATTTATATAGATATGGTTGAACGCGTTGACAACAGATATGCGCCAATAAATTAAAATGGCGTCAAATATGAAATGTAAAATTTTACCAGTCGAGTAATATAACACAAATATAACCCACAAAAGTCATTTCAGAACTTTCATAAATAATACTATACATACACTTTTGACATTTGTACCCTGTGAGTACCATCCAAGCAACATGAATTGCTGCATCGAACAGCCAAGTATTACATAAAATATATGTATATAGTCGGATCGTTTTCGCAACCGACATGGCAAAACTACGAACTAAAGACGCTGTGTCAATACCACTACAAATTCCAGTCAACCGGAACAATTTTAGAACAATAAAATTCAAATAATTAATTAATATTTTAGGATAAATAGCTACTGCTAGTAAAATACTATTACATGAAAGTCAGTTAGAAATTAAATATTATAGATAAAATTATTAAATATTACTTTTCTATATCAATATTTTATTTAATACATGGCTATTCTGAGCATTGTTGTCAGATTGTTATTTTCACGGAGCGGATGACACTTGACAAGCGTAGTGAATATTATTATTTGTGAATGACATTGTGGTCATCTTTATTACTTATCACAATTTTAAGTCCCCCTAGAAAATTTCAAGTATTAAATCCGACACCGTACAAAAAAACAGTTTGACACTGGCAACGCGGAAGAACTAGTAATTTGTGATGGTAATCAGATGGCGATGCGAGTGTGTCGTTATTCGTTAAGTTGAAGCAGTCAAGTGATCCCAACTATCGCAAGATTATTTGCAACCTGTGTTTGCAAACGATCTGCGAAGAGCAAGATTATGTACATGAAACTGAACAAAACTTTTATTACACATAATTACATGACCTGTTTGAGATTTTACTGATACATTGCATATTAGTGTACATGTTTTGCAGTTTGGATTTTATAACCTACTAACGTTGATTGAAGGAATACATAAAGATGCGCCACTACATAGCATTGAGCGTAGCCAAACCTGGGTCCGGGATCTATAGCAATGCCGAGTCGTTTGGGTCCGAGATTCGAAACAGCCCGAGGCAGCGATGATGTTTCTCGGCAAGGGGTTTGCGGGACGACTTAACGGAAAGACACACAATTTTACTATAGCGTAGCGCATCTTTATATATTCCTTCAATCAACGCTACTAATATCTGACAAAAGAATACAAGCTAAATATTGTCTGAACGTGTTTTCCAATTTACTTATAAAAGGCATAAGAAACGCTGATTATTTTTATTCTGAAGCAAATCTTTCTTAAACAACCTCATTAAAAACTAATCAGCACACTTTCCTGTTCACAAATAAATCGAATATATTGATCTAAACCTAATTATATAAGAGAAGGTAAGTTTTCTTCAACAGAAATGTTTGGTTTTATTTGTACATTATAAATTGGGATAGTAAAAATACTTGTTCATTATTGTATTATAATTTAAAGTTGCTTAGTAAGTTGAATTCTGATCAGTAGCAAAGATTCAGCTTACGAATACTCAACATTTGAAATACTTTAAGATGTTGAATTGTTTAATTCAGCATTAAATATAATCTTTAACTACAAGAAATGTATACTAGTTTAAAGCATGTTCACAGAACAATGGTACTGTAATAAGACAGAAAGCTATCTAATCGAAGAAGCAGGTGATTGTCACATAATAATAAATGTTTGAAGATCACATGTGATATTATTTACGAAATTTTCAAATTTAATAATTAATAATTTGACTGTAATAGAAGAATGGATAGAATTTATAATAATGAGTTTAGCTTAATCAAAAATGTTTGATTAGCATGCAAAAACTATGTTGTAATCAATGATATACCTGCGAGAAATGTTTCAAACAAGTTGCTTTTAGTATATCAGTGAGTATGGTAATAATTATAGTGAACAGTAAGAATCTGGCAAAAAAAAAGTTTTTATAATTGGTGTAATACTTTTCTGACCTTCTTGTTGTTACATGTAAAATTACTTTAATGTTAATGCATTTAATGGACAAGCAATATAGCACTATTAGTATGGATACTGCTGTACAACTGTCTTTGCTAGTAAATATCTTTATTGTCTATAGTAAAACTAACTGGAACATATTTACCTAATACATTTCTGAATTTAAATGAACCCCAAAAGTTCAATTCTGTCTGAAAATCTTACCTTTATTGTACTTATATTTAATTATTAACAGCAGACAAATTCATACAAATATAAAATAATCATTATATTCGGTTTCTAATAGTACTTAAGCCAAATTATTATCAAATTAATAGTTACATATTAGAATTATTGTCGGTAGAGCTAAAATCACAAGTCTAATTGATTGTTTAGGGTTATAGTATCAAAATTAATATTACTTGACACATCAAATTTTGCAACGTCTCAAATTTGACGCCATTTTAATTTTGGTGGCGCATGTCGGTTGCGAGAGCGATTCTAGTATGTATAGTAAAGTAATGTTTAATAACTTTATTTATAATACTCAATTTGTAACTAGCTTTCATGAAACAGTATTATAATATACCTATTATTATTATGGCAGTCCTGAAATGTCTTCTGCAAGTTATATTACTAGATAGATAAAATTTTACATCTCAAGTTTGACGCCATTTTAATTTATTGGCGCATGTCGGTTGCTTAAACGATTCTACTATATTTTCCAACAAGACCTTGCTCGAGCACACATAGCAATAAAGCATAAGCTCACTTCAAACAGTTCTTTTGACAAATGACTGATGAAATTCCATGGAAAAGCTCTGGATCTCACAAGTTTAGATTATTTATTTTATTTTTGTTCACTTGAAGCACAACATTTTTATATTCATATGTCAAACAAACAAAGCTACTGCAGTAATATTCTTGCACTAAACGTTTTTCTGAACTTAAAACTGTGATTAATTTTACACTAAATATATGTATATGGTAGTTGATGTATATTCTTATTATCCAATTAAATTTGACGTTCCAAATTTCTTAATGTGTCAACCAATACTGGTAATCGCGCAACTGAGAAATTGTTCAAGATTTTAGGTATTTTAATGAGATATTATGACAGACAATTCACCATACATACATCTGAAACTTCATAAATAAATGTTTTAAATAATTGAAACACTTATGTGAATGCTAAATTATAATTATCATTTAACACTCATATAGCACGAAGTACGTTTATAATGTATGAGTAAATTGACAATATATGGTAACAGTGTCATAAATACAGTACTGATAATAGAGACACAACAAAAGTAACAAAACAATAATTACCTGTGTGCTTTGATAATTCTCCGTTAATTTTTGCAAGTACAGAGTTGGATTCTTTATTTCTCACTAATAATTTATTTTCACTTAAAATTACTGGCAAAACGCGTTCTCTATCTTTCAATTCCTTTATTGCAGGAGCAGCAGTAAATACTTTTTGATTAGATATTTTTATAGTTTTGAAGTCTTCAGGAGCAGCAGTAAATACTTTTTGATTAGATATTTTTATAGTTTTGAGGTCTTCAAAGGGGTTCCATCTGCTGCATGTTATATTTTCATAGGATGCATTACTAAATATCATTGTTATTTCATTATGTTTGCTACTAGTAAATTCACTTGACTTATCTTCCTGAAATAAATTATTACTAAATACAAGAAAAGGAACGCATAAATTTACTTCAGTGGGTAATAATTACCTCAAACATCTTCATACACTGCACATTTCCAGATAAAAGACAAACAAATTCCGGAATATCGACAAATTTTGTTTCTAATTTACATACTTTATTAGTGGAAACGATTTTACCATAATCTACTGATGCCACAGTGTAGGTGTTATTTTCTATGCTTAGTATTGTAGCACGCACCCACGCTCCGTCATTGATTTCTTCACTAAAAGCTGACACGAAATCGCCTACTTTGCCACTAGAAATAAAAACATACATTTCTTTTGATTATTTTGTAATGATATAACATACTGCTGTATATTTCCTATTTAAATACAAGGTTTAGATAGTTTTCAACTCATAATAAATATATATACCGGGTGTCAACGAGATCATGTATCAGCACGCCATTTATTTATTAGTTAAAATAAAACTTTGAAATTCGGACCGTATATATGAGTGATTGGGGGGCTTCTTCAGGTACACTCAGTTTTTCTATAGCACTTCCGGTCAAACCGGAAGTGACGTTAATTTTGAATTTTTAAATACAACATTTATTATTTCTGTTCATATTCTGTTTCTTCTGAAAATTTGCCATCTAGTGCAGGTTAACTTTTGACATTTCTGTCAAAGATGGCGGTATCTGTTAAATTTATCCATTAAAGTGAAACTGCTTCGCAACGATTGTCGAAATGTAACAACCATCAAAGTTAGCTTTGAAAACAATTAAGAAACGTATTTTTCACATTTACACGCATTGGCGAAGGAAATATGTATTTCACGTTGAAATTACTAAAGAAAATAGAAAAAAAAAAATTTTCATTTTCAAATGACAGGTACTCGTTTCTTTAAATAGTAACACCTATTTTTTATTACAGTGCCATATTGGCATAATTTTTAGCTTTCAAGTGATATAAAATATGCTGTGGTTTAGTGGTAGACAGGTAGTACAAAACATAAAATGTTTTAAAAGTAGTCTAATTCCAAAGACTACTTTTAAAACATTTTATGTTTTGTACTACCTGTCTACCACTAAACCACAGCATATTTTATATCACTTGAAAGCTAAAAATTATGCCAATATGGCACTGTAATAAAAAATAGGTGTTACTATTTAAAAAAACGAGTACCTGTCATTTGAAAATGAAAAATTTTTTTTTTCTATTTTCTTTAGTAATTTCAACGTGAAATACATGTTTCCTTCGCCAATGCGTGTAAATGTGAAAAATACGTTTCTTAATTGTTTTCAAAGCTAACTTTGATGGTTGTTACATTTCGACAATCGTTGCGAAGCAGTTTCACTTTAATGGATAAATTTAACAGATACCGCCATCTTTGACAGAAATGTCAAAAGTTAACCTGCACTAGATCGCAAATTTTCAGAAGAAACAGAATATGAACAGAAATAATAAATGTTGTATTTAAAAATTCAAAATTAACGTCACTTCCGGTTTGACCGGAAGTGCTATAGAAAAACTGAGTGTACCTGAAGAAGCCCACCAATCACTCATATATACGGTCCGAATTTCAAAGTTTTATTTTGACTAATAAATAAATGGCGTGCTAATACATGATCTCGTTGACACCCGGTATATATAGGGAATACAATAAATTTTACTTAACCTTTACGTAACCGTAATATCTACAAAACTTTGTTTACCAAAATAGGGTCAATATTGACCCACTAATTTTATTTTTATATAATATATCATGAAATATACAAATTTTGGAATTATTGTAATTTCTTATGAATTTTTAAATAAAACACTGAATTTAGTATTTCAATTCAATACTTTTTTATTGTTTATATAAAAACCCGTCTAAAAATACAACCAAATATATTCTTAATTAAAAAAAAACGTTATTCTTCGTTAGGTGGAATCTGGAAACCAAAAATGATATATTATGTGTAGCTATAATTATTATATTGATTATGTACCTTTAAGATGGTTCCCCATCTTCATCTTTTGAGCAGTAGGTGCATGTCGTCTCTTTTATGGTAATAGGTTCGTTATGTTGAGCGTACACAAATTTATTGCATTTGTCGCATTGTTTAGAATATTTATTATCATTTCCACTACATATGCAACAACGTCCTCTTTTAGTACCTTGAGTAACGGTGTCATCCTCACAATCTTTCCTTATTTCTCTTCCAGTACTTCCTACAGCTACAGTCACTACCTTTGGAAAACCCCGAACATCTTCAATTTTCTTTGCTCTTCTGTCAAGATTTGGCTTAGCAAGTTCCATCCCCATGCATCTAACAGTCTCAGTGGTCATCTTCTTGTATTTCTTTTGCATGAATACTCACGCACAAGTTTGTCTAAAATATCAACGCCACTTTTTGTTTTATTGTATTCCAAAATGATATTAGGTTTAAATTTTTCGTTCTCATCAGCAATGCCATGTTCGTGGTGCGTAGAGGAAAGTAAAATAACGAATTTTTAAGATTCATTAACATACGACACTAATGTTAAGTCTCTAGTAGAGAGAAAATGAGAAGAATATACTGCACGTGATTTTATATCCAAAAGCTTCTTGGGTAAGTCCTTCCTATTTTTGCGCACAGTTCCAATGAATGTTAGTTTTTCTTTTAACAGATCTTCCGTAATAGTTAAATCGGTAAAAAATTATCAGTCGTTATATTGCGGCCACTTCCGTACCAATGGTTTGATAAAGTTTTAACCACGCGAGGTCCTTGATTCTTTTCAGCTCTTTCTCATTCTTTTCCTATGTATACTTCAAAATTAGAGCAGTAAACTGTTGTTACATCATATAATGCTCAAATTTTAATCCCATATTTGCCGGAATTTCTTGGTATATAAACCTTAAATGGATATCGGCCTCTAAAACTTACCAGCTGTTCGTCTATTGTTCCATAAGCTGATGGGCAATAAGATTTTCTGCAATTTTTTTTGTGAAAATATCAATTACATCGCGAATAGGTGCAAGTTTATCTAGAATTTTTCTTTCTATTCTTGTGCAAATATCGTCAAAACGTAGGAAGTGTCAAATATCGCAAAATCTATTGCGGCTCATACAAACTTGATGTATTGGCCTTGTCAAAGATTTACTTGTTGATGACCACAAATTAACTGGGCTTTCTTTTGCTTCTCTAAATCTTCCTGATAAAATAAGTATTGCACAGAAAGCACGTATTTCGATAACATCTACTTCTTTCCATGATTTGAATAAATTGTCTTCATGATTCTCATTTACTTATAATTTCACAATAATTTCCTCAGATATAAATAAAGAAAAACAATCCAGATCGATCCGATATCCTTACTTTTTTTTCTCTGTCAAACCTTTTTCTTTACGAAATAAATTTGATGTCCTTGTTTTACCTTTTTTTAGGAGCTAAATATTTCCATGTGGGACCAGAAACTTCAATATTACGGTCCAATTCTTCCTCAAATTCATCACTGTTATCATTTTCCTCATTAGAGTAACTAATGTTATCAAAATTTACTTCATTTTCCTTTATAATATCTTTTACTTCTTCAGACCCATCACTAAATGTTTCCACAATCGTGCCATTTTCGTGTTCTGAATCGTTTATCAGAATAGAAAAAAGTTCTTCATCAGATAACGCCCTTTTAGATGCCATTGCACAACGATGAACCACTGACGCAAATGTACACTATCACGTATAAAAGTAAACTGAATTGAAAAACATCAAAATTCCAGCCGTGAGCAGGGATGAACACGTCTCAACGTGTATGAAAATATGTTCGTTCGAATTAAAACATGACATCCCAAAACCGGGTCTCAAATGACCCAGAGCAGCAAAGTGCGAATTATTCTCAAACTTTCTTAATTTAAGATTTAGTTATTATTCCTTATGGTTCAATACAGAACTTTAGGAGAATTCTCGAAAGGAAAAAAAAATAAAAAAATTATTTAAAAAGTTACAAGAAAAAAACAAAATTATAGGTTAATTATGACCCAGTTTTAGTAAGGCAAAGGTTAAAGCAACTTTATCTAAACTTTATTTGAAGTTAAACTAAATACTCATTACTTTTATGCTCCTAATAAATTTATATTTCTCGATAAGAATTCAGAATTTTCACATTTTAATAATACAAATACTGTTCCAAATTGGCTTCTGATGCTCTTACAGTCTATTTAAATAGGTACAGAATCCATAATTTGCGAGATAAGTAATACCAATTCAGTGCAGTTCAAAGTTATTCCAAATTTAGTTTTAAATGCTACTTATCGTTTACCGATTTGGTTTAAAAAATAAGTAACTGTTCCGATTAATAATACAAACTTAAGTTTAAAATATGGTATGGACTACTTTAACCATTTAAGAATAATCGTGGATTGCAGATAGACATACCACATCAATAAACCACCAACGTGCCAAAATTTTGAGATCCAAAATTTGTATAACCACAATATTTTCGAAATAAATTAAATTAAGTTAGGCAGAAATATTAAATAGAACTAAATTTAAAATATGTGCAAATATTGTCTTGCATCATTGTACTTAATTTACATGTAAAACTATACCGATAGGTTCAGCTCGGAACGGGCCATAGTCAGCAATGAGTGGCAACACCGAAACCCCTCTACCCGCAGCAGCATCACATTGCAGTTAAGAATTTAGTAAGACTTAAACCGCGCAAGGATATAGTCCTTTGCATATTCGTTCTGTATACGTAATTTGCCCATTTGTTTCAGACATAATAAGGTCCAATTTATTATTATTATTGTATTCTTAGCTGCTACGGAAAAGTAATTTTAAGTAATAAAAAAACAATAACGTTTTCTAAAAGATAAAAGTAAAAAAATCAATAATTCTACAAAATAAATTCAAATTTTAAGAGTCACTCAAAATAGGAGCACGCGGAGTGGTATCGTACACACGTTGCCACATAGCACGTTCCATACGTATATTGTTGCCTATGTATGGCCCGTTCCGAGCTGGACCCATCGGTATAACTATAATAAAAATAAAACGTTTTTAAATCGTTGCAAAGCACCGAAAAAGGTATAACATGATGAAAACAACGCTATCGGTAAAAACTAAGAACAAGTTTACTTTATAAATACTGTGACTTACATATATACATTTATCCGTAACACGTATATTCATATATGCAATGGTTTGAGATACACACATACATTAAGTGCCATTGCAGACAATCAAACGCACAGACACCGGTGTTTCGACCTTTGGGGTCTCGTCACTGGGCGTGGAGACGGAGATACGTTTTACGTATAAATGTATATATGTAAGTCACAGTATTTATTTACTGCGTGATGTTAGCTTTAACATCCATGTGTTTACACTATTCATTTAAGTTTAAGGACATGCAATAGGCGATCAGAACTAACATAAACACTTCATATTAAAATGAAAGAGCATTTTGAAATATTGTGCCCAGAATATGTATTATAGGCTTAATAGTTGGTAATTTGCAATAATAACAATTACATATGTTTGGTTTCAATACAATATTAATTTGCAATTCACTCTTACATATACCAGAAAGCAGCAATCAATCGACTTCCGTCATAAAGGAAAAATAATGACGTCTGCATTGCCAATTTCATAACAACGAACATAATTACTTTATATATTACTAAATTTAGAATTTCATTGGTATAGAATATATTATATGTATATAATAATAATTACAGGATTATTTTAATTATTAATATTAATTAAAAATGATAATGTTGGCGTTATTTTAGCCAGTTTTACAAAAAATATTAACATCGGATGTTGGCTTACATGAAACATCGTTTACACGTCGCTAGTGATTTTGAATTTTGAATTCCTAGCTGTCATTTGACAGTATTGTTTGACAGTATTATAGGATAGGTTTTGGTTGCTGTTGTTTATGTTTGTTATTTTATTGTAGTATTATCGTTCAAAATTCTTTTTAGAACAAACGATGCTTAAGTCATTCAGTAGTCAGTCAAAGGAGCTTATTAGCTCTTTGATTATTACATACATGCAAACGTAAATTGAATAACTATTACCGTTGACAAGTGTTCGAGAGGTATGTTTGTTGTAATGACATCAAATAAATATTAATATAATAATTTTAGAGAATTGCACAAGCTTTAAATATTTCCGTTGAATCTGTGAGTAGTATTTTTAAGACACGTAAACAAAATGATGCTCACCGAAGTCCTAAAATAACGTTTCAGGAAACTGTATGTGATTACTCCTGCAATAAAAGCAACAATACGCGATACGATCTGTATAAAAACGCTAAGTTGCTTATACAACTCATTGAAAATAAAAAGAATATAATGTTAATGGTGTTTTTTAGAACAACACTTTACATGAGCTTTGTTATTATCACTGCTAGGGGAGCATCATACCTTTGATGGCTCTGTTGATTCTTTTGGTAGAGTACTAGCAGATATTGGTTTCAAATATAAGAAAGACTGTCCATAGAGAAGATTAAGGAAAAAACACATGTTCTTCCTCGAACCAATCTTCTATAAAAATATATGAATAATTTACAATCTGAAAGTCCACTGGAATGTGTCTATTTAGATGAGACTTGGATTTTTGAAAATGGCACTGTAACCAGATCATAGCAGGAGGATAGTTATAAGAGTATTTGAAAGTCGACGACAAGAGGTAATACTCTGCATTAAAATTGACACGTGTCGAGTAATACAAATTTTGCTTTGGTTTTAGGTTTATAGTCATTTATGCAGGTACATGTAATGGTTTTATTAACAGTGCCTCTTTAGTATTTTTTCAAATACTAGTAATCCTGATTACCATCGTGAAATAGATAGAAACAATTTCTTAAATTAGTTTGAAAATGCACTGCTGTGTACGCTAGACGTTATCATAGCATTTATATGATAAATGTCCTAATAATTCTTGAAACAAAGGTCAAATAAGAGAATGGTTAAGAGCCATAATATACCAGATGCAGACAGTTTTACAACTACGATCATATCACTACATATTCAACCCGATAGAGCATATTTGGGGAATATCCAAAATATATTATAATAAGCACATAGGAGAGCAGGGTTATGAGAAAAATGCAGTTATATGGAATCAGACCCAGAAATGAGGACACCTGAAATTTAGACGAATACTCTTAGATACACTAGCAGTTAAATCAGAAAATGATGGCACCGAGAATTGTTGCATGGCAGATTAATTTATTTAATTGTTACTTATAAGTAACTGTAACTGTATAAGATAAATACATAAGCAGAAAATGTACAGTATATGTTATAATAAATTCGCTACATATACTGATTTAAATTTTGTACTTAATGTTATACCGATTATAAGAAAAAACAAATATAAAAATAAATATCTACATTTTGTTACTTGCCTGTAACATTTGGAACTTTCTTTTTGTGTATGTCCTAAGTTGGAGAGGGTTGTCATTAATAATTTATTACAAATTTGGATGTGACGAGTTAATTTGTGTTAAGCTGTACCATCCTTTGAAACAAGTTAATTGTAAAGTACGACATTAATATAAATTGAAGTCAGGTTTAAAAAGATATTTTAAACAATGAAGAATTATTGAAAAAGTTTGCTTCCTAAAATATACATTTTATATAACCATTGTTTAAGTCTTCAATATTAAGAAATAATCACTAGAAGAAAAGTACGAAGTTTGATTTTTTATTTTTACTATTTATTAAGTGGAATGGTGAATTCAAGATGTAGTTTTATTTCATTATACTCACAGAATACATTGTTTTACTTTATCAAAAAGTATTTAATTTACATTCAGAAAATTTGGTAAATTTTGATGCAAATATAACCACAAAGTAAACTTCAGAAATCGTAAATTTTATTCGCCGATCACAATACTAACATTGACGTACTACAATTGTTACATCATGGATTTTGATGACGAAGGTCGATTGTTTGGTGCTTTCTACCATATATACATTTATCCGTAAAACGTATATGCATATATGCATGTGTTTGAGATACACACATACATTAAGTGCCATTGCCGACAATCAAACGCACAGACACCGGTGTTTCGACCTTTGGGGTCTCGTCAGTGGGCGTGGAGACGGAGATACGTTTTACGTATAAATGTATATATGTAAGTCACAGTATTTATTTACTGCTTACATCCATGTGATGATACATTTATAAATAACAAGTACACACATTTATTTTTCTTTGTTGATAAAATGAAATTGGTATAGACTCAAACACAATTTGTTGTCTTTAAAGATTGTTCAGGCGATGTGATGAATAACCCCATCGTATGGTTGGATTATTTTGGCAATTGACACGGCCAAACGGACGACGATTCATCAATACCATTACAAGTTACCATCAACCGGAACAATTTCAGAACAATAAAATTAAACTAATATGTCAGGATATATAGCTTCTGCTGGTAAAACACTACTACATGTAAGCCAGATATGAATATTATAAATAAAGTTAGTAAATATTACTTTTCTAGAACTATATTATATTGAATGCTTTGTTATTGTGTGTAGCAGACAAGCATTGTTGAGGTATCGGTAGTCAGGTTTACATTGCGCACATAAATGTTCAAAATTGGACACAATAATAGTGATAACATCACTATTTCTATGCTCAATTTAAAATTACATTATTCATTACAGTCCAGACCTGCAATGTAAATCTGACTTCCGATCACTAGTTATCACAAAAAAATGCAGACATATTCGAAACGATGTTCTTTGAGCACCATAAAATTACGGCCCTTAAATTAGCCTTTTAAGGCAATATACACTTATGGTATTATTATTGATCAGCTGTCTGTTGGTGCAACAGTAAGACTTGTTGATGGTCCTCAGTCTCAGTCATGCTTGTTGCTTGAAAACCACTATGTAAACATCTACGAAGCGTGTTTTTAAGTAAGTACCGTTTTGATATTTAAAAAATGAGGTGTGACCACCACACGACTTTCTTATACGTATGAAAGTGTTACTTCCGGTCCGAATTTTGAAATTTCATTTATACAAAAAATATTCCAAATCCAACTCTAAATACTTTTGTACTCTTCATAAATATACATAGAATGCATAATTTACGACATATTTGCAAAAAATCGTTATTCGGTAAGAGTAAAAGTGATACTTCCGGTCCGAATTTTGAAATTTTTTTTATACAAAAGATATTGGAAATTAAATTCTAAATACTTTTATATTCATAGCGTACCTGTCTAAAAAGCATGACTTGCAAAATATTTGCAAGAAACTGATTTACGATAAGAGTAAAAGACCTACTTCCGGTAGGAATTTCGAAAAACCTTTTTAATAAAATTGTTCACAATTTCAATTTTAAGTACATATGAATTCTTTATAAATTTGTTTAAACTTAGTAATTCACGAAATATTTGCAAAATTCGATTTTTTCACTGAAGTAAACTACTACTTCCGGTCTGCTGATTTTGCTCAAAATCTAATCAGTTCTCAAGAGGGAGATTATATTCGTAAATACAAAATTTGGAATTGATATCTGTAGCGGTTTGACGCTATCGTGGTCACACACACACAGACAGACACACAGACATTTTTTAAAAACCACTTTTTCTCGAGGTCGAAAATTTTCATCATCACAATACTTCCTTATACTACGTATAAGAAAGTAAAAAAATGAGGTGTGGCCACCACACGACTTTCTTATACGTATGAAAGTGTTACTTCCGGTACGAATTTTGAAATTTCATTTATACAAAAAATATTCCAAATCCAACTCTAAATACTTTTGTACTCTCTATAAATGTACACTGCCGTCCATATTAGTTCGGACAGCTGGTAAAATTTTACAAACTTATGTAAAAACGTAATATAATTGCGTTTAGGCAGAAATAATCTGTTAATGTTCCGTTTTCCATAAAGTTTTTAACCAATTGTACGTAAATACTACAAAGAATTTCGATTTAAGCAACATTAAATAACTATTACACTTTATACTTTCTAATCTCATAATACGTACCTACCCTCATGAATAGGATTATTGTTGCGACGATATTGCAGGTAATTAATTTACTAAATTTACCTGACCCTACCCCAGAGTATCGTGTATCGGTAGAGGTTGAAGCACACCTAACCGGCCCGCATCGGCTCGGACCGGCACGGAAAAATTCCGGTAAATCTAGTTTATAGTATTCAATAGGAACGCCGCACACTAGACCGGCCGGAATCGGACCGTAATTAAGGAGCTTCGGAAATTCCGGGGGAATGCTCGAACTAGCATTCATCGGCAAAACTTCTTTGCGGGCCGATTCCGACCGAACAAGTGTGCGTCTGTACTTCCAGCATACACTTGATGTTTTTAAATATTGTGTATACTCCTACTTGTTCGAGGTGAGACGACATTAACTTGGTACTGGTTTTATTTAACTAATAATGTTTAAAACATAATAGAGGAGAAATTAATAATTCTTGTTCAAGACTATAAAGAACTATATGACCAAAGTAGTTCGCACCTCGCGTTTTGTATTAATATTGTGAACCCACTTTCTTCGCTTTTTACTTTCTTATACGTAGTATAAGGTAGTATTGTGATGATGAAAATTTTCGACCTCGAGAGTTTTGCAGATGTCCACGTTTTGAAGTCCCCTGATACCGAAAAAGTGGTTTCTAAAAAATTTCTGTGTGTGTATGACCACGATAGCGGTCAAACCGCTGTAGATATCAATTCCAAATTTTGTATTTACGTGTATAATCTCCCTCTTGAGATCTGATTCGTTTTTCAGTAAAATCGGTAGACCGGAAGTAGCAGTTTACTTCAGTGAGAATTTTGAATTTTGCCAATATTTCGTCAATTACTAAGTTTAAACAAATTTATAAAGAATTAAAATGTACTCAAAATTAAATTTGAGACAAATTATCTTAAAAAAATTTTCGAAATTCCAACCGGAAGTAGGCCCTTTACTCTTATCGAAAATCAGTTTTTTGCGAATATCTCGCAAGTCATGCTTTCTAGGCAGGTACATTACGAGTATAAAAGTATTTAAATTATATTTTAAATATCTTTTGTATAAAAATAATTTCAAAATTCAGACCGTAAGTACCACTTTTACTCTTACCGAATAGCGATTTTTTGCAGATATGTCGTAAATTATGCATTCTATATATATTTATTAAGAGTACAAAAGTATTTAGAGTTGAATTTGCAATATTTTTTGTATACATGAAATTTCAAAATTCGGGCCGGAAGTGGCACTTTGACTCTTAGCGAATAGCACTTTTTTTCGAATATCTTGCAAAGTATGCATTCTATAGCGATTTATTAAGAGAATGAAAGTACTTAGAGTAGGATTCTGAATAAGTTTTGTATAAAAAAATTCTTAAAATTGTATAGTTTGAAACGCTCATACGTATAAGAAAGTCGTGTGGTGACCACACCTAATTTTTTTCTGCAGCATCTACGTCTGCTAATAACGACAGAAGTAAATCTTCTTCAGAGCTACTTGTTTCCATATTTGCGTTGGTTTAACAACTGTATACCACGGTGTTGATATTATGTAGGTACTGAATTATTTGACGATAGAGCCGATTCCGGCAGGACAAGTGTGCGCGGTCTCTTCCGCTCACGAATTTTTCCGTACCGGTCCGAGCCGATGCGGGCCGGTTAGATGTGCTTCAACCTTTAGAGGTTTGGTTTCTAAATAAACTTGCTTGTGAGTGCCTCGGTAATAAGAGCGTAATTTTGCGTGTGAATCGTATTAAAAATTATTACAATGCCGAGATGAAAACCTACAACTTTAGAAAAACGTTCTGTAATTGTTGCCTTTTATGAGGAAGGTTATTCTGTGCGTAAAATATCCGAAAAAACACATGTTAATAAATCGACAGTGAGTGATATCATTCGGCGATATGAACGCACGGGCAGTTTACGAGATCGGGCACGTCCAGGTCGTAAACGAATAACATCTCACGCCGATGATGAACTTATCAAATTGTTAAGCAAACGAAATAGGAAACTTACAGCACCAGAAATCGCCGCGGAAATGAATCGCGACCGCGCAAGAACAATCTCTGTCACTACGGTGAAAAGAAGATTAAAAGCGGCACATCTCCATGGCCGCATAGCAGTAAAAAAGCCTTTACTTCGACGGGGAAACAGACAAAAACGGCTAAATTGGGCAAAAACACATACAGATTGGACACTGGACGAGTGGAAAAGGGTCTTATGGACTGACGAATCGAAATATGAGGTGTTCGGGCAATCACGGCGCGTTTTTGTAAGAAGAGCGAAAGGCGAGAAAATGTTGCCGGATTGTTTAGTCCCAACCGTCAAGCAAGGCAGAAGTTCCGTGCTTGTCTGGGGTTGTTTCTCCTATGCTGGTACAGGAGACTTGAAGAAAATTGAAGGTATTTTCCGAAAAGAAGGATATTTACAAATATTACAAGAAAATGCAATACCATCGGGGCACCGCTTAATCGGCGAAAATTTTGTATTTATGCAAGACAACGACCCCAAACACTCAGCAAGAATATGTAAAAACTTTTTAAATAATGAACAAGAGAATAACACCTTACAAATAATGCCATGGCCACCGCAAAGCCCCGACCTCAACCCTATTGAGCTGTTGTGGGATGAATTGGACAGGAGGGTCCGAAAATCGTGTCCTACCTCAACAAGTCACTTGTGGACAATATTACAGGAGGAATGGAATAATTTACCAACGACAGTCCTCGAAAAACTCGTGGCATGGATGCCGCGTATTGTCCGAGCTGTTCTCCGCGCGAAAGGCGGTTTCTTTGATGAACGGAATGTTAAAGAAGTTTTTGTTTATTTTTTGTTAGAATTACTTTTATTTTTACTATTATACGTTAGAAACATCTATTAATTATAATTCAATAAAAATTTTAAGTTTTGGTAGAAATTACTTTGAAATATTTTTCCTTTTCTCAAATTTATTTCAGTGTTCGAACTAATATGGACGGTAGTGTATATAGAATGCGTAATTTACGACATATTTGCAAAAAATCGTTATTCGGTAAGAGTCAAAGTGATACTTCCGGTCCGAATTTTGAAATTTTTTTTATATAAAAGATATTGGAAATTAAGTTCTAAATACTTCATAAATTAGGCTAAACTTAGTAATTGACGAAATATTTGCAAATTTCGATTTTTTCACTGAAGTAAACTACTACTTCCGGTCTGCCGATTTTGCTCAAAATCTAATCAGTTCTCAAGAGGGAGATTATATTCGTAAATACAAAATTTGGAATTGATATCTCCAGCGGTTTGACCGCTATCGTGGTCACATACACACACACAGAGAGAGAGAGACACAGACATTTTTTTAAAAACCACTTTTTTGGTATCAGGGGACTTCAAAACGTGGACATCTGCAAAAATCTCGAGGTCGAAAATTTTCATTATCACAATACTTCCTTATACTACGTATAAGAAAGTAAAACAGGTAAACTTTTTGTTATAATTTTATTTTACATGAAAGACCACACTTTAATCTATTTTTCCACATAAATGCCAGCAACATTAAGACACTTATCATATCGAACAACAAGCTTTTGTATCCTGTCGTCATAGAAGTTTGTCGCTTGATTTGACAGCCACTGCAACACGGCCGTTTTGAGGCTATCGTCGTCATCGTGGCGCTTACCTCCGAGATGTTTCTTCAGGTGCAGCAACACGTGGTAGTCACTGGGCGCTAGGTCGGGGCTGTATGGAGGATGCTGAAATTCTTCCCAGCCAAATGATGCAATGACATCTTGAGTTCGATTGGCCGCATGTGAACGGGCATTGTTATGCAGCAAAACGATCCCTCTACTCAGCATGCCGGGCCTTTTGTTCTGAATTGCACGGCGCAGTTTTTTTAAGGTCTCACAATATCTTTCGGAATTTAATGTGTCACCATGAGGCAAAAAATCAACAAGCAAACCCCCTTTCTGTCCCAAAATATGGTACACATGATTTTCCGGGCTGAAATTGTCTGCTTAAATTTAACTCTCTTGGGCGATGTTGTTTCTGGTGTAACGTAGGCCACCCATGTTTCATCGCCTGTGATAATTTGGCTTAAATAATCGTCACCTTCAGCATCATAACGCTCATGAAAAGTCAAGGCGCTACCTAGACGTTTGTTTTTGTGCGCCTCAATTAACATTTTTGGTACCCATCGTAAGGATAATTTTCTAAAATTTAAGCATTCGGTGACAATTTCGTAGACAGCACTTCTTGAAACTAGAGGGAACTCCTCTGATAACGAAGAAATTGTAATGCGTCTGTTCTCTTTCACTTTTTCGTCGACTTTCTACACCAAATCGTCAGTGATCACAGAAGCAGCGATGTTCCGTCACCTGTGAATATAATCGGTAGAATTCTTCGTGAAAAATCGGTAGAATTCTTTAACAGAATAGTTCCTTTATTCAGAATAAAGAGCGATTATTTCTCTGGCTTTGAATGCAGGCATTATATCGACTACAATCCATGTGTGTGGATTTTATTACTATAAAATAACTTGCCTGTATTAATTTTTTATTTATTATAGTCATAGATTAAAGACGAATGCCATTAAATTAATAATTTATTATATTGTATTTTTATGATTTGTTAAACATTTTACAGAAATATAAATATTTATATTAAATCGTATTATTTACATGAATATACACAGTTTAAGCGATTCCAGTTTGTGATTTTATTTAGATTTTTCCTCATTCTTAAAAATCGGTAGACGGAACAACGCTGTACTGAGGGTCGCCTACTCCGTTCCTCGTCATGAACATTCTTCCGGACGTCTTTGAAAGCTCTTACCCATTTGCGTACCATTCCATCACTCATAATGTATCGTCCGTACACTTCACATATCTGACGGTGAATTTCAACAGCTTGAACGCCTTTAGCACTAAGAAAACGAATTACGGCGCGTATTTCAGTCGGCGGAGGCATTTTAAATACGCAACAGCAAATATACAAACGATCGATTGTTGCCGTAATGGCGTCTGTGGCTTGTCAACAGATGTAGGTATACTGGGCGCATGCACGGGACACCGACCGCAGCGCTGCAGTGGCGAAATTTCAAAACAGTACTTATTTAAAAAACACGCCTCATATTTTGGATTAGCATCTACCCTATAATGTTTTGTTTTGTCTATTACAACTTGATAATTACAACTACTATGTATTAGTACAACTGACATTTGAATGTTGTAATTCGGCGTAACTATACTAAACAAACACGCGTCACTGGACTATTCACACCAAACCATTTCAAATATTATTTTTAGAAATAATATTGGTTGTTTTATGCTTTTCACGTGATGGTGCAAGCGTGACACACAGAATAGGATGATTAAACGCCAAATAATAATAAGATAGAACATGAATGCATCAACATAATGTATGAAAGACTAGACCAGGTGCCGTGGATGCGCCAAAGAAATATATTTTATTATTATAGTGGCGTACCTACTAGTAAATTTTGAAAATCGTGTAAACTAACATTATTTAAACTGTCCATAGTGACTACAAGTAATTCAACTAATTTAAGCAAACCTTTATCTTTGATAGTAAGCGAAAACTAGAAATGTTATCAGAGACACACTCAATAAATACCTATACAAGTAAAAAATTGAAATAAATTCAAATTGAGTTCAAAACAGTTTATTTATTTTATTACCTGATGAAACCCTAGTAGGGTGAAACAATTGTAGTGAAATGAATAAATAAACTGTGTAGAACTCAATTTGAATTTATTTCAAGTTTTTACTTGTATAGGTATTTACTGAGGATCATCAACAAGTGTTTCACCCTACTAGTGCTTCATCAGGTGATGAATATTATAATATTCATCACCTGATGAAGCCCTAGTAGGGTGAAACAATTGTAGTGAAGTGAATAAATAAACTGTTTTGAACTCAATTTGAATTTATTTCAATATTTTACTTGTAAATTATGGAGTTTCAACACGTATCTCCGTCTTCAATTAATTATTTAAATACCTATACAATAATTATAATGTGATTTGCTAAAATTATGTATTTACTTACACTATAGTTGTTGTCTCAGTTATCTCCTCCACGATAGTGACGGAATCAGCAAAACTAACTGGTAAAATGAAAGCTAAGCATGTGTCATCATTTATTTTTTTAACGAATTCTAATAGTCCCGAGTCATTGTCAATTAAATCCACCACGGATCTGTAACAAAATTCACTTACATATTTAAATAATTGCCATTGTCATGCAATTACTTTCTATCAGGATTCAAATTTTTCTTTGTTTTCTGTGCAACGGGCATATTTTGAAGTCTTTCTTTGAAGGTTAAACTTGGACTTGGCGTCTTTCGTATATCGTTTTGACTACTAGGTACTGACTGTGGAGATTTTCGCATTGAATCATTTTTATTGTGGGTATTTATTACCTTCGGTACAGCTCCACTTAGAGTACCTGTGCTTAGAGGTGATTTCTTATTAGATGATATTATTTTACCAGCAGGTATTAGATTGAGTTTAGTTGATTCGGGCGTTCTAGGATTTTCAGAAACTTCCTCTACGTCATAGCTGCCATCATCATTCTGGAAAATACGCATAATAATTAAGGTAACAATGTTTTCAACTGAAATGTTTTCCTAATTTTATTGCAATAGTAGTAAAGGTAATGTGGTTACAATGAATAAGATCTGTATGCACAGAATATAAGTAAGTGTTGGTTTGCCAACGCTTGGGTGGATGGCGCCGTGATAAGAGTGGCTAAACATTAATAGAAAACGTTCGGAAGTTTTCCCGTAAAAATATTTTATTCTGAACATTTCAAAATGGTGATAAAAATCAATTGTTGCATTGAAAAAATTACAAAAACTAACTACCAAATTAGATCATTTACATGTGTTTCCAATCTGAGCCAGAAAAGACTTTTAAATAATAATAATAATAATAATATTTGAACAGCAAAATTTCAAAAACTCATCTTCCACTACCAAAAACTTTTTTTCATTTATTTAAATAAGAGATTTAAATGATAATAGAATATTTTCTAAAATCTAGGCCTTCCCCTAAAATTAAATTTGGCCGTTTGGAAGATTTCTGAATAATAATCTTCTGTTTGGTTTAGAAAAATCGCCACCACCGAAATTGGGTTTTAATTTTTGTTTAAAACTTCTGTCTGTTGGTTTGAGCAAGAAATAGTCTGCGTTTGACATATTTTTAAAATCCTCCAACCATAAGTAGCAAGTTACTTGGGTAATGCTACTTTTACAGCTATAATCAATCAAGCATAGTTAGTACATTTTAACTTACGATTTTGGGCACTCTCAAACTCAGTTATGTGACGTAATTTATATCAAATAAAAGTGTAAGTATTGTTTTTTCTGATGGTATATAAAGTTTGCCAATCCATTTATTAAGTAGCGAGTTACTGACAGGTAAGATACTCTTATTAACCTGTTGGTATTGCAGGAGTGTATATCTTGTTTTTTTTTCGAATGGACTTTCCTGTGGAACTTGATATATTTATGTATTAACATACTTTAACAGCTGATTTATTGTGCTAATGATTCTTGATGTTTCATACTGAAGTAGCTTGCAAATCTTTTCAATTTAGTGAAGCTCACTCTTACAATTTTAAACGTGCAGATTTTCAACTTTTATATGAACTGCTCCTCAATGATGTTTGGCCAATACTTAAGTTGGATAATGTCGACCTGACTTGTTTCATATTCTATGAAGTACTTCATAATTGTTGTCAACTTTCAGTACCCTTACATAAGAATCGATGGTCAAAATTTCCAACATGGTTCTTCCTTACTACCATAAGCCATATCAAATCAAAGCGTTACTTTTTAAAACATTTCCGAAAATCTAAATCTGAGTACTACATAAATATATTTAAGGAGTATAGAAAACTTGTTAGAAAAAACGTACGGAACGACTATCCCTAACGTCGAGACGACAATTAATACTGAACCAAAGAAGTTATGGTCCTTTATTAACGAATGAAAGAAAGTAACCCGGATACCTGGTACTATAGTCATCAATGACAACTGTCTTCCCTGTCCAACTGATATCATTAACGCCTTCGCTACTCACTTCGATCAGTTTTTGCATCTTCTCGAAATAATGCATCTGCTTTGTTGAAAAACGTTGACACGCCGATACAGTATATTTTCGAATATAACTTGGGTGATATTCGTGATGCTATTGCGTCTGTAAAGCCTACTCTAACTATTGGTACTGACCTTGTTCCGGCCTTACTCATCAAAGACTGTAGACTTATTTTACAGCGACCACTTCTATTTTCAATTTAATTTTAAAACACAAAGCCTTTTCTAAGTGCTAGAAAACTACCCGTGTCACACCAGTGTTTATGAATGGTAATAAAAATGATATTGGAAATTACCGCCCCATTTCTATTATATCTAACGTGTCATAAGGTCTTTGAATTTATGCTGTTCAAACGAGTATACAACCACGTATCGAATTATTTAACAACGGTTCAGCATGCATTCATTAAAGGAAAATCTACTTACACCAATTTGTGCTTATTTGTACATTATGTGTCTGGGTGTTTAGATGTGCGCGATCAAGTGGACTCGATATATACTGGCTTCTGCAAAGTGTTTGACCAAATTCAGTATCCATTAACTTAACAAGCTGAACGAGCTTGGTATCGCGGAGAACATTAATCAATAAATTCAATCATATTTAACTGATAGACGCAACTATGTTGAATATCTAGGCGTAAGGCCTTTTGATTATATTTCTAGTAGTAGAGTACCTCAGGGCTCAATAATGGGGCCACCTCTATTTCTTGTATTTATTAACGACATCGTCGATGGTATCTCTTCAAAATGCTTGGTGTATAAAGATGATTTAAAATAATTTCGTAGCATTAAACCGGTGGAGGATTGTGAATTTTTACAAAGGGATTTGGATTCCATTTGTAACTGGTGTGAAAAGAGCCAATTACATTTAAATATAGATAAATGCAGAACAACATAAAAATGAAGCGTTGATTTCCGTGAAAACGATGAACTTATTTTATTGCTCCTTGCAATCGAGGAGGACTATTTCCGGAATTATTTTCCTACACGAGTTGATGAATGGTAACGTAATGGATTCCGTCTTATTGGAATTGTTGAGTTTCTATGTGCCGCAAGCTGGCACTAGGAACCTGCCCCACATACTATGTACCATCAGCCAACACTAATCATTATCTGTTTTCACCAGTTCTGTTAATGTGTACAATTGCTAACGATTGTGCTCAGATATTGACTTATTTAATATATCGCGTGTTGGGTTGAGGCGTAAGCTGAAGTGAACCCTTTCGTTATATTAAATATTTTATATTAACACTGCCTTATATATATTCTTATTATGCATGTATTTACACAGATTTATGTATAACATTATAATAATTTTTCTATTGTGCGCTCTTTTCTATTTCTTTATATTATTCTATAACAAGTAGGTAATACTTCTGGGTAATATTATTATTATTAGTAAATACCCTATGAATATAATATCAGAGTCATCTGGTGGTTCGAAGTGATAATCAACTGTATGTTAGTGTAGAGATAAAAACACTTGTATTGTTTATAACTGTAATAATTATAAATTGCAGCCAGAAAAAATGTTATCTATGTATAGCTTTTCCAAAAATAGAGATAGGTAAGTTTTAACTTATAAAATTTGACAATTAAAGACAATTTAGTATGGTAAAAATGATTGCCTCTGGATGCTAAAAACATATGCACTGATTTCATTTTAAGTTAATACAGCAAATAGTAATTTATTTATTTTAAAACAAATGTAAAAATAATAATTATTATCAATACATTATTAGTTTCTTTATATATACAGTGTGCACGCGATCCACCTGCGGATGAATATACTAGACAAGCTGGTCGATTATAAGTGGGAGAATTAGGGGGTAGCCTCTGTTACTAACATTAGAGCTACTTTAAAGTCGACACCGCAGATAGCGTTACTGCGTTAGTCCATGAAAATTGCTATTGTTACTGTTCATAACAAATTCTTTAATGATAGTATAGTAGTAATAAAGTCATTTACTGCTGTACATAGATAATTTATAAGTAGAGACTTGATGAAGCATCAAATAATCGCACTAATTAATTTTAGTAACGGATTTCATCCCAGCTTCCCAAATTGTGTGAGTAAATAAAAGAAATGATCGTCAATTCTAAAAACTTAAAAATAATATTTTTTTTCTTAAAATATCAAAGATGAGAAATATAGCTGATATAAAAAAAACGAAAACGTAACAATAGCAAAACTCTTATTAAGACAAAAAGTAAATAATTCCGTAGTATTATAAAATAGAAAAGGAAACAAACTATAACTCTGAAAGTAAACAATAAATTTGTATGAAACTAAACAAAATGTTTCAGTAAGTATAAACGCAAAAACAAGGAATTTAATTGGAAGTTAAGAATAGAATTATTAAAGAAAAATGAATTTCTACAAGTACGTAATTATTTATTAAATGCTCAAATAAGCCTCCCTCTTGAGCTGAGCAGTAACCCAGCTGATTATAAAAATTTCGACGGCCATTTGTTAACATTTCCGGGGTAATATGATTCGAAAATACAATAATTTTGGCGCGTAATTGTTCTAAATTAGATGGACGAAACGCGATTTAAAAATGTGTTAGTCGACTAGAGATCGAGCGTGAACAAAATTCAAATGAAATGCGCAAGTACAGTTGCTATCCTTATTTCACAGATTAAACGAGAGTCAGTCTAGCCTCAGCGTAAATATACTCTAATCCCCTCCAACACTACACTCGACCAAAAAGCAGTTTGTATATTGCTTTCTCGTACTAAGCCATACAAACTCTCGGTATCGTCGTTTTATCACACAGTAAATGCATCCGCAACTTGCAGGCAAGCAACTGGTATATTCTGTGGTCAGCTCCTGAATAAATTCTATACGAATAAATAATTTTAAGAATGTAGTTATTTAAAAATTAATTTACAATAGAAAATGTATTTCGATTGAATTTCACAGTAAGAGAAATATTTGTCACCTTGAACCTACAAATGGCTCTGTTGGGATGTCGACGTTTAAGTCCGAATATTATATATATGTACTGCAGTATTTGTTATTTGTGTATCAAAAGCATATATTTATACACACATAAAATAGATACAACATTATTCCAAAGTCACACTTCTATTTGATGAAAATGCTCGAAGTAAGGCAATCTTCAGACAATACTTGATTTTATTTGATTACTTGACAACTTTGGCGTTTATGATGATTATATACGTAACAGAAAAAAAAAAACTCTTCGAAATAGGTTTCATTATTTAAGTTAATCAACCTCTTTGAAGTCAAAAAGAATGGGTGAGGTATTCATTTGATCTAAACTTGACTCAAACTTTATTTATTTGTTCTAGAGTGTTGTCTTGAAAATTTAAACTCTACTTTATTTAGTCGTGAAATATTCAAGTATTTTATCACTTTCAGTAACTTTTTTTGTAATCGATATTATTTTATAGTATGGTGAATGCAGCTTGCAGTTCCTCTACAAACCCCAAAGAAAACATGTAACATCTGGAGAGAAGTAATTGGGGCTTACAATGTGAAAGTTTAACTAATGGAACTTTTTACCTACATACCACATTCTAACCTAATCTATTTAAACTTGTAAACAAGATAAGGATCATGCTGTTGTGAAATAAATCAAATAAGTAAAGTCAAAAAATTAGTGTGATTAAAATGGTTAATTCCGATGAATGGGAAACATCTGTGTGTGATACAGATAATAGTTTTGGCAAAAGAGTAGAAAATTATTACTTTTACTGTAAGTCCTTGATCATCTTCAGAATTTCAGTGATTGTTTAGCTTGATAATTATTAGAAACATTTATTCTGTTCAAGCTTTTTGATATGTATCTAGTGTAATGTTTTGTGAAATAAAAATACTTTTATAAAGTTGTTAACACTTTTATACAGTGTCATTTACATTACTTACCTTTTTTGTTGCTATAATGGTAAGTTCATTACCAAATTCTAATGCGGTTTGTGGTGGTGTCGCGAATTTCAAATTTATGGATAACATTGGTTCGGAAATAATTTCAGGAGTTAATTCGCGAACTTCTTTCAATGTTTCACAGTTAAAGTTTCCAAAGTCTATATATTGTACTTTGAGAGCCGGTGTATCCTGGTGAACCAACGCACGATACCTACATGTAATTTTTATTAGTATATGTATTGCAATTTTGCTGTATTTATAAATAAGAAATAATAAATAATTAATTTCAGTGACAAATAATTAAATGAAGTGATGGAAATCTCTTGGTGAAACATGTCAAAATATAAGCAAGTAATAACAAATAAAACACTTGGTATTGGTGTTTTATTTGTTATTACTTGCTTATAATTTCAGTGAATTTATTGTCTCGCCAAAACTATGTACTAGATTGCAAGAATTTGCTATTGCCGAATGTCATTCATGATTAGTTGTTTACAATGTGCGCATTTTTATATTTATTAATTTAATTTTCAGCATTCTCTCACTGATCAGTTATTTTGAAATAGAACGCAATAATAATGGACCATTACGATGTTTTAACAGCAATATATATTTTTATTTCACAGAGTAGCAAGTGCTTGAAATATTCACATGGCAATAGTAAATAAATTCTCATCTACGTTAAAATAGAGACACAGAAACAGGCTAGAAATAAATATGTTGTTTTACTCAATGTGTAATGTAAACATGTATAAAAACTTTAATGATAATTCCAAACAGGCATTGATGGAATTAATTAAAACACGTTACATTCTTTTAACAACATATTGATATGAAACATGAAAATGTAAAATTACTTTAGAAATACCACATCCAAATGTACTAGAACTTTTGATGGAAGCAATTACAAGTGTTAAATGAATAAATGGGAAAATTGTATCGACCGTGTAAACAAAATAAAAACCATAACGTGAAACTTTGATGGACTAATGTATGATATTGTAAAACCATTTATTATTTGTGTTCGAAATAATGATAATGAAAGTGACTTATTATTGTCCAGCACAAGTGAATCTGACTGAGATATGCAGATAATCTTCTTTTTATGTTTATATATGTATACTCGCGACAAAAAGTTTTGTCGGGTCGTAAGACCCGTTATATGGAAGATATATCTGGTCCACTCTAATAAATTCCAACGCGAAATAAAGAGGGATTATGTTCAGTTTTTATAATACCTAAGTTTGAGTAAATATACTTAACTGCTTCGTAAAAGAAAATACATGTGGCATATAGAAGTAAATATATTTGAAAATATTCTTCATTTATGATTTATCGCACGATAACATTGATCTGTCAACATTACAAAGAAATCTTTTTGCTGTTCTACAAATATTTGGGGCTTTCCGATTTTATTTTATTTTTCAAGGGCGAGAATGAATGCTTTATTAAGATCTCGGTTTTATAGAATTTGTAATTATTTATATTGATGATGTTTACGAGTGTGTATCTGTCATTAATTTTTGCTTGCTAGTCCATAACAAATTTTAAAAGCAATTTACATTTTACCTTAAAATTTACAATTAAATTTGATATAAATATCAATCATTTGTGGTATATACACCTGTTACGTTCATAAAATATTTATGAACTCAACTTTTGTTTTTTTGAATAAGTTATGTGAACCGTCACATTTAGTTATTAAAATCATTATTTTATTAATATAAATCCTTTACACTTATATGAATTGTTCATAAAATTTTAAGTCATTGGTCGCATTCAGCAGACAGATCGGGAAGCGTTTCCGGTCCAACTGTTCACATGACAATAGTTGAGTGTTCGTTGGACAGGACTATTCATTCATATGTTAGAATTATACAGATTAAACTGAATAAACATGAATAATAAATTGTTTTTCTGCATTAAGTTTCGGCGTAGTTGTAGTGTAAGGGCCGTTTTTCTAACCCCGATTAAAATAATCGGTTAACTCCAATATTATATTACATTTATTTCTGCACAATACCGTCGGTTTGCTCTTATCTTATTATCCTAGTAACTTTCTTTTAAATTGTGTGTTACGCTGGTGTTGGAAGGCGGACAGAATACGTTCACTAAGTGAGGGTAGAATTCTTCCGCTCGCAAAAATGGCGACCGCTCCACAACATGTTCAGAGTGATCATACATCTGAATCCGATCACTGAACACTTGCGCAACTGTTGTGTATGCTGAATGCGGTCATTGATAGATTACTAAATTCGTAACTGATTACATGTCATAAAAAAATATATGGTACATTACATTTTTTAGATGTGTTCCCGGTTTAAGCGGGATATATGAATCACTCTAATGAAATATTGTATCCGCCAAACATTTTATTAAATAAAATGAAGTTATACCAGACTGAAAATATTAATAATATATTCAAGAGTCCCTATTTAACAATGTCTTAATTTAACCTAGTCTAAACATTAAGAAAATTTCGGAAGTATCACTTTTTGAAGAAACGTAAAATAAATTTTTGACGTTTCCACATAGACTAAATGTTTAATTAACAAATCGATCCTTAAATTTGATGCAAAATTCAAAACACAAAATTTGGAGTCGATACAGACAAATGAAACAGGCCATATAATTTATTTGACACACTTTTTTGACAGTTGCAATGATAAAGCCATGGAGAAAAGCATAGTAGGCGGGACATCTCTATATTAACTACCTATGTGTATAAGAGTTAAAATACTACAATTTATAAAAATTGCAAATGGAAAGAAAAAAATTGTTTTGCATACCAAGCATCGTCATACATAGCAGCATAAACTTTTCCAACTGATGGTTGAACAGTAGGTTTTGTTCTGACTTCCAGATTTACATCATTTAATATTTTTCCTATCTTCTCTTCATCTTCTTTTTTATAAACCCAACATTTGGTTTGAGATTCCACATACGATACACAAACCTAAAATCATATTAATTTCTGTTTAATTTATGCAAAGGCACACACATTTCTTCAACTAAGACAACTGATCAAATTAGATGGTTTTAGGACAGCAGTTAAATGTACTACCATATGATCTATACCGCATTCAGTCCAAGAATTGACTAGATGGCTCTACAATATGAGTGCAATGTACAGATGGAAAGTGCTATATTTTACAAACAAATAGAACATTTTACTATCCGATGGATGTCAAGCATATACATCTATATACGAGCATGAGCCAATAAATAAGTAGCAAAAGTCAGTTTCCCCTATACCATTTGTAAATTATGCGCGCATTTTGTGCCAGCAGATGGTAAGCAGAGTATGATTAATGGAAAGATTTAATTTTATTAGACTCAAATCCAAAATATTTTGCGCAAATTCAAATTTTAAAAATTACAAAGATATTTTTAAAATATTCGTCGCGCCACTGCACTTTAATACGACTGTAGGGTATGCAAGAGTGGGGTAGTAAGTAGGAGTGTGAAGGCGTGCGAGGTCAGTCTCGTTCGATTGTTACGTGTGGATGTTTCGACTATGGCTTACACAACGCACGAACTGAAATAAATTATGTTTTTTTTTAATTCATTTGCGTCCAATTAAAATAAAAGTTTCTCATAAGTAGAGTTGGGCAAATTTTACAACACAAATTTGTTTTTGTGAGAAATAAGAAGTAAAAAGTTGAATTTAATCATAATAACAGTAATAGTACTTACTATACATTTATTGCGGAAGAAAATGTAATATCTAAATAATCCTCGCAAATATTAAAATAAATACAAAATTCATACAGTCGGCATCTCAATAACAAAAATGCTCGTTGTTGAAAACTGGGGTATTTTAAAAGAGAACAAAAGAAATCGGATATAGTACACGCATCAATTTTATCCCAAATCAGCTGATATTTCATATTAAGGTTGTTGAACTCTTAGCATGAACACCTGTTTAGAGATAGTAAACAATGCTATCATTGGGGTTTTTATAACGTTTACAACTGTTATTGCGGTGTGTGTATCTATGTATGTATATGTTTATTTAGTTCCATAAAAATATTATTTATTACGACTCATGACGTCGGCTGTCTGGCCTAACTGGCGTTTGGCGTTCGTGTCGTAATCGACTCACAATTTTTGGGATTTATATTCTACATAATTGCATCTTTCCATTTATCATACTCTGTCCCCTTATTTCAAATACACCCTGTATATGATTGTCGTAGAGGCCGCATCATATCTCGTAGGCACGTTGTCAGTTAGTGGCAGCCAATGCACGACAGCAGTTGTGTTGGATGAATGTACGCGAGAAGAAACAGCGCGCGGTTGTGCGTTTTTCGTGGGCCAAAGACTGTGAAGACTGCGAAATGCTTCCCGTGTTTGGTGACAACTGTTTATGACGGAAAGCTGTGTACAATTGGATCCAGGAGTTTAGTAAAGAAAGGCAAAGCATCAGAGAGCGCAAGCGTCCTGCAGAGATGTCAAGTAACGCCACAGTACAGCGTATGAAACAAATCATTCGCAATTAGCCCCTGTGCGGGTCCCTAAAAAATCTCGTTTGGTGATATTTTGGGTAGTCCGAGAACATACATAATAATAAATAAGCCACAAAGCAACACCGTGCGAGTACTGCTAGTATATAATTACTGGTTATATTTTAACTTTTTCATGTGTCTATTAACATTTTTTAATGAGAGACTTCGATAGTGTTTAAAATGTTAACAATATCGGCACATTTGAAAAGTCAAACAGCTGGCCAGTATTTGATATGTTCTTGAAACAAGATGATGTAATACATACAGGGTGGCTGACAAAAAACGCCCCAAGCCGTAGCTCCGTTATTTATTATCCGATTTTAAAAAACAAAATATCAAATAAAATGGTTAAAAAAAAAAAAATATTATTAGGAACAAAAGGTTTTAACATGCGATAGTCAATTTTTTTTTTTTTAATGGCAACGAATATTTTTAATTAATGTTTCGGATAAAGAATGTTTTCCTGATTTTGAAGATGTATAACACGTCAATTTTTCAACATAAGTTTCAAGTGTGCCGTGGATAGCAATCAAATGCATCAAGTAATAAATACTGTCAATTAGAATGTAAATGTTAATAAATACTGTCATTGTGACATTTGTGTATCGGTGTGACATTAGTTCAACGTTCTGATTCTTTCTGTGAGTTTAATTCATCATTAACATGGATAGCAATCAACTGACCGACATGTTGCAAGTATACTTTGAATGTAATCGAAATAGTGCTGAAGCTGTGAAACTCTACAGTTATCGTTATCCGACAAGAGAGGTCCCAGACCGTCGTAAATTCGGAAAAATCGAACAGAATTTAAGAAAATATGGGGCCTTCAAAATGACAAAAAGTAAGAGTCGACAGTTTAAGGAAAATACAGAATTGGATGTTCTTTTATGCGTGGAAGAAAGTCCATGGACTTCTACTCGGAGAATTGCAAATGAGGTCGGCGTATCGCACCAAACAACACAAGCGATACTCAAAAAGCACAAGTTCATACCATACATCTCTCAAAAAGTACAAGCACTATTGGAAAATGATCATGGTCGAAGAATGCAATTTTGCAACTTTTTCTTAAATGTTACACGAGATCGTAATTTTTATCGAAAAATTATTTGGTCGGACGAATGCAGTTTCAGTAATAATGGCATTTTTATCAGAAAGAACAATCGATGTTGGAGCCAAGAAAACCCAAGAATTATAATTGAGAATAATTTTCAGCAAAGATTCAGTTTAAATGTATGGTGCGGTCTTTGGGGTGATCGATTAATTGGCCCATTTTTCATAGATGGCATCTTAAATCAAGCAAAATACCATCAACTATTGCGTGAAAACATTACAAACTTTTTAGATGATTTGCCAATTGCCGAGCTAAACAGAATGTACAGGGTTATTGACTATATTTGGACCAATAGATAACTTTGTTATTTGAAGGATTAGAAAAACGTTTAAATTAGGAAAGTTGTAGGATTTCACTCAAGGCGCTAGAATTTGATATCAGAAAAAACAATCGAACGTCGTAAAGCCGTCAAAAACGGCTAACTTAGTTTTTTTTTTTATGGAATACCTTATATAATGTTACATAATCTGATTCTAAATAAAATTTCGAGTATATTCCATTTATATAACATATACCTACATTCAACTGTTTTCACGCTATCGCTGATTGAAAATCGTACTACTAATATGTTTTCTACATCCTTCGTATATGAATTTACGTAAGTCATTACGGGGTTTCTATGGAAACATAGTAGTAGTACGATTTTCAATCAGCGATAGCGCGAAAACAGTTGAATGTAGGTATATGTTATATAAATGGAATATACTCGAAATTTTATTTAGAATCAGATTATGTAACATTATATAGGATATTCCATTTAAAAAAAACTAAGTTAGCCGTTTTTGACGGCTTTACGACGTTCGTTTGTTTTTTCTGATATCAAATTCTAGCGCCTTGAGTCAAATCCTACAACTTTCCTAATTTAAACGTTTTTCTAATCCTTCAAATAACAAAGTTATCTATTGGTCCAAATATAGTCAATAACCCTGTACTTTCAGCAAGATGACGCCCCTCCTCATAATGCCTTAATAAATGTTGAATGGTTAAATGCGACATTTGCTGAGAGGTGGATAGGGACCAATGGACCAATTCAATGGCCCGCTCGTTCGCCCGACCTTACGCCGCTGGATTTCTGGTTATGGGGCTATCTATCTTCAAGATCAGGTTTATTTTACTAGTCCGGAAAATATAGACATTTTACGGCAAAGAATTCTGAATTCTTGCCGCGAAATACCTCCTAATTTTATACTCAACGCCACTAATGGAGTAATTAGAAGGTGTCAACTATGTCTTCAACAAGGCGGCAGACAATTTGAACAATATTTCGTATTTATTTGTATTTTTTTAAAATTTCCATTCCAATAAAATGATATTAACCACGGCACACTTGAAACTTATGTTGAAAATTGACGTGTTATACATATATCAAAATCAGGAAAACATTCTTTATCCGTAACATTAATTAAAAATATACGTTGCCATTTAAAAAAAAAAAATGACTAACGCATGTTCAAACTTTTTGTTCCTAATAATATTTCGATTACGCCAATTGATAGTACATATTTACTTAACCATTTTATTTGATATTTTGTTTTTTAAAATCGGATAATAAATAACGGAGCTACGGCTTGGGGCGTTTTTTGTCAGCCATCCTGTATATGCCAATGCAATTTGACAGGACGATATCTGGAATGTATCAATTAACATCTTATAACTAACAAGACTGACAGTAAACACATTTTTGACAGAACAAGCTAAATTTGATTATTTTTCCAGGGTAAATGCACACTTCATTGGAACCAATCACAAAGGCTTATTTTATGCCCTATGATACTCAATGCTCCTTTCTTAGCCTGAATGAAGTATAATTCTCTTATACTCCACAAAATTATTTCTTTTGAAAGTATTATATTGGCAGATACAATTAAAATACAACTGTCACAGTGTGTGTGTGTGTGTGTACTGTGTTGTGGAAATATTTACAATAGTCTACAAAGTTTTATTATAAAAAGTTATTTTTGCCACTTTTAACATCAATATAAGGACATTTCTACATTTTTCATTAATATTTAATAGTTTAACTTAACAATCACTCGAACAATTCCAGGAAACGGGCTTTGTAACATGAAAACCATATTAAATCATAGAAGTTGAGGAGCGGATAAACCTATTTGAAAGGTTTCACAGGAATTTCCATATTGGACACAATGCCTAATTTTTAAAATTGATTTTAATGAATTCTCTGACAAAATGAGACTTGATTACTGTCAATGGTTTATACATCACATAAATAATGATGAAGTCCTGACAAATCATTCTTCTCAAATGAAGCTCAATGTTATTTATCAGAATACATATATCAATATGCAAATAACTGAAAATTCACATGAATTTATTGAATAACCTTAAAATATGAACTACACTCACCGGCAAAATAATCGATCCACTCAAAAAATTGATGAAGTTTGTTCGTTAATAAGTTTGTTATTTTAAATTCGATTTGATTCATTTTTTTGTCATATTGTAGGTAAATTCAAATGTAATATATCACATCTTTGGAATTTTAAGAAAATTTGGCGTACATCATTTTATACAGGTTGACACAAAGTCTGTTTTTTTAAATCAACTTTAAAACCACATATGGATTGTCAAAGTTGCTCCACCTTGTATTTTCTTATTTTGTTAACAAGACACATCATTTCTTTACAATTTCTTTTTTTATTTATTACAATAGCTTAATTTTTGTAAAAGATACAAGGGTTTAACATTTTTCCTATGGTACTAACAATAAGTTTACGAATTTAACTTAACACCGAGTATAATGAAAAGGAAATGAAAAGAAAATGAACAACATAAAAGACTTAATACGAAGTGTTTCCTCCACGTGCACGGATAACAGCTGTAATTCGTCTTGGCATGTTCTCAATTAAGTTTTGAATGTAAGCCTGGTTGATTTGATTCCATTCTTCAGTTAGAACGTCACTAAGCTGCTGTAAATTTGCAGGCGTTGGTACACGAGATAATATCTTCCTCCCAATTGCATCCCAAACATGCTCAATTGGGTTTAGGTCTGGGCTTTGAGCAGGCCAATTTACTACTGGGATTTCAACCTCGGCTAAATACTCGCGTAGAGCCCGATTTTTATAAGAAGTACATGTACGTCATAATGCGCTATGAACGAAAGCGCGTTCGGACGAGTCGCTTGCAAATTTGTGGGTAAGGTCTGCTCTCATAGCGCGCATCTTACGAAGTGACGTACATGTACTTCTTATAAAAATCGTACTCTACAATTCTGGCAACATGCGGCCGGGCATTATCATGCATCAGCATGAAATCATCTCCGATGAACGGTGCAAAAGGAACAATATGTGGCTCTAAAACTTCTCTTATGTATCTATCGCCTGTCATGGCTCCCCCGTTCATTATAACCAAGTCCGTCCGAGCTTCAAAATTTATGCCACCCCACACCATTACCGAACCGCCTCCATAACTTACTCTAGGAAAAAATGGTTTTGAAAGAAACGTTCACCAGTTCTCCAGTAAATTCTTTCACGTCCATCTGGTGTTCTATGACAAAATCTTGACTCATCCGTGAATAGGATGTTGCTCCCGTTACCCCAATTTACATGTTCCTTAGCAAATCTAAGGCGTTCAACTTGATGGTGTCTCAATAACTCTAGACCAGTTACAGGTCTCCTAGAACGCAGTCCAATATCAAACAGCCGCCTTCTTATTGTTCTATCACTTACTTGAACTTGCCTTACGTCCTCTAATCTGTTTTTCATTTGCACAGAAGTAACTTTTCTGTCCCTCAAAACATTTAACGTTATAAAGCGATTATCTCGCTCACTAGAAGATTTCTTTCGACCACAATGATTTCTTCTTGTGTGTACACCAAATTCATTAAACCGTTTAACAGCTCTTTGAACTTTACATCTTGAAACTCCCAACACTCTGACCACATAATACTGTGACCTACCATCCTGAATCAAAGCAACAGCTCTCGCTGCGTCGGTTACAGAAAGATCCATATTTTAAATTACTATTCGACAAGAAATACGTTCAAAAATGTAATTGACAAGTTTTAAATTTCACAACTGACAGTATTTCAATAGCCCTCTATGCTAAAACGATAAATTCGTAAACTTATTGTTAGTACCATAGGAAAATGTAAAAATGTAAGATTTTTCTTAAACCCTTATATCTTTTACAAAAATTAAGCTATTGTAATAAATAAAAAAAAGATATTGTAAAGAAATGATGTGTCTTGTTAACAAAATAAGAAAATACAAGGTGGAGCAACATTGACAATCCATATGTGGTTTTAAAGTTGATTTAAAAAAACAGACTTTGTGTCACCCTGTATAAAATAATGTACGCCAAATTTTCTTAAAATTCCTAAGATGTGATAGATTACATTTAAATTTACCTACAATATGCAAAAAAAATTGAATCAAATCGAATTTAAAATAACAAACTTATTAACGAACAAACTTCATCAATTTTTTGAGTGGATCGATTATTTTGCCGGTGAGTGTATATATAATCTACTTCCAAGACGAGTTTGTTACAAATCAAATACAACCAGACTAATAATCTTTTTGACTCATTATAAATAATGGCAAAATTATCCAACTATTTATTTGAAATGGTCTCAAGTTTCCTTTTTATAATTTAACCTAAGAGTCTTATAAGCGGTATACATCACAGTCATCAGGCATCATTCTTTAGTAGGTAATGGTCAGGTTTAATACAAATATGACCATCTCAGTAAGCTAAACTAACGTACTGTTTTGATTTGAAATAATATTTTTTGGCTTGACTGAAGAAGATGAATCAAACAAGGAATTATTATTAACGTCACAAAAATGACCCAAAATTTATAAATATATGGAATCAGCACTAGTTATTATTTAAAAAATAATTATGCATACCTTCACAATATTATTTAGTGGTAATTCAACCTGTTTAACTTTTGGTTGAGAACATTTTTGAGCATGTTTCTCTTCTTTTGTAGGTGTATTATCTTTTTTGGGGATGATATTTTCCTTATTAAGGTTATCGAATATTCCATTAGTACTACTAACAGGGGTTTCATTCACTGGTTCCTGATGTTTGGTTTCAATTTCAGTTTGCGTGTTTCTAGATACGTTCTCACTTCGGACAGGATGTCGAAGTGGTTGTAGCGGTTCCAGTGGCTGTGTTTGAAATTGAATACCCTTCGCATTGTTACCCCATGAACTTCTTGTGTTTTTGGGTTTGTCAGTTTGGTGTTTCTTGCTTTGATCATTGTTCGCCTTATTAGCGCTTGGTGCAGAGGTAGCGGCATTGGATGATGATGATGTAGACGTGCTATCAAATTGGTGGAAGGAAGTGTTACGTAACTGACTACTACTGGAATACTTATTCACAACCCTACAAAGAATAATTTACAGATTCTTAAAGTGCATTGAAAAATATAAATAATTAGTAACAATTCTAGTAGTATTTATTTTCCTGTTTTAATTTAATTTGAACGTATACATAAGTATTTTGCATACGAGGTGTGTCTCAGAATTAATGAGAATGATTGGTTTTCGAGAGTTTTATTGAATGTATCTAGAAATTAATATTGTTCCCTTCAAAGTATGTCCCTTGGGAATGCACACAGCGTCTTTTGTAAGTTTACCATGCCTGGTAACAATTCTGGAAGTCATGTTTCGTTAGGCTGTTTAGAACCTGTGTCGTGACTGTTTGGATGTTGATTATTGTTCCATAATGGGAACATTTCAATTACCGCTTAAGCGTTGGAACAAGAAAAAATCACATGGAGCCATGTTTGGAATGTTGGGCGGGTGTGGGAGTACTACAATATTTTTCTCTGTCAAAAATTCTCCAACCGACAATGAGCTGTGTGACTGGGGGCATTATCGTGATGCAGGATCCACGAGCTGGCAATGTCAGGCCGCACACGCAGAACTCTTTGCCGAAAACGTTCAAGGACGTTGCGATAAAGAGTTTGATTCACTGTCTGGCCCGGCAGTACGAATTCTTTGTGGACAATTCCACGCGAATCAAATTAGATGATAAGCATCGACTTGATTCAGGATTTGCTCATGCGAGCTTTCTTCGGCCCCGGTGATGCAGGTGTGTGCCCCTCAGCGCTTTGTCGCTTTGTTTCTGGATCATATTCAAATACCCATGACTTATCACCTGTTATCACTCTGTGCATGAAGTTGGGTTGGGGGAGAAGCGATTTTCCTTTTGTTCATCAAACAAGTTCTTTGGCGCCAGCTTTGCACAAATTTTCCGCATGCCTAGTTCCTTTGTCATAATTCGATAAACAGTGTCCTTACTCATGCCGACCTCATGTGCCATCAACCTGAGTGTCAGCCGTCTGCTAACGCAGAACGCACATTCGACACGCTTTCATCGATTTTTGACGTTGACGGCAGCCCGGAGCAATGGTCATCTTCGATAGTTTCGCGGCAATCTTTGAAAGCATTGTACCATCTGATAACTTGTGCTGACGACAACGTAACATCTCCATATGTTTTCTTACCATTTGTAGTGTCTCTGAAGCAGTTCCCGTTTTTAACGCAAAATTTAATTGCATATTGCTGCTCGATATTTGCCTGCATTTTATATGTAACGTGGTATTGGAACTTAACGGTAAATATGTGGGGCTCATGCCACTAACACTAGACTTAGTGGCCTGCGCCTGTTATAGTTGCGTTCTTAGACATTCCACTCACATGTAGTCGACTCCAGTCGGCTGCAGTCGTTGTCATATTTAGCGTAAACAATTCATTCTCATTAGTTCTGAGACATACCTTGTATATCGAAAATAATTAATTTGCAAAATGTAACGTTAGGCGTATGTTTAATGTCAACTTTGATTGACATGACACGTACCACACAAATGTTAGACAACAAAGTAACATTTTCAAGTATGCCATCGCCATGAAATTTAAACATTTGAATTTATTAGGACATAAAAAAACACAAAATATATTTTAAGACAAAAGTTTTTTGCATATCTAGTTTCTACCATCTAAAATTATTTACTGTTATACAGTGTTTCACATGCGCCCAACCACCAACTTATGAGTATGATATTTCACATTATTTAATTAGTAGTTATTATTATATCTGCTTCAAAGTACATTTCAATTATAAATAGTTCAAAAAAAATTATTAGGCACTATTTAAGATCTATTATGCAATATAATGTAGTATGTTTTATATTATACACAGATAAAAATTTGAATCTGAACCGTTCTCTTTTACCGCCGGGAAGTCATCGAGCGCCGGCATTAAGCAACTGCGTTCGGGACACCGCTAGACCTAGCGACGCTCAGCGCTAGTGTCGCCTAACTTCCTGAACACGCGGAATCGTTTAATAACGAAACACTGCAAGATCATGAAACTTTAAGTAACGCTATAGGGATCTTTTCAAATTCAATATGTAGCTCAACGTGCTTAATAAATCTTCATCTTTAAAAAAAAAATGGTTTATTAGTTTGAATAAGGTACAGTGTGACCAGTGAAGTCCGCATCATATGGGATTTTTTTTTATTAATAGATTTATTCTAAATTTGAGTTTGGCATCAATTTCTGTTTCGATCAAGATGAAAATTAACCAAAAAAATAATAGTCACGTGATTCGCATTATCTGTTAAATTTAAATTTTTTTCCAAAAAAAATTCAAAAGTGGGGTTATTTCTCAAAATATCGAAAAAAGTTATTAGAAAAAGTTTTTCTAAAAACAATTTTTAACCCACATGCAAAATTTCAGCTGCATAAGATAATTTAGATTTTTTGCCAATTTTTTTGTAAATTGCACCACTGTTGCGAAATAAGACAACGCAACCTACATAAAACTTCTTAGTTTTAACAATGCTTTATTCCAGACACATTTTCTTTAAGGCAGCGCCATATTCAATGTGTGTTTTTCTACAAAATCCAAATAGGGCTATTAAAATTGGGTCACATGTGATGCAAAGTTTATTTGTTTTTGACCCTGTATAAGGTAACTTCATAAAATAACTATTTTTAAAAATGTAGTTTGTGTCTAAAAGTAATACACATTAATATTAAGAAAATAGTTTAATTGAAAAGTCAAATTTTCTAATAAAATAATCATAATACATTATAAAAATGAAACGCATTTAAAATTCCACCTTTTCAATTAATAATATGTATTTTTGGTATTTGAATATTAAATTAAACATAATTTGAAAAACCTAAAAATTAAAATTACATTTCTGTGTGCCTCCCATTGCGTTAAATACAAACAATTGTTCTTCTTGATACATCTTTAATGGAGTTTCTGATACTAAGGGGCCTTATTTCTAAAATACAGTTTCGAATCACCGTTTCCAAATGATCAACATTATGGAAAGGTTTTTCTTTGTAAACTTTTTGTTTTAGGTAACCCCACAAGAAAAAAATCAAGTGGGGTTAAATCCGGAGACCTAGCCGGCCAGTATTGCTCCATATTACGCCCAATTATTTTGCCCCTAAATATTTCCAAGAGGTGTTCTTGAACCCGTCTTGTAGTATGGATAGCACCGTCACACTGGTACCACAAATTATGCCTTATTTCAATAGGCATATTGTCCAAAACTTCAATGACCTCGGAAGCGTAGGTATTCTTCAGAATTTAAATTGCCTCTAAAAAAATAAGGCCCAACAACTTGATCGTTTAAAATACCGCACCACACATTAGTTTTAAAGGAATACTGGTCCTTGCATTCTATTATAAAATTTGGATTTTCTTGAGCCCACCATCTACAATTTTGAGAGCTAACAACGCCGTTTGAAGTGAAAGTGGCCTCGTCGGTCCATAAAACGTGAAACGGAAAGGACACATTTTCTTCTTTTTCCCCCTGGTACCAAAAAGAGAATCCCAAACGTATGTCAAAATCTTATTCCTTAAGAGTATTTATAAATTTAGGTTTATACGGCTTAAATTTATTTTTGTGCAAAATATTCCTTACACTCTCTCTTTGAACGTCAGTTCTGCGAGAAACATGTCTAATACTAGTTTGACCATGTTCCACAATATCTAGGCAAACATTTAATTGGACTTCACTATGTTTTATAGGATTATGAGGTTTTTTAAATGAACTTTCCACCGATCCAGCTGATTTAAATTTCACCATAATCCTACTCACAGTAGATTGTTGAACATTTTTGCCTGGATGCCTTTCATTAAAAATGTTGGCCGCTACACGATGACTTGTGTTTTCACCACATATTAATACAATTTCAATTCTTTCCTGTACAGTTAACATTTTTTTATTTAATATGCAATATTAATTAAAAGCCACTATGACAAACAGAAAGCGATTTGACTGTCATTAATAAAGCAAGGGCTTGTTGATCTTTTTTATCATTTGTTTTGCGGCCAACTTGTGTTTGGTGCATCATCGTAAATAATAAAAGACTATTTTTACTTTTTATAACATAGCTCCATAACAAATTTTAATAAAGGGGTTTTAAATTAAATCATTGAAACTAGTTAAACTTACGTAAAGTTAAACGAAAATTTATTTTCCACTTAATGCAGACTTTACTTGTGACGCTGTGTACTTGTCTGTATTAATATTAATGTGTATTACTTTTAGACACAAACTACATTTTCAAAAATATTTATTTTATGAAGTTACCTTATACAGGGTCAAAAACAAATAAACTTTGCATCACATGTGACCAAATTTTAATAGCCCTATTTGGATTTTGTAGAAAAACACACATTGAATATGGCGCTGCCTTAAAGAAAATGTAGCTGGAATAAAGCATTGTTAAAACTAAGAAGTTTTATGTAGGTTGCGTTGTCTTATTTCGCAACAGTGGTGCAATTTACAAGAAAATTGGCAAAAAATCTAAATTATCTTATGCAGCTGAAATTTTGCATATGGGTTAAAAACTGTTTTTATAAAAACTTTTTCTAATAACTTTTTTCGATATTTTGAAAAATAACCCCACTTTTGAATTTTTTTGGAAAAAAATTTAAATTTGACAGATAATGCGAATCACGTGACTATTATTTTTTTGGTTAATTTTCATCTTGATCGAAGCAGAAATTGATGCCAAACTCAAATTTAGAATAAATCTATTAATAAAAAAAAATTCCATATGATGCGGACTTCACTGGTCACACTGTATATGTATATAATAAAATTTCGCTAGTCAAGTAGGATCAATATATGTTTAGCGCTGAGAAAATGTTTGGTCATATAAATTTTAAATTACTTTACATGACTCACTTATTTTTAATTTCCTCGATGGCTTTTTCAGGCGGCTTGTACCACTGCATTTTATCAATATACTTCCTTGCCTGGATGTTTAAATAAATTGTGAATTGCTGTAACGCGCTCCTAGAAAGAATACACAATTTATGAATGTTAATACAAGCGCATATAATCAATAACATACTCGTTAAAATGAATATTCTTTGGTATTTTAGATTCTTGAAATAGTTCAAAGCCAATCTCTCTGACTTCGTCTAGAGGCACGTATATTGACCCATCATCCGCAGTTAACGTTGATACACAGATCCCATGAATATTGTAATATTGGGGACCAGTGGTAGCATAACAATCACGCTCGTCATTATGCATGCTGCCGTTATTACTTCCTGGCGATAGTGAAGAATTATTCTGCTTCTTTGGTCTGTCAAAAATAACGTTAAATTTTAAAATTGTAAGACCTATACCAATGTCATACCTTTCCTTGGCGTTTTCAGAACCTATACTAAGCTTCATGCAATATGGTGGTGTTTCGTTAAGAGAAACTGCTTCATCGAGGTTTCTAAAAAAAAGTAATAAATACAGGATGTTAATAACGTATCTGGCAAAAAATTCAGTACATAGTTTTCAGATAACTTTAAGTAAACATAAATCCTAAACTACTGTGGCTTTTGAAAAATAACGAAAAAAATCGTTTTTCAAAATAACTAAAAGCCGTAAATTAGTATCAATTAATTTATTTAAATGTAACATGAGCTGTCCTTTAAGAGCTCTTCCATTTTTACTTTCTTATACGTAATATAAAAACAGTAAAAAATACAATACAAAACTTTATATTTCGAAATATAATCTTTCTCGGGATAATTGATTAAATTTTCAGTTTAATCGGCAGTAGCTTTCTTTAGAGAAAAAATTAAAGTACTCAAAAGTGAATTTGAAACATTTTTTATAATAAAGTCTTTCGAAATTCCTACCGGAAGTAGTTCTTTTACTCTTATCGGTAAACAGTTTTTAGCGAATATCTCACAAGTCATGTTTTCTAGACATATACGTTATGAATACAAAATTATTCAAAGCTAATTTTGAAGAATTTTTATACAAAAGAATTCAAAATTCGGACCGGAACTGACACTTTTACTCTTATCGAATAGCAGTTTTTTTCCCCAAATATCTCGCATGTATTATATACAGATTTATCAAGAGTACAAAAGTATTTAGAGCTGGATTAGGAATAATCTTTGTAATCTGAGTATGAAAACTAATAACGCTGTAGCAATGAGACTTTACGTACGTATGTAGTATGCGATTGTGCATTTTCTAATTTTATTTACAAATATACAGGCTGTTCCAAATTTTCGCAGCCACCTTCAACTTTTTTATTTTAAATACATTGCTATACTTTCTGGATATGTGCACTTCAGACTGTTAGTTTTGATTTTATTGATAATTTTGTTAAAATCTTGACAGTTGCAGCATCTAACATTTTAAGCTGTAGTCTAAAAATGGGTAGAATGCCTCACGTAACTCTTGTGTTACTAATTTATGGACTAACACGTTATTTGTTTTAAGGATGAACAAAGTGAATAAATATACAGGGTGTTAAATATGTCGTGTCTAAGTTATCGATCTTTATTGGTTATTTTCTCGTTTTTTTTTTAAATCTAACCTATAATAGTTATTTCTAGTATTTTCAGAGTTATAACCTTTTAATGGGATATACCCATGTTTATAACATGCAAATATGTGGGACATCTAATAGTTGGTTGGCCTTGGTTTTAAAAAAAAATGGCTGTGCATTATATCGTTTTATTGACATTACTTTTTATTTAGATACCATAATAGTTTATTGTTGTTTTTGCTTTAAAATGAATTTTTCGAAAGGAGTTCATAGACATGGTATTTGCTCTTGGCGCTAGCAACAGAAATCCATTTTTAGTATCAAGAACATATGCGATGGAATATCCCGACCGAAGAGCACCGGATAGTAAAACGTTTGAAAATTTGTTGATAAGGTTTCTTCGAACGGGTTCAGTGAATTACGTCCAACATGAAAGAAGTAAGACTATGATTACAGAAGATAATGAAGTGACACTCGTCCAGTCCATTGTGTAAAATTCACACGTATCTACAAGGATAATTTCGAAACAACACGGGATAGAAGTGATTGTTCTAAAAAGGATTTAAAAAAAAACATAAGTTTCACCCTCACAAAATTCAAATTATCAAGGTTTATTACAAACGGAATTTGAAAGGAGACTAGTTTAGTGTGAATGGCTACTTTTACAATTACGACACGATATAACTTTTCTAGATCATGTGCTTTTCACAGATGAAGCAACATTTGCTAACTGTGGAACAACAAACAAAAAGAATACCCATTATTATGACACTACAAACCCACATTTTGTTCAGCTCATTTTACATCAACAAAAATGGAGTGTTAACACATGGGGAGGCATCATTGGAAACACTATTATTGGTTCATTCTTTTTTAATAATACTTTAAATTGTGCAATCTACACAAATTTCCTACAAAATAGTTTACCATTGCTATTAGAAGGCCTCCCAGATAATCACATTAGGAGATTCTGGTACCAACATGATGGTGCACCAGCACATTATGGTGCTGCTGCAAGAGCATATTTAGATAGGGTAATCACCAATAAGTGGATTGGGGGAGGAAGTTTGATAAGCTGGCCACCACGATCACCAGATCTCAGACCTTGTGATTTCTTTCTGTGGCCAAAAACATTGTTACGCAACACCTCCTACAACGGCAGAGAACATACTGCAACGAATAAGAAACGCTTTTCTTCAATTAAGTGAGAATAACTTAGCCCAGAATGGAAATTTATTTGAACACATTTTAAATTAAGATTTGCTTTATTATGGAAAATTTTCAAAATGTAATTCTAAAACTAATGATAAAGCATTTAAAAAACAGGTGTTTGTTAAAATTACTTTGTTTAATTTTCATGGCCAACCAACTATTAGATGCCCCACATTTTGCATGTTATAAACATGAATATACTGGAGACGCGTTAAGTTCCGTTGCACGTCATCGATGACGTTTACATGTTGTCATAACTGTATTAGAGAAACTAAAAAAGTTACTGTGTTAAATTATACTTGAGGGCATTTATTTCATTAGCTTAAATAGAAGATTTATAAACTAATCGTAATATACGCATTCATGGCAAATAAACACATAATTTCCGTTTCAATATTAAATTTCTTTATTACATATTTTTAATAGACTAATAGTTCAATTCGGTGTTGACAGATAAATCATATCGGTCAAAAAGACGTGCGTTGTGTATATTCTTCCTGTCAAATTTTTCATGTTTACTTTTGCTTTGATATAAATTGTTTAAAAACAGTGCTTCTTAGAAGTGTATTTATTATTTATTTGCGTCCATTGAATATAATGCCGAAAGGTTTCTGTAAACAGTCGAGGCTTTTTACAAACTTTTCTATAATCATTGTTAATGTGAATAGCGTAAGTATTGCTTATTTTAAATTATATTATGGATACGTAATGAAACATTTAAGGTTTTTCGACAATCTAAATCAATATAATAAGTAAGTTGAGAAAGACTGAAGTCTTAGAGCATTTTAATTACTAAATATATTACGTTATAGTTATTGTATTGTGAATAATTTTTTTCTTTGGTTATATCAAGTGTCACTGACAGAAATAAAAATAGATCCGGCAACATATACAAGGCGAGTCGTCATGGATCTAGTATGACGTGCAACTGAATGTAACGCGTTTCCACCATACATATTTTTCATACATAATAATACATATACATATCTAAATGTATGGAAATTGATTTTTTAATCAAAAATTATCAAAACATTGAATTATATTGTCTAAATAACTTTAAACTCTAGCATCTATCAAAATAGCTGTCTACAGTTCATTGGTAAACAAAATCTCTAGAAATTTATTTTTCTAGGCATTAGACATAATATGGCCGTCAGTCATATTGCTTTTTTTCTTGTACTTTGATAAAAGGCATAGTGGAAATAATTTATATTGTCCGACGTGAGGTAAATAATTATTTTTATGTCACTCTTCATTCAAAGATGCATTTTTTAAATCTCAAGAATACTATAAATAAAAATCTAATAAGTAATTGGAAGGGAAGCTATGCCAAAATATCGATTAAGCAAAGTACGATGTTTATGTAGAGTAATACACTTATAACATTTCTCAAAATGCTATATGGAAAAGTAGCCCTTAGCCACTTATTTTATTATTGATTAATGAATTTAATATGCATAAAGCTACTGTTGTCCATCAAGTTGAGAGATTTGCAGCTCAATTGAAATTTGAATGTACTCACTTTTTGCTTTTAAAGTAAATTTTGAACCAGGTCCCTTCCGGATGTAGATAAAGTTTTGTAATGTCTCCAAATTGTTGAAAAATCTCTAGCAGAAATGCCTACAAGTAAAATACATTATTATATAAAGTTTCTGCTTTCAATATCAAAAACCTACCCGATTAACATTGCTTGGAAGATTAGTACCATATAAGAAGTATACCCTGCAAAAACATTGTTATGTTCATACATTCACAGTAAAGCCTAATATGAAAAGCATTTTTATGTACATACATAGCTTCATAAAAACTAACAAAAAAGATTTCTGTCAACTACATTTAATTAACAAAAAAAACTTACATCATTTCTTTAAAAGCCTCCGTTTTTGTTTATGGAGCTTTCTGAAATATATGATAATATAACATGAATTGATACATTACAATTATCGAGAATTCCAATACTTGCTATCCATATATCAACATAACCCAATATTAATTAGTATCTACTTTCTCATTAGTTTTGGTGTTAATAAGCGTTTTTTTAATTTTTTGTTAATATAAACTAATACAATATTTAATTTTATTAGTTTATAATTAAAAGCATACTTACATATGTGCAAATATGAAAAAGAAAAACCAGTCAAACCACAAACGCCACAGGCACAGAAGATTAGATGGATTAGACCACAGCACGCAGCCTTGCCAACTATCTTGGAACAGATTATAGGACAGAGTGCTAAATAAGTACATTCAAAAAAAAATACAGGGTTATGATAAAGTAACACACAAAATTCATAAAACGTACTATGTTCATTTTTGAAAAAAATGCAAAAACACGTCAAACAGTTTATTTTATTCCGCGTCTTTTAACATAAGTCAAAAAAGTAAAACGACAAATTTGTCAAAGTTATGACGTCATCAATATTTTTTTTAAATATGAAGCTTGGTTTTTTTTGTTTTTGCATTTTTTTCAAAAATGAAGATTGTAAGTTTTATGAATTTTGTGCGTTACTTTATCATAACCCTGTATAGTGCATACAAGAAATAAAAAACAAAATTATGTTTAATTTTTATTTTACTTATTACAACTGAACGTAACGAACTAAACAAGTCAAAATGAAATACAATTCAAATTTTCTGTGTAAAAAATAGAAATAAATTTAATAGCCGACCAAACTTAGCGATAAAATTTGAAATTAAGTTCTGTCTCAGTAACTGAGTCAATCCGTGCGTTCAGGGAGTTACGGCGCCGCTAGCGCTGAGCTGTGCTAGCTCGAGCGGTGTCCTGAACGCGACTGCTGAGTGCCGGCGCTGGAGCTAGCGGTCGCTATCTTGCCTAGCGAAAATAAATTTCGCTCGATTAAAGTCCCTAGATATATAAAGTACCGCAATTACCTCCATTTTGGCGCCAAAGAAGCGGCAAATTTAAAAAACTGTCAGTTTTTTTTAACTTTACAGAAATACAAAAGTATGACAATAGTTGTCAAACAATATGTCAAAAATGTATTTAAATTATAAAATAGCTTATTGATTTCTTGACAAAATACGAAAGTTTTCTAATTAAAATTTAGAAAAATATAATTGGGATTGTGATCGTGTCGTTAGCTAAGGAGGACCAATAGAAAACAGCAAGCTAGCATGATTTTTATTATTTATTACTCAACAGAAAATCCAAATATAGAATAAATGTACAATAGAAAAGACAAAAAATATATATTAAAAAGGTAATACATGTAAATAACAACATTTAGAAATAAAAGTAAGAGTAGATACATATAAATATTATATATTAATAAGTTTAAGTATTTGTTATTCATTATTAAAGTAAAGATTTACAACGCGGTTTCTTGTCATCCTTCATTTATTCAACAAATTATGATCTGGCACATCTTCATGGACTATTTCTTCATTTAATGGAATATCTGCAGTTAAACACATGTTATGTAATACAGAACATGCATTTACAATAGTGCCCATAAATTCGGAGTTATACCTGGAGCTCCTCTCCTTTAATGAGCATCGAAATAGGGTTTTCAACAAACCAATGCAGCGTTCAATACAATTTCTAGCTGAATTGTGAGCTCTATTATACCTTTCTTCAGGAGAATTTGGTAGAGCATCTGGCACAGGTGTTAACAAATACGGTTGTAGAGAATATCCAGAGTCACCTACCAACCAAGAATTTGTTTCACCTCCCTTAAAAATGCTTGAATGGCAGAATGCCTCCATATAAATGCATCATGTGTACCCCAGTAATTCAAATTGGTCAAGTTCGAAGTGTGCCTAAAAATTGCAAAAAAAAAACATCCTCACATTAGGTAACATTCTGCAAGTGAACAAGAATATGAAAGAATTGAGCAAATATAGGATACTTACCTCACATAACAAAGCTGGTTCAGGCAAGTGAAATCGATTGATAAATGCAATCCATGCTTTACGCCGATCATCATTATTTGATGTTGGTATTCGAAAAAACCGAAATCCGTTCTCGCCACGGATTCGACATCCACTCAAACAACAACTGGGTATGGTTCCAACGCACGTAACAACGTAATAATAACCGTAATAACACAGGGACAAACTAATTGCGGTACTTTATTATCTAGGGACTTTACGCTCGATGACCTAGCGGCGCTAGAAAGAAGTGGGGATAAGCGGTGAATATTCAAATATGAATTTAAAAATTCAAACCCGCGGATTAATAAACAAACTAATTTATTAATTGTAGTAGTAAATATCATTTATCGCCAACCGTCAGTAAAGTGATGCGTTACCATAGCGTTTTACGGAGGTAAACAAACACTTTATCGTACTGTACAATAAAGTACTTTTTCTATTCCGGTGCTATAAAGTTCACTTTACGACACCCGTTTTGGTTGCATAAAGTATTACTTTATCGCACGCTAATTTTATTTTTTTGAAGTTGGTAACAAAAAAAAATGGAACCAAATCGTATTTAAATGTCAAAATATAAGCCTTTAAAGTAACAAAAATGTGCAATAAAATTGTACAAAGAATAAAAAGCACACATGCTAACATTTCACTTACTAATTAGCAATATAAATTGTTAAGCAGAGTTGGATGATAAGTTTTCGGATGCTACTATTGACATTTACTTACCATGTTGAATAGTACAACTGTTATAAAAGTTTGTTTTGATGAATATGTAGAGAGTTTGTGGACGAAAGATTTTGTAAATTATCTTCTGCTATTTTGCGAATCTCTGGGGGCGTACAGTTATTTATTTCGTCCTTTTTGTTGATAATTTGAAATAATTAATTGTATAAATCAGTCTGAATTTTAAACACAATTACATATAGCACCACCAATATTCAAATATTTTTTTGTACTCGCTTATCAAAACCTGTCATTTCACGATTCGATTTGCGTGCGTAAAAAGTCACTTTAAACACGAGTGCGTAAAAGTAAAGTTGGTACTACCCAGAACTTAATTAATTTAGTCACATTTTAAAATCATAAATCCCTAACCTTAATAATATGCTACCCAGTTCGTTGTTTTTCTATGAAAATAAAAGGAAATGAAATAGAAATTGTTATATTTGGAAGGTATGTAATTCAATGTCAGAACAGTAACAAATATTATATAAATTACCATTATTCATTCTTTTCAGAAATTGAAACGGAACAATTATTAAAAATTTTGATTGGGCAATTTTGACAACCAGAGATTGATACCCCAGGGATTAACTGGTTTGTTTGAATTGATCTTGATTGCGAAGGTAGAGTAACGTTGATTGTATTATTACATATATCTTGTATTTCAGATGTCGAACAAGTTGCAGGCGGAGTCGATATCTCTAACGGGGGGTCATTGTTTTAGCTAATTGAATTCTACTATGCAGAGAATTTTCGATATATCCTTCTGCAACCGTAGATGATTTCCATCCACCATGCCTTTTAATTGTAAGCAAGTCACCTCCTTGATTTGCCAACAATGTCGCTGAACTCCTTCGGAAACAGTGACCTGTGAAGTTACTTGCGCTATCAAGCTGAAGGTACTCAGCTATTCGCATTGGAATTTTGCCAATTGTATTAAGACCAACAGGTGAACAAACACACTTGCCATTGCGATATGTTAAAAAGAATCGATGCTGGTTGTCCGGTCTTAAATTTGCATATTGCCGAATTAATGTAATCCATTCGGGCTTAATGATAGCAAATGTACGGCTGTTACCTGTTTTAGTTTCTGGAATTGTTACGATAATTAAATTCGATTTAAATTCTATGTCTCGCAATGACATTTTGCAAAGTTCTTCACGTCGACACGCTCCAGAAATACCCAATATTAATACAGCCTATAAATACATATATATAGTGTTGTATGGAATTTAAATATACGGAAATGACTTTACCTTCATTAGTAGGAACAAAGAATTTGGTGCTTCAACAATAAATTTAGTAATTTGTTCTTCGGTTAATACTGCTGATTTTTTAGGCTGATGTTGCTTGGTTGTCTGTTTTAAATACGCTATGAGTTTTGCATATTTAGATATATCCGTATTATCATATATTATTAAGCATGATTTTAACATAGAATAAGTGGACCATAATGATTTATTTGATTGTAAATTTTGAAAATAAACTAACAAACAATTTTCGGAGTATTTTTGTATATTTTTAGATCTAGCCCAAGTTACGAATTTAGTATAAGTGTTTTTGTATACGTTTTTTGATTTTATGGGTAATAAATTATCCACTGCAATATTGGCAGCTTCGCGAATTTCAGGCGGTGTACATTGCATTTCATTATCAGAATTCATGTTGTTGGTGAGGTTTTTATTTTGTATGGAATTTTTTGAATTTGATAATTTTAAATTAAATGTCACTTCAAATAATCAATACTGCCAACTCAATTTTTTTTAATTAATATCAAGAGATTAGTAGTGTGTCATAAACGATAACGTATTTAACAATATGTATTATTATTATAGTTCTCGTACAAAAAATATTGTACAAACTTCGTGCGTGAAACATTTCGCGAATTCGTGTCCATAAAACGCTCGCCTTTCGGCTCGCGCTTTAAACTGGTCACTCATTCGCGAAATTTGATTTCACGCACTTGGTTCGTAAATAACTAAAAACGTTCTACTTAAAAATCAGAGTAACCAACTTCAAAAAAGCAAAATTTCTAAAATATTCGAACAAAACATGTCTCTTATTTTAAGCTTTTTTGAACTTTTAATAACCGAAATAGAAAAAATAGTATAAAATACACGTTTCATAAGACATTTTGCGCACTTGTTCTTTAGAAAACTCGCCTAGCGGCTCGTTTTCTAAACTTGAACGCGTGCGCAAAAATCGTGTCTTATGAAACTTGTATTTTAATATACTATTTTCTATTCCGGTGCTATAAAGTTCACTTTACGACACCCGTTTTGGTTGCATAAAGTATTACTTTATCGCACGCTAATTTTATTTTTTTGAAGTTGGTAACAAAAAAAAATGGAACCAAATCGTATTTAAATGTCAAAATATAAGCCTTTAAAGTAACAAAAATGTGCAATAAAATTGTACAAAGAATAAAAAGCACACATGCTAACATTTCACTTACTAATTAGCAATATAAATTGTTAAGCAGAGTTGGATGATAAGTTTTCGGATGCTACTATTGCCATTTACTTACCATGTTGAATAGTATAACTGTTATAAAAGTTTGTTTTGATAAATATGTAGAGAGTTTGTGGACGAAAGATTTTGTAAATTGTCTTCTGCTATTTTGCGAATCTCTGGGGGCGTACAGTTATTTATTTCGTCCTTTTTGTTGATAATTTGAAATAATTAATTGTATAAATCAGTCTGAATTTTAAACACAATTACATATAGCACCACCTATATTCAAATATTTAAAACGTTCTACTTAAAAAGCAGAGTAACCAACTTCAAAAAAGCAAAATTTCTAAAATATTCGAACAAAACATGTCTCTTATTTTAAGGTTTTTTGAACTTTTAATAACCGAAATAGAAAAAATAGTATAAAATACACGTTTCATAAGACATTTTGCGCACTTGCCTAGCGGCTCGTTTTCTAAACTTGAACGCTTGCGCAAAAATCGTGTCTTATGAAACTTGTATTTTAATATACTATTACCCGCCGCTAATATCTGTCAGCGTAGCCATGACTGATGACTTTAAAAATAAATCGTTTGTCACTGTCATAAACTGTCATAAGTTATTATATCTTTATTTCTTAAATTAACAATTTTCACGGTTGGCGATAAAATTTTGTATGCACCACGTCAGTAAAGTACCTTTACCGAACTCGTCTGTTACTCGCCGCGCTCGCTTCACTCGCTTGGCTCGTAAATCAGACTCGTTCGATAAAGTATCACTTTACTGACTTGTTACATAAATAACTATTATCGCCAACCGTCAGTAAAGTGATGCGTTACCATAGCGTTTTACGGAGGTAAAGAAACACTTTATCGTACTGTACAATAAAGTACTTTCCCTGCCGCTAATATCTGTCAGCGTAGCCATGACTGATGACTTTAAAAATAAATCGTTTGTCACTGTCATAAGTTATTATATCTTTATTTCTTAAATTAACAATTTTCACGGTTGGCGATAAAATTTTGTATGCACCACGTCAGTAAAGTACCTTTACCGAAGTCGTCTGTTACTCGCCGCGCTCGCTTCACTCGCTTGGCTCGTAAATCAGACTCGTTCGATAAAGTATCACTACCTGACTTGTTACATAAATAACTATTTTACGGTTGCTGTTGTACTTGTTATATTTAATGTTATGCGAAAATTATAGGTGAATTTATCATATAAAATAGATATTGATAAGTACTATTATTTATATTCGGTTTACATATAAAGTGAATATCTTTTTTCTACTTGAAATAGATTATTTATTTCTAAAACTGTTAGTGAATCCTAAGTAATATATGAAAATAAATTTGGCCCGATGACTTAGCAGCGGTAAAAGAAAGGGGTTAAAATTCAAATTTGAATCTTGTGAATAATACGATCAATAAAAACTTCAATTATGTTGCACAATAGATCTTAAATAGTGCCTAATAAGTCTTTTTGATATGTTTATATAGGTATTGAAATGTATTTTGAAATAGATATAACTAACAAGTAATGTCAAACAGCATAGATCCTTCTAATTTGGCACTAAATTTAATCAAAAATATTAAGAGCTGCTACTGAAACTAATGAGCTATATATATAATATTGTTTGTTTTTGGGCCTTATTTTCTTATTATATTTTCGTGTTCTAAAATACATTAGTATTGTATGCATAAGTATAGATAGCTACATAGTCTATTAGGTAACGTAACTTAAGACCATCAGATTCCAGTACGATAAATGTTGGAATAATACTGCTTCTTCAACCACAACAATAAAACAAACACCATGTTATCAGTTTATGTCATATTTATTTATCAATAGGATAGGCGATTTATTTATTTATTTATTTATACACTTATTACAAAGTAGCATTCAAAAAATACATCAATTAATTAAAATTGAAATGAACAACTATTCACAGTGCCGATAAATATCTCAGCCAACACTGCTAATATAATAGTGTTAATCGTTACATCATCTTCAACTAAAACCTCAAAACATTCCAACGAATTTGCTAACATCAGATTTCAATAAGTTAAATATTGGAAGAATATTATTTTTACTACTATACCCTGTCTCAGAATAAGAAGGAGTGATTCAAATATCCCGCCAAAACATGGAACACATAGCTTAAAATTTAGTAGACAATTTGATATGACATCATGACAATTGAGGTTAGAAGAACTGTATTAATTCTAACTAAGGATTTACCTGTTTTGTGTTTCATTTACTACTTTCGGTAAAATAGATGGATGTGCCGCTTTTCATTCTACCAGTCGAAGCAGCAATACGAGTGCACGGCAATTGGAAACAGGAGAGTAAAGTTATAAACACAAGTAGGGTGCATACATCTATAATTTGATGAATACAAATCTCTTAACATTCAAATCTGTTTTCTAGTTTTACAAAAAAAATTAGAAGAATCTATGGATAAAGATATAGGCCCAATTTACAAATGAAAGCTTAGAATTTGTTCTGAGCGTTTTGAGGATTACCGTTATAAATATATAATTACTGCACATTTTAGTGAATGTGAGATATCAACATGAAAATTGTGAATCAAGTCTATTTATTATTAAATATTTGCATCAGAGAGCAAGAATGAATCAAATCTTTTATCAAAATGTCCTTAAGAACTTGCAGAAAAGGTTTTGCTTATTAGTTTCTATTTTAAATATCAATAAAGAACTTATACAGATAAATCATTCGTATTACTGCTACAAACCTTGAGAAGATAAATTCAAGCAACTAGTCTTGGAAATGTGAATCTTACTTACAACAGTAATAAATAGAAAAATTTACATCGGCTGAAGTTGTTTACACGAACTGCAAAGATAATTACATATACCTACACATTACTAATTATTATTCCCTATTAAAATTTATTTATTATGAAAATATATAAAGTATAACAAATATTTATTTCTACTATATATTGGAAATTAACAATAATTTAGTTCACATCATGTTAAAAAGATTAAAATTTGCATGGTCCGCACAATTTTTCCAAATACTTATTGTAACATTTGTAATTGCTTCTGTCAAAAGTTCTCATATAAGTGATATTCTGAAACAGGATTTTTTTTTGAAGCAACTTCATCTTATGTATCAATTCAGATCCTATATGAAGTATTCTTAATTGCCTATCTTTATCGGTATGGCTATTTAATCCTATAGGTTTTCAACAAAGCTTGTCGTGCACTCATTATACTTGTGGCAATCCAAACTTTTTCCCATATTCTCCACCAGATATTTTCACCTTTTTCTATTAGTACAGGATTCTTTACGTTTGACATATCTGAAATATAACATGTATATGAACATGTGGTAATATAATTAGTATTTAATTAACACTTACTTGTAATTAATGAGTCAATTCTAGAATATGTGTGTTGTTCAGTTCATTTATGGTATGAACTCATCTATAGTTATTTTTGCAATGATATTAATTCTTGAATGTTTGATTTTTGCACTGACGTACAGTATTTTTGTCAGATTTATCAAATTCAAAGTTTCATATGCATGATCATGATCACTTATTCCTTAGGTCTTAAGCCGTCTGATCAACGTATGCTCATGTTGTACATAAAAGTACGGATTTTATTTAATAACACAATAAAGTATAATAAACCAAAGTAAAAATGTAAGTGACTAGGTTATGGCTTGGCTATAAACATAAAATGACATTTTGTCAAACTTATTTTCCCATGTTAAACTTGCCTACGCAAGAACCAATGAAATGCTTTAAAAATATACGCCATTTTGGCGCGATATTTGAATCACTCCTTCTTATTCTGAGACAAGGTATACAGTAATAAAATAAATACACAAAGTTATTTCTTTGTAATAAATTTATGTATCAGTTATAATTCTGTGGTTATACCTACTCTTACTGCAACATTAGCATTCAGAAAATTCATCAACTAATTAAAATTGAAATGAATACTGTTCACAGTGCCGATAAATATATCAACCAAAACTGCTGATATAATATTGATAATAGATTACACCAACTTCATCGAAAACTTCCACATAATCCATATAATAATACACTGTAAAATGTAGTATTAAATATTTAGACACACTTTATAAGGTTTGTTCGAACCTGCAGTTCTGAACGGTTCTAGAACTAGTGCGCATGTCATTTAAGAAAAAAGGCTTGTTCGGGTTTAATTTTGAACGGTTCTAGAACGGTTCTAGTCATGCGCGTTTATGTTCCCGTCATGCGCATTTACGAAATCTAAAACGATTTTGCAAACGCGCCTGACGGGAACTGTTCTGGAACCGTTCAAAATTAAACCCGAACAATCCTAAAGACTGTTCGGACCATGCAGTTCTGGAACTGCAAATTCTGAGAACTGATAGTTCGGTGTTCGGTCTTTCAGAACTAGTAATTCAAGAACCGTTCGGAACGGTTCTAACAGTTCTGGATGATGGGCTAGTATTTGAAATTCTGATAAATTCGGAGCATGCGTAATTGTCATTCGTATCAGCTTTCGCATTTTTCTGGTTATGTTTATGTTGAACTTCAGAGTTTGGAGTTGTAGGTTAGTTTTTAAGTTGTCGTTCAAGTACCTATTTGTTTTTTATTTTATTTTGTGATATTATTAGAGTATTGGTGTGATTCGGTTCATCAAACCTATTTTTAATTTTTTTTACAGTTTTATTCACACCTATTATATCAATTTTGTAATAGCCAAAGTAAACAGCTATAAGTATGTGACTAAACATTAATTTCTTCAAATGGTGGTTTATTGTTTTAGAAATTACTTCATTGACTACCATGTTCTTGAGTCTAGCAAGTGATTCTTCCTCTAAGAATGAAGTGAATGTAATGATACAATTATAGGAACTTGCGAACATGTGAAAAGTGAATTTATAATTATCATATATTCGTAGAGAAACTGACATATTTGTTAAACTTAGACAAAATAGTATTTAATAAACTAAACTTATAATTTTTGGTTCGATGTGTCCCCCTTGAGACTTCAGAGAAATAAAGGGAATTTGTGATATCAACATATTAGATATCCGAACAATCTATTATATGTATGTGTTTGTACCAGCCTGTTTCGTCATGAAAATTATAATAAATTGCAAGTTAATGTGACTCCCAGACTTGTGACACAAAACGTTCAGAGTCTGATTGATGTAAGCACCAAATCATGTAGGTATTGCAATTCAAATTACCAAAAAGGCTTCAATTCTCCAAAATCGATTGAAAGAGTGTACTACTTCACAGATTAAAAAAAGAAGAGGAGTTAGCTTTGAACATTGAAAATGTATTATAATATATTTGTTTAAATTCATCATGATGTTGATTTTATAGTTATGTAATACATGTTTATTAATGTGTGTGTGCATTTGATGCACGTGCCAATTATTAATAACAGCTTGTATAAAAATCCTTGTTTTATTTACCCGGTTTATCAGAAATATCCATTACAAAATTTTGAAAAATGTACTTCTGAACAACTTCATTATTTCTTAAATCCTGTCGTAATATTGAGATGTAACATTTAAATGTTCATTACGATTGACATTTGTCCACCAGTTTGGTGTTTTTTTAAAAAAATGCAGAAATATCCATAACAAAATTTAGAAAAATGTATTTCTTATAAACAACTTTTTCATTACTTTTTAAATGCTGTCGCAATTTTGGTGGTTAGATGCAGATGATGTGCAGATGCAGTAACATTTAAATCTTCATTACGATTGATATTTGTCCACCAGTTTGGTGTTTTGTAATATATAAATATATTGCTTATATAAAAAATGCAGAATTATCCTCCATTACAAAATTTATAAAAACGTATTTCATATAAACAGCTTTTTCATTACTTTTTAAATCCTGTCCCAATTTTGGTAGTTAGGTGCATTAGCTATTTAACGTTCATTACGATTGATATTTCTTCCAATAAGTTTGGGGTTTTTTTAATATTACTATTACTAATGTTGGTAGTATGTTTCCCTAAAATTCCAATTTTAAAACTGTTCGAACCTTCAGGATTTCGAACCGTTCTAGAACCAGTATTTGGCCGGACATGCGCATTAATTTCAGAACTACTAATTCTAGAACGGTTCCGGAACTGTTCAGAACTGGAGGTTCGAACAAACCAATAGTAAATAATTTACCATCTCCTGGGTCAATTCTAAAATAAGGATTTTATATTGCGCTCATATATTAATTACACACCAAATACGTTGACTTTATTTTTAGTTTAGATTTTAAAAGTACGTATGTCACGTCTTCATACTTCAAACAATAATAATAATAATAAACTTTACAACACCATATTGCCGCTGTCAGACTTCAGAAGTAGTAAAAGTACGCATGTCCAACAATGATCTCCAAGCAACAATTTTAAAATGTACTACTGTGACCCGTTCAGACTTCAGGCGCTGACCACAAGCTCTAGCGGTATACGCTTCCAGCGCCGTAACTCCCTGAACGCACGGAATGACTTCAGGCGCTGGCCACAAGCTCTAGCGGTATACGCTTCCAGCGCCGTAACTCCCTGAACGCTCGGAATGTCAGAATCTTCAAACTTGCACGTCATCAGTGACGTTTACATGTTGTCATAGTAGTATTAGAGAAACTAAAAAAGTTACTTTGTTAAATTATACTTGAGGTGAGGGCATTTATTTCATTAGCTTAAATAGAAGATTTATAAATTGATCGTAATATACGCATTCATGGCAAATAAACACATACTTTCCGTTTCAATATTAAATTTCTTTATTACATATTTTTAATAGACTATTATAATAGTTCAATTCAGTGTTGACAAATAAATCATATCTGTCAAAAAGACGTGCGTTGTGTATATTCTTCATGTTTATTTTTGCTTTGATATAAATTGTTTAAAAACAGTGCCTCTTAGAATATTTATTATTTATTTGCGTCCATTAAACATAATGCCGAAAGGTTTCTATAAACAGTCGAGGCTTTTTACAAACTTGTCTATAATCATGTGTTAAATTTAATGTGAATAGCGTAAGTATTGCTTATTTTAAATTATATTGTGGATACGTAATGAAACATTTAAGGTTTTTCGACAATCTAAATCAATAAAATAAATAAGTTGAGAAAGACTGAAGTCTTAGAACATTTCAATTACTAAATATATTACGTTATAGTTATTGTAGTGATTAATTTTTTTCTTTGGTTATATCAAATGTCACTGACAGAAATGAAAATAGATCCGGCAACATATACAAAGCGAGTCGTCATGGATCTAGTACCGCGCGATCATTTAAATTCTAAATTAGAGCAGGCGGGATTTTTTTTATTAGGTTGTCCAGAATGTCAATTATTGATTACTTAACATCATATATATAATACTACTATATCGCGTGTAGACAAGGAAAACTTCGCTCCAACATTGTGAAATAAAACATACGGTGCTATGCCGTTTAAGAGCCGCATTGTCCAAACTGCGCATGCGTTATAAATAATTTTTCAAATTTAGGTCTGTTTGATTATCACATAGATTTATTACTATAAATATTTGATTAAAGTTTGTACATCGTCAAACAAGCATAAATAGTTTTAAAATCGACAAACCTCTTTATAATTAATAATTGTGCCTTGTTAAATGTGGAAAAATAATTTAATTTCCCTTAATGAATGAAGAAATATCGTCGTGGCATCATATGCAAATCATAGACAAACAAACGATCATACCGCAGAAATATATTTGTCAAAAATTGTACGAATTGTGGTTATGTTATAGTAAAAATTGTAAACTAATTAACTGAAACTCGCAGTCAGTTCAATTGCATTGCAATTGTGTTTCTTTGAAGATAGAAAGAAAAACACCTCTATATGTACAATAATTTGTGATATAATAACAGCACTAAAATTATTCAACTCAACATGCAAGAATAACAAAGAATTAGATAATGTGGTATTCTTGTATTCTAGAATTACTGTCATCTACATCGGAGAAATGTACGCAAATAACACAGTAAATTGTACTTGAATTAGGTAATTGTATTACTATGTTACATATTAAAATATTTGAATTGCTTATATGTAATAAATAGGCTCTTATTAAACCTTACAGAGTTGCACACCCATCTTTTTGCCATGACCTTCTAATTTTTTTGGTATATGTCTAATAGAACATACATGTGTTCATAGAAAGTTGAAGAATTTTTATATGTCCACCACGGAATCCACATATCCCATATGATATGAGATAATAATATGCCGAAATTAGGTATTTTGGGCCGGTTATTGGAATTTATGCTATGATGCATCACTGATTGTGAAAATAACTTGAAGGATGAACACATTATTTATAAGATAGTGAAGTGATTTTTTTAATTTGTACTTCGCTGAATATGTATCGTAATTTCTGTCATTAAATTATAATCAAGCACATATAAAATGTATTTTATATTTAAATTTTCAATAAAATATGTTTAGTTTAAAACAACTTGTAGATGGTACAGTATAAAGATAATATTCATTTTGGAATTTGCCAAGACAATGTGTGATGAGTTCTTCTGAACTTTTCCCAACATTGTGGAAGTAAATACTGCAGTGTGATGAATTTTATGATATTGTTACATTCTCTAAATCTTTTTTATCATTTTATAAATGTGTATGTATCTATTAATTCATACAAATATTTATATTTCATAATAATTTTTTGTTGTTTAAATTCCAAGAAAGTATAAACAAAATAGATTTGCGAACATAAATAAAATAAAATTTAATTTTTTACTTCGTAAGTAGAAATTGTACTTTGATGTAATTATTGAATCAAATACACTACAGAAATTCAAATGTATCATAGTAATTGTTTGTTTATATTCTTTGCTACCATATGGGCGTAAATTAGGCTTCATCACGTTTTTATTTTCATGAATGGTTTAATCATTCTAAATTTAAAAAAAAAAGTTAACAACAATAAAAATTATATTCAATCACAAAAATGTAATGCTGATTAATTCCACAACTTTTTCTAAAACATTCATGTTTCAGTGTACATCTCGACACACAATTAAATAAAGGAACACAACAGGAATTTAATTAGTTCTTTACATTGTTGATTACGCAACATTATATTGAATAATGTAGGTACGTAGACAAATATAAAATAGATGTTTTATTCTTATATATAGCCAAAATACTAAATACAGTAATTTAAGTAATTTTATTTGCATTCTTAAGCTTAAAATACATAGCAAAACTATATGTTGAAATATAATACAATCTGACTTATATAACATACCTGAATCTATTCGATTGTGTATGTAAAACATTAATTTATGCGTTTTCTGTAAATCAAAATGAAAGAAGCAGTATTTATATTCAATAATTTCACATACACCAATAAGCATACACAAATCAATGTACACAAGATTTTCTGTTCAAAATCTTTTCAATAAGACGAAATGAAACGATCGGTATTTACATTTAATAATATAATTTCACATATACTAATAAACACGTACAAATCAATGTATTAGTTGTAAGTTCACAAGTTTTTCTGTTCAAAATCTTTTCTGTTAATCAAAATGAAACGATCGGTATTTACATTTAATAATATAATTTCACATATTCCAGTAAGCACGTATAAATCAACGACGAAGTTATAACTTCACAAGTTCTTCTGTTAATAATTCACTGGAATCAGGCTTCATATCGTTTATTTATTCTACCGCGTATTTTCTGGGTAATTCTACAAATTCACCGATGAACTAAACTTGCACAAAACTGAATTCAATAAAAAAAACAACCTTGCGTATGCTTTCAGTAATATATAGTTATAGATGTCAATTTAAATCAGAGGTTATAATTATATTTTCTGTTTATCTGTCATTTCGTAAATTTCAAAATGGACAGTTTGAGTTGACGCATGCGCAGAACACGCAAGGCGGCCAATTCTATCTCTCTTAGTTGGGACGAAAAATTACACATTATCAAGATACAACACACGCAATATAGTAGTATTATATATATGCTTAACATTTTGAAACGTCACTTTGACAATTCAAATTGTAAATTAGTACTTATATACCAACTTAATTTAAATTTCACAGCCTGCTCTAATTTAGAATTTAAATGATCGCGCGGTATGACGTGCAACTGAATGTAACGCGTTTCCACCATACGACTATACGCTCGGAATAAAATGAACAAAAAACGAAGCGACGTATTAACTTGTAATAAAAAAATACCTATACATTTACTATTTCACACATTTGTTTTTCAAAAACAACTTTTGCACGTGTTCACTAAGTAGTATCGGAATCAGAATTATATGGTGATCCTCCCTTCTACTCCTGCTCCTACTGAGTAGAAGTAAGAGCGATTCTGGTAAATAACTCCCATGTTTATGTCCGCACTTTGAACATTTTCGTTTCGTGATCTTCTTTTTATTTTTATTTGTTGTAAATTTCGTTGATTGACAATATAGAATAATCTATTTTTATAGGATCACCCAAGGGAGGATCACCATATAATTCCGATTCCAATCAGAATTATGTGGAGCACCATATAATTCTGATTGCATAAGCATCTTTTGGTAGATGTACTGACATGAACAGTATTAAATGCTCCTTTTGGTTCTGTAGTGGGACTCTGTGCACTATCGATATCCACTTTCGTCTCGTCTTGGTGAAAATTGGTACCTACCCTGTATAACATTTCTGTCGTCAATCTCGCTTCCCCTTCCATTCGCCCACTATCGTCTTCAAGCGAAGCCAAGGGATGTCTCGTTTAAAAAGAGACGTCTCTCGCTTTGCAACTTCCTGCGCATGTAAGAGAAAGACAGAAAATAAACTAGGTACTAAAGTGTAGTAATATAAAGAAAATAATTTGGGCAAGTTATAAAACATAAAAACGTAAAAATATTTTTTTCAAAAGAATTGCTATATCATTTTATTTCTATTTCGTACACCTTCTAGGTAAGACGATTTTTATATTTGCTTTACATTTGATATTTTCATTACTTTTTGAATTTATTAAATATGAATTAGTAATTCTTTGAAATATCTGCTTATGCCCGGTTTTTCAGTATTGGTTCAAGCACAAGTTCAGGTTTAAGTTCAAGTTTAAGGTTCAAAGTGTATTTCAGTCAGCTTAAACTGAAAAATAAACTAAAATTTGAGTTGAACTTGAACCCAGTAAATTACTCAGTTCAAGCCTTGTTTTTGGTTTAAAAGTATTAGCATAACCTATACATTGAAAGATATCTTCCATAATTATTGTACTTTGCCATATTTCCATTATTGTTCTTTATCGGTGTAATTTTTTTTTGAATAAGTACATAAGTTAATATGGATATTCTAAATTTAATTGATTCTTCCGACGATGAAGAAGTTATAGATTTTATTGAGCATCTAGGGCGCAATAGAAGACCTAAATTAATACGGGAACGACCCAACAATTTTCAATTGTGGGATGATCACGACTTTTTTGATCGGTATCGTCTAAGTAAAGATACTGTTAGGCGTATTTTGGATGAAATTTATGAAACAATAGCTCAACCTACCGATTGGTAAGCAAGAACTAGTGATAATAGAATGTATAAAGCTTACTAATAATTCGTATACTTTAGGAATTGTGCCTTAACACCTGAAGAAATGCTGTTTCTGACACTCCGTTTTTATGCCACTGCAAGTTTTTTAAATACTGTTGGGGATTTAATAGGTGTACATAAATCAACTGCCAGCAAAGTTGTTAAAAAAGTTTCAAATGCAATAGCTGCTTTGAGACATCGGTACATTTGTTTTCCTATAACAGATGAGGAAATCCTCTCAAACAATGAGGGTTTTTACAATATAGCCAGCTTTCCTCAAGTAATAGGTGCAATCGATTGCACTCATGTGAAAATTCAATCACCAGGTAAAACTAGATATGGTATACTTAATTGCTTATTTATTTATATTTATTTAAATAGGTGGGGAAAATGCAGAAATATTTCGAAATAGGAAAGGGTACTTTTCCCTTAACATTCAGACTGTGTGTGATCACAAGTTGAAGATTCGAGACATTGTTTCTCGATGGCATGGATCAACACACGATTCTCATATCTTTAATAATTCGTATATTCGTCAGAGATTTGAGAGAGGTGAATTTGGACAGAACATACTGTTAGGGGATGGTGGATATAGAAACAGTAATTTTTTGCTGACTCCTCTTTTGAATCCAGCCACTCCAGCAGAGAATCTATATCCGAACACGTAATTGTGTTGAGAGAATGTATGGGGTTTGGAAAAGAAGATTTCCTGTACTAGCAAATGGTGTGTGCTTAAAAATTTCCACAGTACAGACTATTGTGGTGGCAACAGCAGTGTTGCATAATATTGCATGTGATGCCCATGAGGATGTACCACCAGTGCAGCAAGATATGCAAGCTGCAATAGAATTTGAGGGCAATATCCAACCACATCTTGAATTACACAATGGCAATAACAGAAGAAATAATCTAATTAATAATTATTTTCAAAATTTATTGTAATATAATAAAGCAATTTTCCTTTTAAATGTGTGTTACGATATTATCAACTGATTTCATTATCAACATAGATCACTAATAATCTTTTGGTGAGTGTAGACGTAAAGTGGTCATACAAAATTGCTTTGCAATACAAAGTTATAAACTTAATGAGTAAATAAATATTAAAATATTTTTAGAATCTTTATTTATAAATTTACACAGTTTTTCTGTATTCCCTCTCTTTCATCTCTAATTCCAATTTTAAAATTGAATTTTTTAGTTGTTGCTCCTCTATTTGTACATGCAGCAGTTCCTTCTTCAATAAATGCTCGATATTTAGATTTTCTTGTTGTTGCAAGAGAAACTTGTTCTTGTTATCAGCAAGCTTCGACCATTTCTCATTCGTGGTGCTTCCTGTAACTTTTTGTTTTTTTGGGGGTATTCTCCATCACTTCTTCATTTCTCGAAGCCAATCTCTTTCTTGAAGAGGAAGCCTGAGACACATCTCGAGGCTCTAGTGATGATGAGATAGGCTGCGACACCTTGGCCATGGTGTAATATTGCCATTGGCTGGCATCCTCAACCAATTGAGCATCATCCCCATCCTCCTGACTGGCAACCCCTGGTTGAATTATAATTGTTTCGGCGCCATCTCCATGTGAAATATCCTCTGCAATAAATAGAACACTGTATTAAACATTTTTATTTTGAACATATTTATGTTCTTAAGAAATTAAATGTCTTGATTATTAATTACCTCTATCCGCATCACTATCAACTGCACAAGGCAATCCATCTAAGCGAACACCCAGCAATTCTTTTATTTCTTCATCTACTGAAGTAAATATAATGTTGGTGGGTGGTCCTCCACCAGTGGAAAATACTTCACACTTATTATCTGCATACTTTTTTTTAGTGCGCTTCTTTAAATTTTCATATTTATTTCGCAACACTGCTGCTGTTCTGTAATACTGTCCACTCCGCATGTTAAATTGTGTTGCAATTTTCTCCCACGTCGCATCCTTTTCCTTCCACAACACACGATCTGTTTTTTTACATTCTATAATATTTCTGTAAGTTTTAATAATACTTATAAGCAAATCTACTTCTTCTTGAGAACAATTGGATGATCTTCTATTGCCTTCTTCTGCCATATTTTCTATTTATGTTTGTTATATAAAATATTGATATAGCAAGCACACAATTTTAGAGATACGTAACACTCAAAGACGAATAATACGTAAATGAACGCTTTCATCATTTTACCTGAAGTTTATGGGGGTTTCGCTAATAGCCACAGATGAATACCAGATGTTTGAATTTGAAAAATTCTGTAAGTTTCAATGCCACCAACATCACAAAACTGCAAACCCCTATTTTTAACGCAGCCCAGCAATTTAATTCTCTTTATTATGAATAATGCAAGTTTTATTTTAAACATATACGTAGAAATTTTATATTATGCAAGTAATAAAAATAGTTTATAAGATTTTTGTAGTTTTATTAGCAAGAATGACATACAGAAAAATATTTTTGAATACATATACACTGAAAGAACATTAGTGATAATATATAAATAAATTGAATTGTTTTTTTTTATTCTTTGATGCTTATTCTAAATCTGAACCATCTGAAAAAGTATCACTGTCACTATCCGCACTAACAGAAATAATAAATGGTTCAATTAGATCATCTACGATTCCATCTAGTGTGCACATTTTTGTTTCTTCTTTAATTATATGTTCAATACAACTTTTCCAATAAACATTTTGAACATTATCAATAGCTTGCAATAAAAGTCCTTTCACTTCTCTCAATTTAAATGTGTTGTTCTTGGATGCCACTTCATTCTTTATTTTTGCCCATATCAATTCTATAGGATTGAGTTCACAATGATAAGGTGGCAACCTTAACACAATTTTATTGTTACGTTTTGCCATTTCATCAATCACATATAAATTATACTGTTCCTTGTTAATTTTTATTAAATTCAGTAGTTCAGCTCGTACCATATCTTCTCTGAATTCAATGTGCTTAGCTTGTAGCCACTCTTGCATATCTTTTTTCTTAGATCCTGTTGTAGGAATTTTTTCCAATTTACGGCTATGATAAGAAGCATTATCCATGATGACAACTGCACCGTTAGGTAGTTTTGGTAACAGATTGGCAAACCATGTTTCAAAAACTGCTGCGTTCATTTCCTCATGATATTCTCCAGTTTTCTTACCTTCAAAAAGTAACAACCCTCCATCGACAAAGCCATGTTCAGATCCAACATGCAAAACAATAAGCCGCTTCCCTTTTCCTGAAGGGTTCTTTAGTCCTGTAGATAGCCCTTCAATGAATGTTTGACGTCGATTTTTTATACTGTTGTCTATCCATATTTTTTGTTTTGTATGACCTTCATTAACCCAAGTTTCATCTAAATAATAAATTTGTCTACCTTCCCTTCTAAATTCCTTAATTTTAGTTAAATATTTTCGTCTCCATGTTACGATATCATCTCGTTCTATCAAAATACTTTTACTGTTTCTTTTCATGTATTTGAAGTTAATTTGTTTTATAAACTTGTAAAGTGATGAACGACACATTTGTGGCAAATCTGGATGTTTCTTTATTTCTATCAAAATTTTGTCCAAAGTAGGTAATTCGTTCTTGTAAAAGAAGCATGCACTATTTGCCGCACAGAGTGTTTGACCACTTCATCATATGCAACAACACTAACAGGTCGTCCACCTCTGTGTTTAGATGCAGTAACTGTGCCAGTTTCATTATATTCCTTTATAGTTCGATATACTGTCGATTTTGCAACGCCTAAAAGCAGAAAATTATACATTATTTATTATTGTTATAAATTATTTGTTAAACTTACCCACGATGTTACTAATTTTAGAAATGATAGCTGTTTTTCTAAGATCCGGTGTGTCAGTTCGTAGCTGTTTATATATATTTAAAGTACACTGCTTTTCAGCAAGCGATAAATGACCTAAATCAAAACGCTTGCGCTTCTTCGGGGGCGAAATTGCTGATGAAGTTGACGTTGATGCAGTATCCATATCAAGAACAACAGGATGGTACATTAAACGCTACGCAAATTCTAAAAAGAACGGATTTATTTATGTTTTAAAGAGCAATAGAACAACGGGAACAGAAAAGTAAAGACGAAACACAACCGTTTGACATCGATACGTCAAACGTCATCTATTCCACATTTCGACTGTATAAACCTATCTGTGAAACAACCAATCACAGATACAGATTTTAGCGCGATTAATTTAAAACGCTCCTCTTAGTTTAAAAATAGACTATAGTTCAGTGGAAGCACTGAAATACGGTTATACAGAGTTCAAGGTTTAAGTTCAAGTTTATAGATCAGTAGAACTTGAACTTGAACCAGCACTGAAAAACTGGGCATTAAAATATATATGGAAAGTTTTGCTAAATTTGTGTCATTATTTTACATTTGATATTTTCATTTCTCTTTGAATTTATTAAAAGTGAATGAATAATTCTTCAAATATCTACTTAAAATATATGTGGAAGGTTTTGCTATATTTTAGTAATTATTTTATAAGTATAAACATATATATTATATTAGAGGTCGATCGATATATGTATAATACATGTTATGTACAAAATATTTATGCAAAATCAGCAATATTACAATCTGATTACAACTAGCACACCAAGAAAATATTACTAAATAAAGCGAATCTACAACAGTAAATGTAATGAATTTGCTGATTATACTTCCCCGTTAATGCAAAAAAATTTGCAATTTCAACAAATTCCCTAAAACACTGACAAATATTTTTAAACAAGGTAGTATTCTTCCGATCTTTGCCGAACTCGTATCGATAGTTACACAGAGTACCATTCAAAGCGTGAATCGTTAGCGATAGTCGATATCGATTCAAGTCGTTGGAAGTCGAAAGTACACAGAGTCCCACTACTGCGCTATCTCTCTTCTCGATTTCGTGACATGTTTGAATAATAATACACTTTATACACTCACAAACGTCAAACACACACATCAACACCATAAATGTAAATGAATGTCCTTTTTCCCATAATATTACCACTATTACCAATGTCATGTTCGTAATGCAAACATAATTTTAGAAATGTTACTAAAAAGTTAAGTATGTTGTGTAGAATACGTCACGCTTTTGCGATATCACGTGCTATCGCTATTTACTCTCGCTAATGGTGGTATCGAATCGCTATTCTCCAGAATAGCCCCCCAGTTATCCATGTCAAGAGATAATGTAATCAGCATTCATTTAAAATTACTTTTTCTAACTTAACGTTTTAATATTTGTAATTTTTTTCTTTATTACTCCGAAAACAGCTGAATTTCATAAATAACAAATAAGTTGGATCTAGTAAACACGTTTTTGAAATACTTTTTATTTGTATGGTTACAAGAAATTTTTAAATGAAAGAACTGAACATGAAACTGTCAACAATAGACCTTAATTTTGCAAAAGAGTGATAATTTTACGCACCGGGAGACGGAAATATTACATAACAGATATAATTTTATTTGACTGTTAATTAACATTTTATGTTTTACTTTTTGTATTTGAAAAAAAATTGATTTTTATTTATGTTTTTGGAAAAAATCGAAAATCAACGTTTTTGACAAAAAAAAAACAAACTTCAGTCTCATTTCAGGAGAACTAAATATTTTCAGAAACTAAACTTGGAGTCTGTGGCTTGAAACTACACAAAAACACTAAAACACCTTCACCACACTAAAGCACAAAAATAGCTAAATACGCATTTCAACAACTAAGTTGTCATCATCAGTACGACGAGTACAATTTTACATTTGCGAGGCGGAGCGTAGCGTAGCCGAGCAAATGTAAAAAATTGTACGAGTCGAAAAGACATTTTTAATCCGAATGGAACATACTATCTTTTCTCCAACCGAAATCATGCATTGCGATAATAAAACGAAGTCTATTTTTTATTCAACCGAAATCATGCACTGGGATAATAAAACGAAGTAGGTAACGTTGTCATGGATATGTTGTCAAACATTAGTTGTCATTGCATTCATTTGTGATTATTAGTGGTCCAATTTGTTGAAAACTTTGTAAAAATGGAAACTAATGAAGATTTGGGTGTTCCTGAAGACATACTAGAGTGTGCGAAAGTAGTTTCTTTGAATCTTCTCCCGCAGAAATCTAGAGAAATTTATGAGTACGCGTACCAACGGTTTATTGATTGGTGCAAAGGAAAACATGTTCAGGTGTATTCAGAAGATGTAGTTATAGTGTATTTCTCAAACTTAGCAAATAAAATGAAGCCGTCTACGCTTTGATCACAATATTCCATGTTGCGGTCAACGTTGGATATAAAGAAGGGTATCGAGTATCGATATGAGTAAATATTCAAAGTTGCGTGCTTTTCTCAAGAGACAGAGTGAGGGATATTTACCAAAAAAGTCGCGAGTATTTACAAAGGAGCAAGTGGATAACTTTTTGACAATGCACCTGATAATTTATATTTGATGCAGAAGGTAGGTACTTTCAAAATAAAAGAATAACATTTTTAAAGAGTTTCTTTATAGGTTGTCTTAGTATTGGGGGTTGCAGGAGCAATGAGGTGTGATGAAATCGTGAAATTAAGAATTGATAATGTTGAAGATGTGAAATCCGCCTTAATTATAAAAATTCCCGATACCAAATCGAAGAGGTCACGTTCCTTTACCGTGTTGGGAGAAAATTATTTAAGTGTTTATCGAAAATATATTGCTTTACGTCCACCCAGATTGGTAGAACGTCGATTATTTCGCAGATATGTTAATGGAAAGTGTCATCGAATGGTGGTTGGTATTCACAAAATCAGTGCCGTCGCACAAGAAGTAGCAAAATTTTTGAATCTGGACAACTGGAAAGAGTATATCGGACACGCATTACGACGAACGTCTGCTACTCTTTTGGTTGACGGCGGTGGTGACTTAACATGTCTTAAAAGACACGGAGGTTGGAGATCAAGCACTGTGGCGGAATCCTACATTGAAGAGCCACGTTTGAACAAAGAAAACATTGCGAAAAGGATATTGGGAGATGTAGATGATAGTGGTAGTACCGGACGAAGCGCCGATATCATTTCTGATAATAATATCACAATTGCAGAAAATGTGTTGGACCGCTTAGATCGCTCTAAGAATGGGGCTACTGATGGCAGTGGTTTATTTAATTTTAACAAGTGCTTAAATTGTACATTCAACATTAATGTGAATAAATGAAAATCGTTAAATAATAAATTAAAACTATGAATACTTTTTTATCCTAGGATTAAAAATAACCACTTTTACTTCCTAGGATTAAAAGTGAATATTTTTGTTGCTTAGATACCACTTTCTTGGATCAGTATGGAAAATGACAACCTTAAATACTCCTGACAGTCAAAATATGTCATACTTTTTTTACGGTTGGAGAAAAATGAAGTTTATTTATAAAAATTGTGTAATCACAAAAACCCTATTATTAAAAGAAAATAACACTGATAAGTAGAAAATTAAGTTTATTTATAAAAATTGTTAGAAATGTTCTCTATTTGCTTGTAATTACAAAAACGCTATTATTAAATGAAAATAACACTGATAAGTAGTAAATTAGATTTATGAAAATTGTTGAAAGGGTTCTCCATTTGCTTGTAAACACTACATGATTCTTCGTTTCATGTTTTCAAATACATGGCAAAGCTGTTCTTGTGTTATGTTTTGAAATTCATGCCTAATCGCTTGTTGAAGTTCATCCAAATTGTGCAAGCGGTTTTTATAGACATTATTCTTTACCTGTCCAAAAAGAAAATAATCTGGTGGTATTAAATCTGGACTCCTCGGTGGCCACAGGCCTTGGCTTATAATACGATTTCCATAACACTGTTGCAAATATTCTATGGTGGTCCGTGCAGTATGAGCAGTGGCTCCGTCTTGCTGGAAATAGCCCCTCGTTATTTCATCATCATGCAGTTGATTAATAAATTCTGTCGAAATGACAGTTTGCTATCTCTCTGCATTAATTGTTTCATTAAAAAATATTGGTCCTATTATTCTTCGCCTTGAAATTGCAATCCATATTCCAACTTTTAGTGGATGCAAATCTTTTTCAACAAAATTGTGAGGGTTCTCTGTGGCCAACGTTCGGTAATTCTGGCTATTTACATAACCAGATAAATAGAACCATGCTTCGTCAGTGAAGAATGTTAGGTCCAGTAAATAATTATTATTAAGATGCTCGCTAAACCATTAACAGTAAAGTACGCGTTGTTAATAATCATGAGGGTACAATTGCTGCACAACCGTAACTCGATAAGGATGCATATGTAAATTTGTATGTAGAGCTTTTGCACAACTAGCTCTACTAATACCTGAAAAGAACCCATAATTAATGACTTGCGCTTATTTAAATATACTCTAGCTCACGTACCTGACTGTGCTGATAGTTTTCGTAGTGATTTGTTGGGGCTTTGATTCATTCGTTCTTCAAGATCATTAATAACAGCTTCAGTTAATATTGTAGGTTTTCCGGTTGATTTATCCTTACAAATACAATTTTTTCTCTCAAAACGCTTTACAATAGGTTTGTTCGGGTTCTTGTTTGAACTGTTCTAGAACGGTTCTAGTCATGCGCGTTTATGTTCCCGTCATGCGCATTTACGAAATTTAAAACGATTTTGCAAACGCGCCTGACGGGAACTGTTCTGGAACCGTTCAAAATTAAACCCGAACAAACCTAATCTCACGCTTGTGATGGCCAAAAACCTCATAGTTGACATTTTCATTAAGAAACGCTTCTACGAACTGATCGAAGCAAGACCAGCAAGACTGCATACTGTAAATTACTGTATGACCAAGTTCCATCCTGATTGCGAGTTGCACTTCGAAAGTGGGCCATAAGAATGTATGCGTCTTGTTCAGGTGTAAACATTTTTGGCTTTCCAGTCAATACTGAAAATAAATTAAAATAGTGGTTACTCAAAATCAAGTTGCATTTCGTATTTAATTATTACTGACCTACAACTAACAAACGATAATTATTGAGCTCTAAAAAGAACTGTTCGAAATTAAAGGTATAAATATCAAGAATTCAAAACAAATAATTTTTACAAGACCAACGATAGCAACTGACAATACAATTAACGACAATTTTATTTACCTACATCTATGTACACGCACAGAATAGATAACAATCAGAATATTCTCTTGCGTCCGCAGCAGTGTTGCCAGTACGGTTGGCAACACTGCTGCGGAGTATTTGTACTATAATTTCAACTCGATGTACTATAAAATTTCAAAGTGAATATAGTGCGCACATTATACTATAATTTCATATTTCTTACAATATACATAAATAAAGCCATTCTTTGGACAGGAACCGGGAAAGTCATGAAACGCCAAATATTTCGAATATATTAGTAACGGGGATTTACGAAATGAAACAACATTTTTAAACATTAAAAATATATATCTCGGCATACATGTCATGGACCTTCTTCAGAACGAAAAGTAAAAAAATCCTCTTTTAATTACACATTTTCTGAGTCGTTGTCGATCATTTATGATTTCCGCATGTCAACAAATTAAGAGCAGATTTAGTTTTAATGATCCACTTCTAAAAAATGTAGACTACTTTATTCCATGAAATTCGCATTCTGATAGTTTTAGAAATAAAAATTCATGTTTCTTTCCAATATTTCAAAATGCTAAAAGATTTCTTCCCTATAATACAGTTGATATAGAATAACTAATTGATAACGAATGGAGAAAGTTACCCTCAATTTCACAACAGAAAATAAGAAATGAAGAAAAATAGCTATTTTTTGGTGGCGCTTGTTACAATATAAAAATGTTCTCAAAGTTTTTGAATTTCAAAATTTAGCCAAATTTGTGGTAAATCTCACTCTAATGCCCAGGGTGAAAGAATATTTAGTAAAGTTAACATGATTAAAACTGCAAAGAGAAATAACTCATGTACATACCTAAAAGATTCTGACATGGATAAGATACTAAGATAGGACTTAATTTCGACTAATATTATGATTTAATTTTATCGATAACTTGGAGCGGCTTTTAAATTTACTTTTACATTTTACACAGAAAATTTGAATTGTATTGCATCTTGTCTTGTTTAGTTCGTTACGTTCAATTGTAATAAGTAAAATAAAAATTAAACATATTTTTGTGTCTTATTTCTTGTATGTACTATATTTTTTTTGAATGTACTATAATTTTTAGCACTCTGTACTATAATCGGTTCCAAGATAGTTGGCAACGCTGATCCGCAGTACTCCGCAGCAAAGTACGCGCATTTGATCTGTGCAATATAGTCCGCCATATTCGAAAGGGAAAACTGTACTATGAAAAATTATATAAACATACTTATCTATAAATACCACGCGATCATTTAAATTCTAAATTATAGCAGGCGGGATTTTTTTTATTAGGTTGTCCAGAATGTCAATTATTGGTTAATTGAAATTTGCGGTTATGTTATACTATACTTTGTGACATTTGTGAATCTTATGTGTAATCGATTTAAATTTAATGGAAATGAAAGCATTACAAGATAAATTAGTTTTATTGTGAATTACAAAAGGTGTTCAAAGTGTTCTCCCCCTGTTGCAATGCAACTGTTAACCCTCCGTTTCATATTTTCAAAAGCATTTGCCAACATCTGAACGGTTATAGCGTTACATGCATTAGAAATTGCCTCTTGTAGTTCTTCAAGATTTTGTGGGTTATTTTTGTAAACTGTGTTTTTCAGATACGGATAAATGAAATAATCAAGAATCGTTAAGTGCGGACTGCGAGGCGGAAATTCAATGACTCGATTATCATAAAACTCGCGAATTCGAGCCATACTTTTCCATGTTTTGTGAGCTGTTGCATTGTCTTGTTGGAAATACCCATGTAAAAGTTCGTCATCATGAAGATTTTGTAAAAACGGTTCAAGTAAATTATTTCGATATCTCTCAGCATTTATCGTTCCTTCAAAAAACACAGGTCCAAATATACGCCTTCTAGAAACCGCTAGCCAAACACCAATTTTCTGCGGATGGAGAGGCGATTGAATAAACTCATGAGGATTCTCCGAAGACCAAATACGCATATTTTGTTTGTTTATATAGCCGGATAGATGAAACCATGCTTCGTCAGAAAAAAATGTTAAATCCAAAGTGTTGTTGTTATTTAAATTATTCAAAAACCACTGACGGTATTCTATTCGTACAGGAAAATCTCGAGGGAATAGCTCTTGAACGACGTTAATCTTATAGGGATAAAGATTTAAATTTTCTTTTAAAATTTTTTGACAAGTTCCATATGAAAGGTTTATTTCTTGGGATAATCTGCGAAGAGATTTTTTGGGAGACTGTTCCATTCTTTCTGAAACATCTGCCACAATCTCAGGAGTCCTTTTTTTGGGCGCGCCACTACCAGCTTTCCTACCTACAGTTCCAACATTACGAAATTTCGCCACACATGTGTAAATTTCTTGGACCAATTTTTGATAATCCGCAGGAAAATTGGGGAAGGCATTTTGAAAATCATTGATGCAGTGCGGTACTTTGACAATTCAAATTGTAAATTAGTACTTATATACCAACTTAATTTAAATTTCACAGCCTGCTCTAATTTAGAATTTAAATGATCGCGCGGTACGTTATAAACGTGTGTTCGTCGTGAGTTTTTGTGGCTAAAATCAGCAGGCATAATCAAACAAAAGTGTATCCAATGAAATGATAGACACTTGACATTTCGTTTTAAGTTTCTAAACATATAAAAACAATCTCAAATGAGCTCCAAATTAGACGTAAATAGGAGGGTATTAGCGATTCAAGCTAAAAAGAAGAGACACAAGCCTGGTAAAAAGAAAGGGAAGAACGATGAGTTAAATGGTCCGGGGGGAGGAAACCGTAATAATTCCCGTCTAGAACCATCACATAGCTCTAGCAATGAAACTATTGCGGACCCAGATGAGCCTCACACAAGTGAAGAAGAAGAACAGGAAGATAGCAGCGATTATCGTAAAGGTGGTTACCATCCCGTCAAAATAGGTGATCTCTTCCTAGGCCGCTACCATGTGACGAGGAAATTGGGTTGGGGTCATTTTTCGACTGTTTGGCTGTGTTGGGATTTAGAAGAAAAACGGTTTGTAGCATTAAAGATTGTCAAATCTGCCCAGAATTTTAAAGAAACTGCCCTTGATGAAATTAGAATTTTAAAATCTGTTCGAGACTCAGATCCATCCGATCCAAAGAGAAATAAAACAGTTCAGTTGCTGAATGATTTCAAAATAAGTGGCGTTAATGGAGTACATGTATGTATGGTATTTGAAGTTTTAGGTCATAACCTTCTGAAATTAATTATTAAATCAAACTATCGTGGCATTCCACGTGCAAATGTACGCATTATTATTAGACAAGTCCTTGAAGGATTAGATTACTTACATTCAAAGTGTAAAATAATCCACACTGACATAAAACCTGAAAATGTTTTAATATGCGTAAGCGAAAAATATATTCGGAGGTTAGCCCGTGAAGCTGCTGAAATGCATCAACTTGGAATTAAATTACCAACATCTTTAATTAGTACAGCTCCACTACAAGATGTTCAAGGATCTGCAAAAATGAGTAAAAACAAGAAAAAGAAATTGAAGAAAAAGGCAAAGAGACAAAATGAATTATTAAAACGGCAAATGGAACAAATTATAGAATTAGAAGAGCAAAAAAAAATTCAAGAAAACGGTGATGTAAATGGTGATAATAAATCTGATTGTAATGGCACAAGTTTAAGTCCAGATATTACACCTGATGGAACTGAGGACAAACCTCCAAATGGTTGTGTTGATGAATTAGCTGGAGGAGAAACACGCGCTTCAACTATTATTGAAGGATCAGGAGAAGCTATTTCACATATGTCTGAACATGATAGTCCCTGTGTTACTTCTAAAAGTGAGAAAATTGAACTTGATCCTGCATTTGTAGAATGTGTTTTTGAAGTGAAAGTTGCCGATTTAGGTAATGCTTGCTGGGTGGATAAACATTTTACTGAAGATATTCAGACTCGCCAATATCGGTCATTAGAAGTGTTATTAGGAGCTAGTTATGATACATCAGCTGATATTTGGAGTACAGCTTGTATGGCATTTGAATTGGCCACAGGTGATTATTTATTTGATCCTCATTCTGGAGAAGATTACAGTAGGGATGAAGATCACTTGGCTCATATAATTGAATTATTAGGAGAAATACCACGCAGGATTACTGCTCAAGGCAAGAATTCTAGATTATTCTTTAATAAAAAGTCGGAGCTGCGCCATATTACAGGGTTGAAGCCATGGTGTCTTGAAGATGTTCTTGCAGAGAAGTATGAGTGGAGTAGAAAAGATGCTCAAGAATTTGCTGCCTTTTTGAAACCGATGCTTCACTTTGATCCTGAGTTACGTGCAACAGCAGCGCAGTGTCTCCAACATCCCTGGCTCAACTGAGCATTGTTACATTATTCTCTCTAGATGACTTAAAATCCTTTGTTTACAGGACATTATATATATATACATATTTATTTTTATTGATTCACAATTCAGTCCACTCAGTTGTAAATGTAAATGACTTTATCTCTATTTTAACGATCTGGTTCTACAGGGTCTTTTGTTATATCATTTGTACATAGAATAATATAGAAATTTGTGATGTTTGTGTTTACATAGACAATATTAATGTACACCTTGGCTGTTTATTGTATTTCTTTCTTTTTTGTTGCCATTTACTTTTATTACATCTTTATTACATCTTGTCCTAAGCAGTTTTCGTAATAACCGTATTCTTCTGTAGACACTTATGTAAGTGTTAACAGAGACATTGTACAAACAATTGCCTTAATAAACATTAAAAGAAGATAATATTACTTACTTATTAGTAACAATATGTAGTTCGATATACAGGGTGTCTCAGCTTTTGCGTTACAGGCATTATCTACTTTCCCTGTATAGTTATCAAAAAACTTTTCAAATAAAAGTTACTTGATATTATGATGTGTCGAAAATGACAAATAGAGGATTTTATTTGCTCGTGACCTTGAAGGAGATTTTAAGGTGAACTTTGTTTTTTTAATGGATATATGTATTTTTTAATATTGCATCTTATTTTTCAAAACCTAATAAATAACTTTTATTTGATGCATTTTTTATTTTGCCGTGTCAGTTTTGACACAATTCAGATAAACTTGTCAAAAGTAAAAAGTTGTGTTCTGTCAGTCAACAACTGTCAGTCTTGCTTAAATCACAAAGATTTGACTTGCGTTATCCGCAGCTTTTTAATATGCCACTTACATACAACTCCAACGAATATGTAGATATGTTAATAGTCTACGGAGAATGCAGAAGGAATTCCCGAGAAGCTGCAAATTTGTATCGAGAAAGATTTCCGGAACGTCATCATCCATCACATACAACATTTAATAGAGTAGAAGCGAAGTTACGAACTGGTTCATTTCCCTCTACCGTAAAACATGCTAACCGTAATGCTCCTGCTAGAAATGAAGAAAATGTAATCAACATTTTGGCTTATGTATCTGTAAACCCCCATATTTCACTTCGACGTTTGGCAGAAGAAATTGGCGTTAGTAAAGCTACAGTACATAGAATTTTAAAAGGGCATCGGTACCATCCATTTAAAGTTCATTTATCACAAGAATTAAGACTAAATGATTTACAAAGACGCCTGGATTTCATTGCACGATTGCAAGTTCTAGAAGATGAAAATCCAAATTATCTTAATTGTATTTTGTGGAGTGACGAAAGTCGCTTTCACAATAATGGTGTTGTGAACAAACATAATGCGCATTATTGGTCCAACCAAAATCCGCGGTGGATGGAGGAAGCACGCTTTCAAACAGTGTGGGGAACCAATGTATGGTGTAGAATGTTTAATGGGCATTTAATTGGACCCCACTTTTACGAAGGAACCCTGACAGGACAACGTTATTTACATTTTTTACAAAATGTGCTTCCCGATTTAATGGAAGATATTCCTCTTAATGAAAGACGAGACATAATTTGTGACGAATTATTTAAATGCGCTGTACCCCAATGGATGGATTGGAAATAGAGGTTCTATCCCTTGGCCTGCTCGTTCCCCGGATTTATCGCCTGTTGATTTTTTCATGTGGGGTTATTTAAAGGAATTTGTATATCAAGTTCGGTCGGCAGATCTTGATGATCTGAAAAATCGAATTCGCATGGGATGCCGGATTATGACTCACGGAATGATACTTTCATCTTGCAACAGAGGATTAAGACATCGTTTGGAAGCTTGTGTCCACGCTGATGGAGCCCAATTTGAACATTTATTAAATTAATGCCTCTTGTTTTGTTTTCTTATCCAACTACATACACTAATTTGAGATATTTATTATTGAAATACTTACTCTTTATTTTTTTAATTTTTTTTGCACTGAATTACTTACTTATAATTATCGTATTCCTTTAAGTTAATAAAAATTGCTTTTGACAAGTTTATCTGAATTGTGTCAAAACTGACAAGGCAAAATAAAAAATGGATCAAATAAAAGTTATTTATTAGTTTTTGATAAATAAGATGCAACATTAAAAATGCATATATCCATTAAAAAAAACAAAGTTGACCTTGAAATCTCCTTCAAGGTCACGAGCAAATAAAATTCTCTGTTTGTCATTTTCGACACATCATAATATCAAGTCACTTTTATTTGAAAAGTTTTCTGATATCTATACAGGAAAAGTAGATAATATCTGTAACGCAAAAGCTGAGACACCCTGTATATATATACAATAGACACAGAGAGTATGCTTGTTCAACAAGACATAATAAAATGTATGCATGTGCCTTTTTCAATTAAACGTATTCTAATTCTTTATATTTTGATATAGGCGTTCCATACGGCTTTCTTTGTATGTATCTTTTGTTCCTTTCATTAAATATTTGAAAAAACTACATTTGAGTATTGTTCATATGAATGGGACTAACTTACCTACTCCAGGAAAGAAAGACAATATTATATACGAGAACTGTATAATCAACAGTGATATAGAATGGGTGTCTGTAATTGACTTCCATCTTGCCATTTAGAAATATTCATGTTATTAAGTCAGGAACTTGGAAACGTCAACCATCATTTGTTCTACTGCCAGAGTCGTGTCTAAATACTTAATGTACAATATAAATATCGTTTTATAATCATATGTTCATGCTTAGCTTACAATCTAATTTTGACAATAAATTTTAAATTACGCAGGGGTGGAAATCGTGAATTGTAAAAATCGCTTGAATACATATGGCAGCGACGTAAATCAATTACAGCAATGGTGCCAGGTCTACCGATTTTTCAGTAGATCTACCAATTATTACTTTGATTTAACGATCTACCGATTTCAGTTCTGCATACATAAGACAAGTCAACTTTTCGGTAGATTAAGAACTGCAATCGATATAGACCGGTAAATCAAACCAAAAATTTATAGATCTACCGAAAAATCGGTAGACCTGGCACCACTGAATTATAGACACGTTATACAATTATAGTAGTTCAAAGTGTCATGTTTGTTACTCTTGCAAGATAGTACTGTCAAACAATAAAGCAACACAAGGTGTGTAAATTCAATCCCTGCACTCCTTTACTTATTGATGCATCGAATAATACATAGCTATATACAATGAGATCAATCTCAAGTGAAGTGTGGTGGTATCTCAAAAATCCCTAGATTAGGGTATTTTCTTGTTAGACAGATACATGCAGGTACCTATTTTAAATATCTACAACCGCTGTCAGTTTGTGTCAATTTGTTGTCGTTTTCACGTTTTATTTGCTTTTTATTTCTTTTCATTCTCTTTACTGATGTAAATATACCATAACAAATCTGTCAAGACGCAACCCTTACTTGAGACTGATCACATTATACATTATCGCTTACTTATCAAAAAATAATTCCTGTATATAAATAGCAGTGATGAACAAAACCGAATTATTATAACCGAGTATACACTAAACGGGTGATCTTAATAATCAGGTTATCAGTAGAGTACCTAGTTGTTAGTCGCATCATCACTCTGTATACTTCGCAGAATACTTTTGTATAATCATCTCATATTCCATAAAACCACTAATTATTAGTAATGGTGTACAAAAGCGAAGTGTACTTTCAAAATTATATACATTTTCGTACCCACCGCCTTTAACGTGATGTTTTGCGCATGTGTCGCTCGAGCAGCAGCAACGGGTGCTTCCCGATCGACTCAAATGTAGAAATTCAACAAAAAAATCGATCTTGATAGCAATCTAATATAGTTTATATACCCCTTCCCTGGATTTTCCTTTATTAAAAGTTGGGGAAATAGGAGTAATTATTACAATTTGACGACATTGACATTTGCAGTACTTGTAATCAAAGCAAAAACGCGAAAATAGCACTATAAATATAAAACTACGTCATGTGCAAGAACATAACTAAATTTAATGGAAAGGTGAGTAATAGGTACTCACATGAAATGCTTAAGTTAATTAGGTAATCTGTTTCAGATTAGGTATGATATTAATCACGTTAATCAACAATATTTTTAATTTCAACCAAACCACATGTGTGAAGACATTTTTCGCGCAATTTAGAAACCCATTCATTTCCGTCGCTCCTACAGTAAAATGCGTAAATAACTACGAAAATTATTTATTTAACAAAATAATACTTGCTAATACTCGTTATCCATTTCGTATATACCGCATGTGTCAAATATCATTAGGTATAGTGATTCAATGTTTACGTGCGATCTATATAGACCACAGTCCAGCGACCTTTTTTTTTTTTTGATTACTAACAGGCTGAATTTTCGTGAGTTGCTTCGTTTTGACGAGACGCCCAACTTTTCCCTCTGCGAAAATTCTCGGTAGTGGTAGCTAATAAACTGCGCATGGGTGCATATATGTCGATTGGGTGATTGTTCAAATTTTATTACTAACCGTTAGTATTTTAGTTAAATCTGAAGATAATCTGATAAGAAACACAAAAAAACATTTGTCCTACAAAATCGTTGGTTAGAACGAAATGTCCCCCACCCGCAACATGTGCAAATAACGAGGTCATAAAAAATTATTACTAACCAGCTGATTTTTTACTATTGCTTAATAAATGTTTCTAAAATGAAATGTCAACATTGTCCTACAAATTGAATGGTATGTTTTTCCAGTCCTACGCTTCGAAATTGTCAGTCCCACGGTAACCCTTTTCTCATTACTAACAGGAGGACAAAGATAACACATGATAGGTTGTTCTATTCTCTGGCCAAATAAAATAGTGTCCTACAAAAAAAATGGTATGTAACGCTAGTCCGACAAAAATTATTTTAAATAACGAATTATTTTATAATTGCGGTTTTGAGAAATTAATATACTTTTATTACTTAAGCAGAATTCTGATATCTACTAAATTTTGCACATAGATTCAGATTATCAAGAAGTTTTTCCCGTGATTTTAAACCCTAATATATAAATTTACATTCATTGCGAATTTTTGAATTTTTCACGCACTTTTATGTTTTCTTAAAACTTCGACTATAAAACCGAAAACTGTTCTTTATAGTTCTAATGTAATATTAATTTTAATGTTTAATTGTTTGTTTAATTTAAAAAGTAACATAATTTATTTGAAAAGTTTCTGAAAAAAGTGGGAAAACTATAAAAAAAATTATCATGAAAATATCTTCTTTTAATAGAAAAAAAATACGCATACTTTTCATAGTTGACCAAATCTTTTTTATTGTCTAAAAAATAAAAACAAAATTGTTATTTTTGCGTATAAAAAAATCAATCTTGATCAGAATCATCCGTCGACCCTTCATCTTCGTCACTTGAAACATCATTCTCCTGCTCTATATAATCGTGGCAACTATCATTTTCATCCTTTATGTTATCTGACTCTGTATTAAAATTAAAAAAAAAATCAGAATAATCAATAAGTGAAAAAGGGATTGAAAGGGTACCTTGGCAGTCCGAAGATAATTCTTCAAAAGATGAACTTTGAGGACCATCAAACCAATAATATTCGTATTTGCCATCAATTATTGTCCATCCATAATTTTCTGGTGTTTTTTCGGTGGGGTTGCGCATGTATGCATTACACCATACACTGCAGATGTATTGCGTCCTCTTGTTTTGCTGCAACAATTCTTGTTTCGTTGGTGGTAAACTAGAGGCATCACATCCTACGATATTCTTTTTTAAAATTTCTTCATTTTCGTTACGGCATTTATAGCCTTTTTGAAACAATTCGTACCGTCCTTTATTAATGTCATTTTTCGTGTTTAATGCATATATCCTACACACATACTCTTCAATGATTTGGAATACCTCGCTCGATTTTGTTAATTCAGTACGTCCACTTTGTAGGAGTTGCAATAAAGCTTCTTGAAATGTTGTGTTTTTTTTTTAAATATTAAATGGCCTCTTTTTTCCTTTCCGATAGAAAGCAGGGTTATAATCGTTCCCCGTAAAAATATGGCATATAGCGAGAGAACAAGATAATTTTTCTCCAAGCCTGGCATAAATTTCATTGATGTTAAGGTACAATTTCTTTTTACCTGTACTTAAATTAATAATTACTTCAATTTTGTTTTTCAGGTATTTAAAATTCGCTAACATTATCACAGGTATATCAGAATATTTTTTTTATCAATATCTACCACTTTTTTTGTAGGACATTAGTAAAGTCGAGTTCTACAGTTTATTCCCAAGAGAAAAAAAATAGAATTAGGTTGTTAGTAATGAGAAAAGTGTTACCGTGGAGTTGACAATTTCAGAGCGTAGGACTGTAAAAACATACCATTCAATTTGTAGGACAATGTGGACATTTCATTTTAGAAACATTTATTAAGCAATAGTAAAAAAATCAGCTGGTTAGTAATCATTTTTTGTGACCAAGTTATTTGTACATGTTGCGGGTGGGGGACGCTTCGTTCTAACCAACGATTTTGTAGGACAAATGTTTTTTTGTGTTTCTTATCAAATTATCTCCAGATTTAACTAAAACACTAACGGTTAGTAATAAAATTTGAACAATCACCCAATCGACATATATGACCCATGCGTAGTTTATTAGCTACCACTACCGCGAATTTTCGCAGAGGGAAAAGTTGGGCGTCTCGTCAAAACGAAGGAACTCACGAAAATTCAGCCTGTTACTAATCAAAAAAAAAAGGTCGCTGGACTGTGGTCTAATACGTATGAATGTAATATGTGGCAACGTGGTACCCCTACTGTTCGTCACCAAAACCGGCAAAAACCGACATCACAACGATTTTCTCCGATCCCTGCAAATATGCGGAATATAAATCGATCCATTATATAAATACAAGTATAACAATATGAATGTTGTATTCTCTATCTCTAGAGCAAGGACCTGGGCTGTTGCGAGTGGTCGTGAGGATTTACTTAATAGATTGCAAGACCTTCACAAAAGTTATAAAATATGTGCGGCACATTTTGAAGATAAGCACTTCTTGAATAAACTTCAGAACAGGCTACATCCACATGCAGTGCCGACAATATTTCCATTCGTAGATGGAACATCACAAGTACTAAAGGAGCACAGTTACAGTCTTTTTAGCTTATGTACTTCCACTTCTCCTACTGAAATGGAAAAGTAAACAGGTAATTTAATGTGTGATGAAAAATATTTATTGTTAGATATTATAAAGTTACTTTCGTAGGAAATAATATTTCACTTTCTATGGATGAATTGATGCAACAAGAAACCTGTAAATCAGGTAACAAACAACAAAGTAAACAGAGGAACGTAGTGCAGAATATTTTACTTGAAACAGGTAAATTGACTTTTAATTTGATATTTGCAACAAATAATCAATAATAGGAGACATAGGTATTTCAGTAATTCAAAGTAATAAAAACGCAATTCAAATTAAGCTGAAGGTCAGAGTGTAAAAAGTTTCCAATAATTTCAGTAGTTTGTAACATCATAAAAACAACAGCATTTCTTTCTTTTAAAGTATTGTTTTGAGGCAGTTTTAACGTAATTTCATAAATTTTGATAGTTGATTAGTTTTTATTTTTCTATACAATGAATACTCAGAATGCAGATTAATGAAAGTAATACACCTATTTTCAGAATTTTATGATAGTGCTCAAGATGAAATCTCCCATATTGATAATCTGGCCGAAAGGGGGCAAGTTACTGAAGAAATACTACTATCACAAAACACCAGTATAGAGACTTCACAGAAATTATCAACACATTCTCCTCGTAAATATAAATTGAGAAAGTCACTTAAATTGAAACAAAATCAATGCAATCAGCTTATAAATAAAATTGAAGAGTGGTTGTGGACACAGAGCAGTGGCGGCTGCTGCAGGGAGGGCAACAGATAAATTAATTATAAATACCTAATTTGTATGTAATTTTTCTGATTTGTTTGATGACAAATAATATGTTTTCGGAAGTAACAGTCCGTCTTTTCAGCGCGTTTAAAAATCGCAGTCTGACGTAGGCTCCGGGGCATCTCGCGCGACTGCCCCGTCTTTATTAGAAATCGAGGGATGAAACTGGCGCGGGTAGCGCGCGTATGTAGGCGGCGGGGCACTACTCTATGGTGCCGGGTCCGGGTGGCGGTCCAGTATGTAATATACAGCGGTGCGTGTATGTTGTAATTTCTATCGGTGCAAATACAACTATGAGTTGCGTTAGTAACATTAAGACAGAACTAAAAAATCTAGGCCTCCCTAGACCAGATTTATTGATTAAACAATTTGAAAACTAATAAAACCGTGACGAGAAAATTCAACAGAAACTCTTACAGTTTATCAGACTGGTTGTGTGGGTGTAATGTGCAAAATGCTTTTTTCTATTTCGGTGCTATAAAGTTCACTTTACGACATCCGTTTTGGTTGCAAAAGTATTTCTTTATCGCACGCTAATTTTGTTGTTTTGACGTTGGTAACAAAAAAAAATGGAACCAAATTATATTTAAATGTCAAAATGTAAGCCTTTAATGTAACAAACATGTGCAATAGAAGTTGTACAAAGAATAAAAAGCACACATGCTAACATTTTATTTACTAATTAACGATATAAATTGTTAAGCAGAGTTGAATGATAAGTTTTCTGATGCTACTATTGTAATTTACTTCCAAGGTTGAATAGTACAACTGTTATAAAAGTTTGTTTTTGATAATATGTCGAGACTATGTTGGCGAAAGATTTTGTAAATTGTCTTCTGCTATTTTGCGAATCGCTGGGGGCGTGCAAAATAGACACTGACACAGAGTACCGTAAACAAGACATTCTTCAACAAAATTTTTCACGATTCATATGTGGGTATTTAATATTTAAGGCATACGAAAATGCTAATCTAGACACCTTCGGGAATTTGAATATGCCAGATGATAATTTTGTTTATTTTATATCAAAATTAGAAGCGATCTTTCAAGATAATTTTGAAAATGTACTAAGCAAAAATAAAATTATAGAAAACCTAACATATGTAAATCAATTAATTTTGTACATCAGTGAATAAATTTTCCAATGGAATATGTAATAAAGTTATATTTTAGGATTAAATTATTCCATAGCCTTAAAGCTATTAATAGAAATTTTAAACACATTTCTAAAAATAAAATAATTTGGAAATAAATTTATAATACATAAATAAATAAATGAATAAATACATTTTAAACGTTGTTTTTTAAACCTCCTCCCATTAATACAAATAAAATCATTTATTTTTTTTATTATAAATCAAATATAGTATAATAATGTATTGAAAGCATATGCATTTATAAAAACTTGATCTAAGGTATATTTAAACATTAATTCGTATTTCATTATGCAGTTTATCAATATGTATTAGGTTTCCATTAAGGGAAAAAGGTCAATCTTTAAGAGATGTGTCGAAAATTTTCACAAATTCAAGAAATGTAGAGTTACGGACAAATAAAAGTGGAACAATTTTTTGCCAAATGTGCTGGAATTTTGAAAAATAAACGTCAATAAATGTCAGAAACATTGGTTAAGTTATTGTCAAAAAACAAAGCAAGATGGAAATGGACTAACAATAGTTTATTTAAAATCACATTGTCTCTTAAGTATTTTGTTTTGTTAATACCAATGTATTTTGCCATTGCAACATTTCGATTCTTCTTTGAATAATACGAGCCGATAGCTCATTTAGCCATGTTGCGTTAGCAATTATTCTTGTCTTATCAACAATATTAACGTGTGGCATTTTTAGGAAATAATATATCGTTGACAAATAGATGTCATTTATGAAGTTGGGAATACTATGTTCTATTCGGTAAAATTTTAAAGCCAACAGTAACAACTAAAATAAAGCAAAATTTTATATGAGAGTTATCCCACTTTTTTGTGTCCATAACTGTACATGTTTTCCTTCTTGTTCTTTTGACGTTTAAAGTTACATTTAAATAAATTTTTCTGCTTTAATCTAAACTTTGTATTTAAAAAGGACATGGAACGCCTAATATTAACTGATTACGGTACTGATATCAATTAGATACTAATTTTTCTTATTTCGGTACTGTCTTTTCCCTTTACAATATGGCGTCAAGGTCACGAAATATGGCTTGAAAAGATCAAAGGTGCCGACAGTGAGTGCAAATTCTGATTGTTATCTATTCTGTGCTGTATACCACCTATACGGAGCAATACAAAGATAACCTCAATTTATTCCAAAAGATGACAAATTAATTCTTAATTAATTCGAATACACCACGCCATAACCATTAATGAGGAAACTATAAAGTAATAGCTCTTAAGATTCAATGATTGTTTACTATCTTACCAACAAAACCATATTCCACTTTTCAATAATTGTTTACTTTTAAGTTGATCCTCAATTGATTGGAAGATATAATTATTACCACTATGTTTGTTAATTACCTTATATTTCTTTATGTGTGCATTTACAAACCACAATTTTAAATATAAAAATTTTTGAGTGTAAAAAACGAAATAATATATCCAGTAGGCGAGTTCGTATATGTGGGTAATTACTAGGGCGCAGAATCGAGCGAGCTAAACTACCACGGAGCTACAACCGAACAAAGAAATAATGTAAACAACTGTGTGTTGTTTACATTATATCTGAATAGCACTAATTCATAGGGCGAACTGCAACATCTGTTTACGCTCGACAAGAGCCCGAGAATCAGAGCAAAAAATGGCAATAAAATAAGGAATTTATGAGGTAAAATTCTTTATACACGGGCGTAGATAACGGCGTGAGGAGTGTTTAAAATTTATTATATTTACGTTATATTTCCAAGAGAAATAAAATTTTCATTTATACCTTACGTTAGTTTCCTTGTTTCATTGTTTTAACTGTTAATTACGTATTTCGTAATTTTTGTAATAGTTCCTGCCGGTTCATTGAATCCACTTCTTCCATTTATATCGACGTAAGTGTGCATTGTGTTTTGTTAAGATTAAGATTAATATTTTTAGTTATCATTTATTTAGATCTAGAACATTGTTTTTGTTACTTTTTCAGATATGATATGGAAGAACGTCGAGAAATACATTGTGAAAGAATGGCAAGTTGGATTGAGGGTCATACTGATTGCATGTCCATTCTCAGTGATTCCGATATTTAATGCAAAGTCTGTAAAATATCGTTACAGAATGCCAAGAAATCGAACGTACAACGTCACTTAGCATCGCTATAACATACGCAGAAATTGGACCCGTTGAAAGCTGACAATTTTAACGAAGAACTCTGTGAAGCTTTAATGGCGGCTAATATCCCATTAAAGAAACTTGACAATCCCACTTTCAAAACATTTCTCCAAAAATATACTGGTCGACATGTTCCTGATGAATCCACCTTACGCAAATGTTATGCTTCTAAGTGCTTCACGAAAACAGTAGAATGCATTAGAAGACATTTTTCAAATCAGTAACTATGGATAAGTGCCGACGAAACTGTCGATATATTAGGACGCTGTGAGGTAAATATTGTAGCTGGTGTACTACATCCAACTATTCCATATACGCATATGTATAATAGCATCTAAAGTTATAAATACAGTTGATGCGGAAACAATTGCTAAAACCTTTGACGAGAATTTGCACAAAATGCTTCATTCGGACGACAGGTACAGGAAAAAATACTTTTATTTGTTAGTGACAGTGCCGCATATATGTTAAAAACAGGCAGACTATTAAAGGAAACATATCCTTATATGCTGCATATTGCTAGTGTAGCACATGCTCTCCACAGAATCTGTGAATATATCAGAGACAACTATCCGGAAGTTGATAGACTTGTATCCGCTTTTAAGAAAGTTTTCAGAAAAGCACCATCGAGAGTGGCCCTTTACAGGGAAAAACTTCCATCTTTGTCACTGCCACCCGCGCCAGTATTAACTAGATAGGGAACATGGCTGGAAGCTACTAGTTTTTATGCAGAGAATTTCGATAGTTTACAAAATTTCGTTACATGCTTAAATCACGATGCTCGAAGTATTTCTGAGTGCAAGGAACTAACACAAATCCCAAATTTAAAAAATCAGCTGTTATTTCTTCAGGAACACTTTGGAAATTTGCCTAAACTAATCACATATTGTGAAAATCTAAATCTCAAACTAAAAGATGGATTAACCATATTAGATGTGGCTATTAATAATTTCAAAAGTATTCCAAGTAACTTCGGATATGGCCTTCGGCAAAAGTTAGACGCAGTTCTTAATAGAAATCCAGATTTAATAACATTGTGGCAATTGTGTATGGGGACAATAACATAAAATCAAACTGCTAAATACGCTGAAATAAAAGAATATTTCCAGTACGCACCTATAACCAGTTGCGATGTAGAAAGGACGTTTTCTATCTACAAGGATGTACTTAATTCAAAGAGAACAAGTCTTACTGAAGAGAACCTTGAGAAAGTATTGCTAGTGAATATTAATACTCCTTTACTCGACTTGAACAACAAAATAAACAAATAATAATATATTTTGTATTTTATGAGTTGTTATCAAATTATATAAATAAAATTAAAACCTCTTTAAAAATACAACATTTCAATAGTGCGCCCATGGGCGATGAGTCATGGCTCGCTCGATTCCGCGCCCTAGTAATTACATAGACAAGAGTGGACAAGACTGATTCGTTAATTATCGGTGATATGGTCGGCATCTGGGAATATATCACCGATAATAAACGAATCAATCTTGTCTATGTACCTAATTGCCCCACCTAACCGATCTCACCAGCCGCTACTGAATATATCTTTGAATTTGGAATAACTGCAGTTTACGGGTTCAGGCGTTTTTTGACAAACGCCCTAGTCTGCCTTATAGATTACCTTTAATTGACCAACTTCTACCTATAATATTATCGGTAGAAATCTACAGAAATGGATATAAAATCCAAATCACATTTTTAGTCATATCCAGTGGCGGCCCGTGATTTTTTGGGACGGGAGGGCACCGGGGGTCTGAGTGTTTAATATCAAAAATTAAGTACAGACAAAACATAAACTCAATATGCTATTTAATTAACTTGTTTGAAAATAAAATTCATCCGCCGTTCCTTACGATCAGCAAAATGCTTAATAACTCATTCATTGAAGTTTGGTGTTGATGTCAGTAATTGTTTTTCAATGGAACACATTGCTAAGGCACATAGTCTGCTTTCCCGCATGGTATTTCTAGAAATTGTTTTTATTCTCTTCAAAGTAGAAAAACACCGTTCACTTTTTTTGTCTATTTTGCACGCCCCCAGCGATTCGCAAAATAGCAGAAGACAATTTACAAAATCTTTCGCCAACATAGTCTCGACATATTATCAATAACAAACTTTTATAACAGTTGTACTATTCAACCTTGGAAGTAAATTACAATAGTAGCATCAGAAAACTTATCATCCAACTCTGCTTAACAATTTATATTGTTAATTAGTAAATAAAATGTTAGCATGTGTGCTTTTTATTCTTTGTACAACTTCTATTGCACATGTTTGTTACATTAAAGGCTTACATTTTGACATTTAAATATAATTTGGTTCCATTTTTTTTTTGTTACCAACGTCAAAACAACAAAATTAGCGCGCGATAAAGAAATACTTTTGCAACCAAAACGGATGTCGTAAAGTGAACTTTATAGCACAGAAATAGAAAAAAACATTTTGCACATTACACCCACACAACCAGCCTGATAAACTGTAAGAGCTTCTGTTGAATTTTCTCGTCGTGGTTTTATTAGTTTTCAAATTGTGATCTTCTAGTTTAATCAACAAATCTGGTCTAGGGAGACCTAGATTTTTTTAATTCTGTCTTAATGTTACTAACGCAATTCATAGTTGCATTTGCACCGATAGAAATTACAACATACACCCACCGCTGTATATTACATACTGGACCGCCACCCGGACCCGACACCATAGAGTAGTGCCCCGCCGCCTACATATATACGCGCGCTACCCGCGCCAGTTTCATCGCTCGATTTCTAATACAGACGGGGCAGTCGCGCGAGATGCCCCGGAGCCTACGTCAGACTGCGATTTTTAAGCGCGCTGAAAAGTCGGACTGTTACTTCCGAAAACATATTATTTGTCATCAAACAAATCAGAAAAATTACATACAAATTAGGTATTTATAATTAATTTATCTGTTAAAAGAAATTTGTCACGGGGGGGGGGGGCAGTACCCCGTTGCCCTCTCTGCAGCAGCCGCCACTGGTCATATCTGTCATAGGTACACACCCTTGAAATTATGAAAATCGTAATAATTGTCATAATTGATGTTTATGTCACTTTATCACCCAACAATTACGTTTAATTCGTATGTTTTTTATCACTTTTCTGCACGAATAATCTGAGCTTTTCTGCGATTTTAATAATGTAATCAAAAGTAGTCTACCATCCCATCGGGAGGAGGGAAGATGGTGGATAGGAGACAATTCCATTCAGAGATAAAGTACCTAATACAGATTCTATTCTACATAAGTACTTCTATTCTTTTTATAGCATACTTTTATACTTATACCACAGTAGCTCAGCAGACACAACAGTTGCGCAACTGTTCAGTGATCATGTCCAGTAGACGAGGGCTTACTCTGAACATGTTCAGGAGCAGCCGCCATTTTTGTGAGCGGAAAAATTCTACGCTCACTTAGTGAGCGCATTCTGTACGCATGCGCCATTGATGCATTCCAAGACCAACCTAATACATAATTTTGAAGAAAGTTACTAGAAAAGTAAGATACAGCAAATTAAAGGTATTGTGTAGAAATAAATGTATTAAAATACTGGAGTTCACCCAGTGTTTTATTCGGGGTTGGAAAAACCAACCCTTCCACTAAAAACTACGCCAAAACATAATACATGAAAACAATTTATTATTATTGTTTATTCGGTTTAATCTCTATAATTTTAACATATGGCAGCAATGAAAACTACCAGATGACAGACGATGACATAAACGTGAGCGGTCCTGTCCAGCGAACACTCAACTGTTGTGAAGTGAACGGTTGGAGCGGGATCGGTTCTTGATCCGTCTGCTGAATGAAAGCATTGCCTACCGGCAAACCGACGCGTGCGTGAGTGCGCAGTAGTCAGCCAACAGCTGTTGAGTTGGCGAGATTATTTGATGCGACTGCTCGGCATGCGGTTTGTGAATGGCCGTTAATGTAAGTTATGCTGGATGTACACCAATTATACAAATAGTTTGACAAACAATTTATTATGAACACTAATTTTACAAATTAATGGGTAGTTGTACACAAATTAAACAAGGCATATGTAAAACTAAATTATACATTCTTTTGGCATTTATAATTAACGTCAAATAAATTTATTAACACATTATTAATTTAGAATTTGTGTTTAAAATGTGTCAAAAATTTTTGTTTGATTATTGTGCATTTCCTTGAAACATTTCCATATAATTTAATGGATGCTGACGTACTTCCAACATTTTTGACAAACAAATTGTTTTTTATAATTAGTGTGCACGCAGCATAACGTTTTATCAATAATTGTAGTGTTTCGTTTCGCGAGTACTTGGAACAAAAATGCCCCATTATTGTTGTGCACCTCGTTGCAAGAATAGCTCGAACAATTCTAAATTAAGCTTTTTCAGGTTTCCGAAAGAACCAATGCGGTAAGATCCCCACGTGCATTAAAATGTCCTCAACTGTTAAAATGTGCATATTGTTTATTGTAGTTGTGAATAATTACTCAAACTTCATGACAAATCCACCACCACCAACGCAAAATTTAATTTTCGAAGATTGATTACCGACAATGGGAAAATATAACTGACCAAAATCACAAAATGCCTTCACTTATTTTGTAGGTTATTTGGGACACAAATGTTTTGACAAAACGTAGTTTTCCAATAATTATACGTTTAAAACACAAAAATGAATGAATTCAATTTTTACACTTATTTTAAGGCATGTCCTAACTTTGTGAAACAGCTTTACTAATTTGGCAACGCCCGACCATAATTTCAGTATATATATAAATACCGCATTAGGAAAAAGCCTTCTGTGAATTTTTTTCTTCATTTTCCTTCGAACCAAATGTTAGCTTTAAATTAAAACAGAAGTTGGAGGAAATATCATATAAACATCCTTGCGAAAATTTTCCTACTGAATTTTCGATAAAGCTATTTATTCGTGTAAGAATTTTTTATACTTTGAAATTTTGCAATAGACATTTCAAAGTTAGTGGCAATTCAAATAAAATAACAATTTTACAACACCATTGATGAATTGTGTCAAGAAATTTAAGTAATCTTTAGGTTAAGGTAGCCTTTTTTTGAGTTGTACGTATAATGTATTACATTTTAAATGCGTGTGTAATATGTACTTAATAAAAAGCAGTGTTTTATCCTCGTTTTTTGTATTATTGACACAGCTTTTTCATAATTTTAAAAATAGATTAACATAATTATCTCATAAACAATTTGGTTCTGCGCCACTGGTTTATTCCTGAATAGAAAACTTGACTACGCCTCTGGTTGCGCGTGCGTGAGGTGCGCAATACCATTTTGGGACACAAACATCAAAGGTGCCGAAAGCGAGTGCCACTATTGTGTCTATATACAGCTCTATACTGTGCTTATACTGACTGATAGACAAACACACAGACACACAAAGAGAGACATTTTCTAAATATCATTTTTTCCGCATGGGGACTTCAAAATGTGGGCATCAGCAATAATCTTGAGGTCGAAAATTTTCTTCATCACAATACTTTCTTATACGACGTAGTTTAAGAAAATATCTATATATCTGTAATTTGTATGTAATACTAAAACATTATATGAAATCTGCGATGGAAACAAACTCTTTTTCCCGTAATTCATTTTCCTCATCATTCAAATCAATTATATTATCGTGATTATGGTCATATTCATGAATACCAAATACTGGAGTGCAAACTCCTTTAAAAAATTAAACTGTAGCAAGGGCTGTTTCTGTAGTGGATACAGCAATTTTCCTTTTTACTTTCTTGTACGTAATATAAGGAAGTATTGTGATGTTGAAAATTTTCGACCTCGAGATTTTTGTAGATGTCCACGTTTTGAAGTCCCCTGATGCCGAAAAAGTGGTATTTAAAAAATGTCTCTCTCTCTCTCTCTCTGTGTGTGTCTGTCAGTGTGTGTGTTACCACGATAGCGGTCAAACAGCTATAGATATCAGTTCCAAATTTTGTATTTTCGAATATAATCTCCCTCTTGAATTCTGATTAGATTTTCAGTAAAATCGGCAGACGGGAAGTAGTAGTTTATTTCACTGAAAAAATCGAATTTTGCCAATTATTCGTCAACTACTAAGTTTAAACAAATTTATAAAGAATTCATATATGTATACCTACTCAAAATTAAATTTGAGAAGAATTTTATTAGAAAGGTTTTTCGAAATTCCTACCGAAAGTAGGACTTTTACTCTTATCGAAAATCAGATTTTTTGCGAATTTTTCGCTAGCTATGGTTTTTAGACAGGTAAGTTACAAGTATAAAAGTATTTAGAACTTAATTTCCAATACCTTTTGTAAAATATTTTTTTCAAAATTCGGACCGGAAGTAACACTTTTACTCTTATCGAGATTTATTAAGAGATTATAAGTACTTAGAATAGGAATTTGAATGATATTTGTATAACAAAATTTTTAAAATTCTGTAATTTGACACGCTCATACATATAAGAAAGTCGTATGGTAGCCACACCTAATTATTTTTAGATAATTAGGTGTGTCTAAGTAATTGTAATTGAAATAGGAATTTGGTATTAAAAAGTCATTTGTAATTGAATTTTTGAAAAGCAAAAGGTATTTAAATACAAATTATATACAGGCTGAGTTTTTTATCTTGAGACAACGGAATATCTCTAAACCACTGCATCAAATCAAAAAAAGATCTTAATAAGATTTGTTATAATATAGGGGGCTCACTGAATGGTGCCGAACTCGATCCCCCATCTCACCCCTCCAGAGTGGGAGGGGGGACAACTTTGAAATCTTAAATAGGAACCCCCATGTTTTATTGCAGATTCGGGTTCTACGCCATCAAGTATGTAGTTTTTGTTTAAAACTTTTTTTTCGTTTCGTAACAGATTGCGCTGTAATCCCAAAAAACGTGGTTGTAAACTTCTAGAAAAAATACCCAAAAAAGAGAAAACATGATTTTGTGTTTTTTTTATTTTATCATTAAATAACATTTCAAAAAGCCATTCAACAACGAAGAAGTTTACTTTATCATACCCATTTCAGAAAATGTGTTCGAAAATGTGCCCTTCAAGTACTGAATAAAGTACTGTTTTGTATGGTTGAATAGCATTCCAATTGCGAATAAATAATTGTGTCTAAGTGGAGGGGCACGGTTTCGAACACATTATTATTATTATTTATCTGTATCCTCTTTTGCCGTTAGGCGTCGAGGCGATCTGCTTTGCAGAATTTTTTCCATCCTATCCTATCCCTAGTCATTTCTTGAGCTTCCCTCCAGGTACTTCCCCGGTCCGTCAGCAGCTGCGCTATCCCCTGATTCCATATTCTTCTTGGTCTACCTCTGTTTCTCCTCTTGTTCCAGCCGGCCTCCCATATTTCTTTTACAGGGTTCGTGTTACTCATTCGTGTAAGGTGCCCAAACCAACTAAGTTGTTTTTCCTGGATTTTTTCTATTGCTGATGTTACACCTAGTTTTTCTCGTATCTTCTCATTTCTGATTCTATCCAATCTGGTAACACCAACTATTCTCCTTAAAATCCTCATTTCGGTCGCTGTTATTCTTGATTTCAGCCTCTTAGTCAATACCCATGGCTCGCTGCCGTAGCATAGTGTCGGAAGAAATATTGTTTTGTAAATCTTTGTCTTGGTTTCCCTGCTGACCTCTCTCTTACTTAAAAATATGTACTTCAGTGCATGATATAAACAGTTTACAATTTTGATTCTATTATTCACATCTGCCTCTACATCTCCTTTGTGGTTGATTATGGTTCCAAAATATTTTAAGTTTTCTGTCACCTTTATTGGATAACCATCTATTGTTATATTTGTTTCTTCATCATCTTTGGAGACTGCCAATACCTCCGTTTTTCTTTTATTGATACTCATTCCAAAGTTCCTTAAAGTTTCGTGCCATACATCTATATTTCTTTGCAGGACATTTTTATTTGGAGCTGCAATTATCAAGTCGTCGGCATACAAGAATTCCTTGGCTAGTACAGGTTGAAGGTTTCTGGACCCTACGTAAATACCCTTTGTTAGACTATTGGCACTTCTTGCAATATCGTCCATAACAGTTATAAAAAGAAGGGGACTCAGAACTCCGCCCTGTCTCACTCCTTTAAGTGTGATAAAGCTTCTTGAATATCCGCTTTCAGTTCTTATTATGTTGCTCGTGTTGGTATATATACTTTTGACTGCCTTTAATAGCTCTTTTTTAATCCCTCTCTTCTCCAGCGATGACCATATCCTATGCCTCGGAAGTGTATCGAATGCTTTTTCTAGATCAATTGCACATAGATACATTTTGCCGTTACTACTCAGAATTCTGTCCGAAATTTGCCTTAAACAGAATATCCAGTCCTGCGTGCTCCTGCCTGGCCTGAAACCTGCCTGATTTTCTTGGAGGGTCGATTCTAAGTTTGCTCTTAATCGTTTCTCTATTATTCTTTCGTATATCTTTCCAGCTACTGATAACAATGAGATAGCTCTGTAATTGGAACATGTCGTATTGTCACCTTTTTTGTGTAAGGGGATTATAATTGCTATTTTCCAGTCCTCGGGGGTTGTTTTCCTTTCCCATGCCAAGTTTATTATTCTAAGTAGTAACCGTGTGGCTTTAACTCCCATGTATTTCAGCATTTCTGGCTTTAAATTGTCAATTCCGGCTGCTTTTCCTGGTTTTAGCTTTTCCACTGCTTCTGTTATCTCACTCAGTTGTATGTTTGATGTTGTCTCTTCAGCTTCTTCAGGCGAGAAATCCTCTGCGTCGACCTCTCCCCCTGTTTCGGCTTCAAACAAATCGCAAAAATATTCATACCATCTATCCCTTATATCCTGTTCTGCGGTTAGAATTCGTCCTTCTTTACTTCTTATATATTGGAGGTGTGTTCCAGCTGACTTACGCAAGGTTTTCAATGTTCTATATAGCAGTTTGGAATTTCCCTTTCCTTGATCTTCCATTTTCGATCCAAAGTCTGTCCAGGATTTTTGTTTTGCTACTTTAATCAATACTTTAACTTGTGTTCTTTTCTTCCTGTATTCTTCATGGTCAGTATTGTTACCAGTTTCTAGATATTTTTTCCAGCATCTTTTCTTTTCTTTTACTGCACTCTTAATTTCTTCACTCCACCAAGGCGTATGTTTTCTGTTTTTTCCGTATCTTGCACTTCCGCATACCTTCTTTGCTGCGTTCACAAGTGTGTTTTTAAGAATTGTCCACAGTCCTTCCATACTTTCTATCTCCAAATGTCCTTGTTCTTTCAATTGTCTGTCTATTTCCTGCCAATATTTATATTTTATGTCGTCCTCTTGAAATCTGTAACTTCTTATATTTTCAAATACTTTTCCAGCCCCTTCTTTCTTTATCATAACCGTAGAGTCCTTTAATCTTGCTTCGACTAGGTAATGGTCTGAGCCTATTTCGTATCCTCTTTTCACCCTTACATCCAATACCGATTTCCAATCTGCTCGTTTAACCAGCAACAAGTCAATTATAGATTTTTCTTGTCTACTTTTGACTTCCCTGGTATATTTGTGTATATCCTTGTGTTGGAAAAATGTGTTTGTAATAACCATATCATTTGTTAAACAAAAATCTAATATCAGAGAGCCATTCATGTTATTCTTTTGCTCCCCGTATCTCCCTATTACACCGCCCTCCTTTTCAAAGTTACACCCCACTCGCCCATTAAAGTCGCCAACCACCATAAAATTTTCTTCATTGTCCACCTGTTCCTGTAGTTCCATCCAAAAAAGCTCCTTATCCTCTTTCCTATCATTTTCATTCGGTCCGTATATTATGTAAATCATCATTCTCTTTTTTGGGTTCACTCGCCATTGTATACTCATTATCCTCTCATTAGTCAACTTCCAACTATCAACTTGGTCAAAGTTGTCCCTGTGTATCAAGCAACCCACACCTGCCTGTGCCCAGACATTTTCTTCTACTCCGCTGTGAATAAGTATGTGCCCATTCCTCAATTTCTTTATGACTGCAGAATACCTCGTAGCGATATCGCTATTGACGTCATAAAGTGGCCTTGACGGATAGCGATATCGCTATCCTCATGAGAATAACCCCCCTGATTCTTTATCTTGATAATTGATGAAAATGTTATAGTATCAGTTCGCAATAGGCTTATTTGATATATTGTATATGACATCACAATTTATATGCTTATAAAAAAACAAGAACATTAGATAGAGTTCATATTTTTTCCAAAAAAATTATATATTTTATTGTTATAGAAAATAAAGTTTTACTTGATGTTTATTCTTGAACTGCTGCAGTTGCAGATGTGAGGTAACGTTTCGTTTTGAACTTTTGAAGATATTTTCTGTCTAGCAATCTTGATGTAAGGAAACCAGCTCTCTCTCTGAACCACAAACGTGCTTAAAAGCTTCTGTAACCTCTTTTAGAATACTTTCTACTGATTGTGTGCGAAGGTATATTAATGTCCGTCTATCACTAGTTCCTGTTTCAACGATCAACTCTCTAGCTCTTGTTTGATTAAGTTAGTTAGAAGAGGTGGTTCCGTTACTGTTGTAGACTGCCAATCAATAATATCTATGTAGTCCATTGCCTCAAAATTAAGTTTTGGTTGTTTGAAAACTCTCTTTCTTTTTTACTCTGTTAATAGAGTTCCTTGTATTATTTTACTTGGCAGATATCTAACATGTTTTGTGCATCAAACAGCATTTCCAAATGGAGATCCTCTGGTATACCATAAAAGCATTTCTCTGCAGAGTTGATTGAAGAACAGCCTTAAGATCATCTTCAATGTACTTGATGCACTGTACCATCTTAAAAAAAGTTTTGTAATGTATAAATAGTTATTGGGTGACACTTAATTGTATATGTTGAGGGAGCATTAACTTTCAGCTAGTTTTTTTAACTGCAGTGTTCGATCAAGTGATGCTCTGTATATATGCGTAAAATTCGGTTTGCCATTGTCAGCCATGTTGCATGAGAGATGTTTCCTGGGTTTCTGCTTGCCAACTCTTTGGGGCTTTTGCCTGCTAATAAACATATATGCCAGAGATATTTCTGGTCGGTGTTCAAGTCCTTAGAATCAACCTCTGTAAAAACACTATCTATATATATATATATATATACCAAGAAAGAGAATAATAACGGGTTACCCGTTATTATTCTCTTTCTTGTTATTTCATGTATCCGCGTTATTTCCATTTTTTGATATATATATATATATATATATATATATATTGAAAAATTGAAAATCTTCTTGGTAGTAGTGGCATAAAATGAATTAAAAGTAATAACAATATGACAACTGGCAAAGAATTGTAATATATTTTATATATATATATATATATGTGGTTTCATACCTGCGAGCAGTAATATGTACGCAAATTGTTGTTATTTTTAAATTAAAAGAAATTTTATACTGCATTTTAATATATCAAGAAATTTTATACTACATTTTAATATGTTATGGGTGTAACTGTGGTGGAGTAATTTTTGTAATGTGTTCTTTGTTGGACGTTTTTTCTTAAGCAGTACTTGTTAGTGTCTGATGAAGATCGTGAAATACGATCGAAACGTCACATACATATGAAACTGTGTATTATTTACTAATTAGCTAAACCCATCATTCTGCGGTAAGCAGTAACGAAACGTTTTTCAATACATTAGTCAGTTGACTGAAAGCCACTTGATATCTATATATATATATATATATATATATATATATATATATATATATATATATATACTAGTAAATCTTGACAACTTGTATAACGTTTTCCTACTGCACTGCTAAAAGAATAGGCCCTGATGTTGGACCATCGAGGGCAACCATAACTTCCCTAAGCGGCAATTCATAGTGAAACAAACAAACCACTGCTTATAAAATAATATTTTCGCTATTTCAAAACGCTGTAGAACTATAACCTAGGCCAGTGATGGCGAAGCTTTTCGAGAAGTGGGTCAAATTTATTCCATTATTGTTTTTAGTACTAGGTCGTGGGTCACTAAGTCAGTGGCGTCACATGAAAAGGGGGAGGGAGGATGGTTAAAAACTAGTTTCTTTATTCCGTATTCCTTATTTTTACGCATTTCGCAATCAATTCATTTCCAAGTTTATTTCTGTTGGTAGATTTAACATAATTCATATATGAAAACAATTTTTCATACGAATACCCAAATATCGTTAATAGAGCATTCGTAAGTTTCTTCATTTACAAAAAAATATTTGGTAAAGAATACCCTACGTATAATATAATATTTTAATTTTTTAATGTAAGGTCATTATTATCTGCACTAGGTACTTTGAGATATTTCTTCTTCCACTTCGGAAATCAAGTTTTCAAATTTATTTTCGACTACTTCTTTCCCAGTTGCTTTATCAATCAACTAATTCAACTAATTCAATGTCTAAACCATGTACATACATCCAGCTACATAAATTCGACTGACTTCATTGTTTGGAATTCCGTTTTGTATGGATATAAAATAAATTGAAATGTGTTTTCCAACTTTTAAATTGATTAAATATCTCCCCATAAGCTTCTTTCATTTCCTGTACAACCATTAAAAAAAATTTAATAGCATTTTCTTGAACGTCAAACGTATTTTCAAAAATTATCGTGTTTTGAAAATTCAGGAAAATATTTCATGATTTTAATTTCCAAATTCCTAGAAAAGATGTCAAGTTTTGTTTTAATGTTTTCATGTAACATCACTCAGCATTTTAATGAACTGAATAAACAACTCCAAAAAATAGACAAAATGTTTTAATATTTGAATTTTAACCAATTTATATTTGAAAATTTGTTAAAACTATTGTTTTTTTCATGCAAAAAGAGCTTAATATCTTCTAATAGAATGACAAACCGATTAGGAACTTGACCGCAACTGAGCCATCGAACCTTACTGTATTTCAAAATCTCTAAATATTGGCACACAATTTTCTCTAATAACTGTGCATATTATCGTCTATTAAGACTTGTTTCGCACATAGAACTTGCTGGTGTATTATACAATAAAATTTAATCAGAAAATGTGTAATATTTTGCTCAAGATACTGGATAAAACAAATGTTTTTTCCCACCATATTGGATGCACCATCTGTAGTTACAGAAACCATTGTTTGTAGGTCAATATCCATTTCCTTGGATGTAATATCAAATTTTTTAAAAATATATAAGACCGGTACACTTTCTTTTCAAGGTTATTAGTTTCAGTAGCTCTTCTTTGAGTTTATTGACTGACTTATATCGACCCAAAACTGCTAATTGTGCATAACCATTGGACATGATTACTCTCATTTAAAGCAATTGAATACATTTCTGTATGTCGTAATGTATTTGCGAACAAATATTTCTTTCTAATTCTATTACTCCATCTTTAATTGTATTGCGACGTATTGGTCACTCATTTATTCGCTTTACAATCAAGTCATTTTCTTTAAAATCAGCACACAAAGGAGCACTAGATTCTAAAAACACCTGTTTTACAAACTCTCCTTTTGAAAAAGGTTTCCCTTGGCGAGCAATGCAATGGGGTAACAACAAACTAGAGGCTGTAATGTTTTTTTTTTTTTTGGAATCAAAGAAGTTTTTAAAACTCTGGTATGATGTACGTCATAGACAGGTATAGTGATACAATAGAAAATCAGCTAGCCAATATCCACTTATATAATATATATTCATAAATTTGACATTAAATATATACACTTCCTTTATTTTAATATTATTTATTGTCCATTCTTTCTTTTATGATTTAAGAAATAAGTTTATAAAAATCAATGCGTGGGTCACTTAAGAAGCCTGCGTGGGTCAGTGTCTAATCCGCGGGTCATAGGTTCGCCATCACTAACCTAGGCTATAAGTAATTAAAATTAATCTAAAGGGTGGGTTAAAAATAGAAAGATATGCGTATTTGGTAACAAAATTAAAGATTTCAGGTAGATTCCGGGAGACATAAATGTTACATGACATATATAATTTTTTTTCGGCTGTTAAGTTAACATTTTAAACTTTACATTTTTGTACTTGAAATTTCGAATTTCAAGTTTTTTGTGAAACACCCAACTGTGGTGTAATTAGTCTTCTTTAAATTTTATAGGTATTAATATACGTTTTTGTATACATATAATCCCCATTCATATACATAAAAGTATTTATATATCTGACTACCTTTGCAGCTTTTATTTGTATAGGTACTCAAAATAAACCAATACACACTAGTAGGTATAAGGAAAATAGTAAGAAAAACTAAAAAACCTTCTATGTCTTCCTTTAATATCATCAATGAGTCATTTTGTGACATTCAAATAAACATATAGTCCATGATTCACATAGAAGGATGTTCATATGATAAGGAAAAACAATGTTAAGCTTAATTCTGACAAAGGTTTTTTTCCCTATATTTAAATACATATATATGTATGTAGTATGTATATGTAACATTCTTGACGAGAACATTAAACAGCCATAGTAATCACAATCACCGAATATGTTGTTACTAATACACGCGGTTTGTTTAGTTCTTGCTATTTCGCAATGTTTTTGTTATATATTCGATGTGAAATATTCCTACACTTACAATGTCACCAGAAACGGATACTTGGCTACATTTCTTCAAAGAAATGTTGATGGGTAAGAGATTTACTAAATAAATATTATCTATACTTTTTGTATATCTAATAATATGTGGTGATGTAATGTAATGCTCGGTCATCATTCAGCATTAAATACAACATATTTATTACATTAAAATTATGATACTAAACAACATTATGAATAAAGCAAGGTCCAACCGAATTCAAAAAACCAAGCGAGTTTCTTATACGTATTTGCGGCCCAAACTGCGTATACAAAAGTTGTTCTCAATTAAGTTTTAAATTCTGTATCATCTTAATAAAATACACCTCTGTGTAAAAGTGTTACTTCCGGTCCATTTTTTTTTTTATACAAAAATCATTCCAAATGCAGCACTAAATACTTTCGTGTTCTTAATAAATCTGTATAGAATGCAAAATCTGAGAGAAATATATTTGCAAAGAACGGCCATGTAATAAGATTAAATTATTACTTCAGTCCGAATTTTGAAAGTGAACAAAACTTGGTAGATGAATAGAAGATAGTAAATTTTGATTTTTTTACTAAAGTAACCTAGTATTTCCGGTCGGTAATCGGCAGGCTGAAAATCTAATAAGATCTCAAGAGAAAGATTATACTCGCAACTATCAACTTTGGTAACGATAGCTATAGTCATTTGACCGCTATCGTGGTCACACACACACACACACACACACTCACACACACAGAGAGAGAGAGAGGGAGGCAGAGAGAGAGAGAGTGGAGAGGGAGGGAGGGAGCAAGAGAGAGAGAAAAAAGAGAGAGCGAGAGAGACAAAAAGAGAGAGAGAGAGGGAGAGCGAGAGAGAGAAAAAAAGAGAGAGAGAGAGAGATGTTTGAGACATGGCCTGTGAGATGCCCCTCCCACAAGATGTGCAATTGATTTTTATAATATTACGATAAGCACGAGCAATCTCGAAAAGATTGTCAAGCGTTACACATCGACGTGCAGTATGTTTCCTATATACTTTGTATATACCACGCGATCATTTAAATTCTAAATTATAGCAGGCGGGATTTTTTTTATTAGGTTATCCAGAATGTCAATTATTGATTAATTAACATTTTGAAACGTCATTTTGACAATTCAAATTGTAAATTAATACTTATATACCAACTTAATTTAAATTTCACAGCCTGCTCTAATTTAGAATTTAAATGATCGCGCGGTATCTCTTCGCGTTATATTACAATTTCCTGTCTGCATTTACTCCTTCGTCCGGCTAATGTATGCGATGATGAACAAATATTTTTTTCGAATACTTTCTCTGTTTGACACTGACCTATACCAACCACGTCTTGTTCTGTGTACTGTATTTATACTGCGTATAAAGTAAAATATAGGTTATTAGTGTACTAGTGTCTACATAAAAGAAAATATACATAAAGACAAGATATACCTATATAATAGGGTAAATCGACCAATGAATGAACAAATAAAATATATTGCTAATTTATGTTTAGATTACAACAGACTAGAGTCATAGTCAATTCAAATCATTCAGTACGGTTATTCGTCCATTATTTTAAATTTTAACATCCAGACAATTGAGACAAAACAAGTAAATGGTATGTTTTTTTTTATTAGTTTTGACAGAAGTGCCAAATCACCAGTAAATGAACATGAATAACCAGTTAATGAACCCGTGTATAAAAAAGTGGCAAAACATGTGACGCCTATGGTATGGTAAATACAATTATTAAAACTTAAATTTCACAACCCAACCCGCATATTATGTTCGGGTTGATATCCGGGGTGGGTTCTAACATTTTCTTAACAATTTGATTTTTGATGAACCAAATTTGGCCTGGAATGTCTGGCCACTTCCACTGTCTCTTTATTTTTTCCATTACACTCACTTCCTTTAAAATATTACGGATTAATGGCATTGAATCAATTGATGGTGGAGTTTGAAACAGATGTAGCACGATGTTTAAAAAATATTTAAAACAAAATAAATGGAAATGCTTTAAGTGCCCGAAAAGTTGAATAATAAATGATAGGTATTCCTAATAATACTGAGGCGAGTTTCTACATTTATGTTATGATTAGAGACTGGAAAATATGCACAAAAAGTTTGCCAAATATGCATGCAATATGCACTTAAAAAATCACTAAATATGCACTTACAATATGCAATATGCACTTATGATGTGCATTTATTTATTATGTTTTAGGAAATTAAAATTCATTTAAAGATAAATTTCTATCTTCTAATCTAGTAATTGCCTGCTCAATTATCGCAAAATTAGATTTAATATATGATAGCTGATTTTGTATTGTCGAATTATTGAAAATTACGTTACACTTTTCTATGGCAAGACTGGTTGCTGAATCAAATTGAGTTACAACATTTTTGATGGCTTCGTAATTATCGGCAAGAAACACAGCACATTTAAGCCATGTTCCCCATCTTGTTAAGATAGGTTCTGGTGGCAATGGAATGCCGGGAAGCATTTCGTTATATAATTGCACTCGTAAGGGCGCTTTTAAAAATACTTTTTTGATATTACTAATTAAATTATTTACATCTGGAAACTCTAATCTAACTTTTTCAGCAACCCTATTTAAACCATGAGCCAAACAAGTACAATGGATTAAATTGGGAAATAAAATTTTCAGACTTTGAGCTGATTTTAACATATACGAAGCGGCGACAGTTACCATTAACAGAAATTTTTCAAAAGGTACTTTGTCGATTTAAAAAAAAATACGCTTAGGACTCATTAATAAACCTGGCTATGGTAACATGATTTGTTTTGTCTAAATAACCTACATTAATTAAATGTCTTTTAGATTGAGTTGAACCATTTAAGGTTCCAATAATCAAATTAGCAACCTGACGGCCCTTCGTGTCGGTAGTTTCATCAACAGAGAGCCAAAGATTTTGGTTTTTCAACTCCTCTCTAATACCATCGGTAACATCTTCATAAATTTCGTTGATGTATTTCTTGCGTAGAGCTGAGGAACTGGGTACATAAATGGGTTTATCATCGACTTTGCAATAAGTTTTCAGAAATTCTTGAAATATCGGATTGTCCAATTTATGTAGAGGAATATTACAACCCACAAAAAGATTACACAAATCTTTGGAAAATGCTTTTTGTGGATTCTTCGAATTATTGAGAAAACTTTCCTCCAAAAGTTACTGCCGCGGTTTTTCAAATTTTCAGAAACCCTGTTCTGATAAAATGTTGTGTTCAAATGTTGCACTACTTGAAATTTCTTCTGGCAGGTAATCTGTGTAACAAATATATATTTTTAACATTCTGTTATAATAATTATTATTAATTACTATATTACTACAAAAATAAATTGTCTGGTTTTGTAAAGTTCTCTAGTTGTTTAAATTTGATTGATTTTGGTTATTTTCGTGTTTAAAACAAAGAAATATTACAAGGATCTATTAGCTTTAAAGAACATAAAATTAAACATATCTAATAATAATTTATTATGAAATTGTTTCATTATATTTATGAACACAAAAAAAAATTCTCATAATTGTAGAACTTGTTATTGACAAAATATTTCAAAATTCTTTCCCTTTTGTCGCAGAGTGTGCACAAAACACTTTCTTCGTCAATAATTTTTAGTGCACTGCAATCACTTATCCAATTTTTTATTAGAGATGACTTCGCTTTAGCTATCTTCGGCATTTTCAAAACTTTTTAATTCACTTTTGTTTCACCAAATAGCACAGACCTTAACACGATTACGAATGAACAAACTATGAAGGAAATTATTTCTTTTTCTTATATTGATATTAGTCGTACGGTATAATATACCTGCATTAATACCTACATTTCTGAAAAGAATTTCTTCGGTAAGTTCTAATTGCCCTGTAAACCGATTATCAGTATAGTTAAATCCTATTTTTGGGAAAGTCCATCTCATTAATAATGAGATGGACTTTTAATGAGTCATTAATGCAAAGTTGAAGGAATGCAATCCCTTCACGTTTACCAAAACAAATTAAATATCTTTAAATATCAGATTTTATTATGGTTCTTATGAAAATGGCGAATATATGCATAAATATGCAAAATAATTATGAAATATGTACGTGCATATGCAGTTATGGTAAAGTGTCCAAATATGCATTATATGCACTCAAAAAATGGTAAAAACGTATTCTGAGGGTGGAAAATGGATAAGTACACAATATAGAAGAGATATACCAAAAAACAACAAATATGCATTTTGCATAAAATCCTATTATTATTATTATATCTAGTTATGATATACATATATTTCCATATAAATGCAGACATGTACATGTAACATTATAAACTCATTCTCGTAAATACTTATTAAATTTGTTTTACGAAGAATTTTCGTATATAATAAATAAGCGGAATCGCCATTATTGGTAATCACATGTGTTGATATGAAACATGTTATCAAAACTTAGTTTCACCGGTGAAATTGTTGCTGACTTCCAAGAATTGTATTAATAGATTTACAACGAATAAGATAGAAAAAATGAGGTGTGGACACCACACGACTTTCTTATACGTATCAGCGTTTCAAATTATAGAATTTTAAGAATTTTTTTTATATAAAAATTATTCAAAACCCTATTTTAAGTACTTCTATTCTCTTAAAATCCCATTAGAATGCATACTTTGCAAGATATTATAAAAAAAATGTTACTCGCTAAGAGTAAAAGTGCTACTTCCGGTCCGAATTTTGAAATTTCATTTATACAAAAAACATAGCAAATCTTCTTTAAATACTTTTGTACTCTTGATAAATATATACAAAATGCATACTTTAATTAATTTGTAAAAAGTCGCTATTCGGTAAGTGTAATAGTGTTACTTCCGGCCCGAATTTCTATTTAACCTGCAAGCGTAAAACATTCGCGGACAATTTGAATGTGCATTTGCCTCGTACATCGAGAACACTGCATAACAAACAAATGCCCTAGCTGTGACAGGTATAATATTATCTACATAAGTAACTGTATAAAATCAATCAATTACCTAATATAACTTTGAAAAACGACACATCATATTTATTACAATATTAAAGGGATTATAAACATTTATATAAAAAAAGCAAGGATGTATGCAAGTGTATTTATCTTAAATTGCCGCCAATCGGCGATTGAATACGCGCGATAAGTCAGTAGTAGCGTCAAAAGTGCGTTTGTTGCCGTATTTTAATTAATTATTAAGAAGTCGAGTAGTTCATTATTTTCGGCTTTTTAATTATTATCGCAAATAAGAGAGATTATGACGTAAGACGCATTACAAAACAGACAATAACCAAATTACAGTTGATATAAAATATAACGGAGCATGCGTGTGACGTTCTGAACCACTTTCAAAGCTGGTCCTTGGTGTGGGTAAGTGACACTGGTGGCAAGAAGATCAAAATGACACTAACAAAAGGAACACGCGGGAGTAGAAGAAGTTGCGATTGAGGAAACTCTATACTTATTCTGATCCTAACGGGAAAGCGCCTGAGTTATCAATTTGTGCTCCATCTTTTGACAAAGTGTATTTGCGTGAATGACAAAATTCCATAAACTCACCCCGTATATAATGTTCTGATCTCAATGTATATTATGCTATAGCACATAAGACCACGCGTGATTTCCACTCTAGTCAAACACTTATTATTAGTTAAGGATCAATAATAATTATAATAGGGAATTACCTAATACGTATATTATGAGTTGTATAATCTAAGACAGTGTTTTCCAAAAAATGTAATACTATTTTCTTTTGATTAAAATACTCGGTCTTCTAGTCATTGATTAAGTGGTCGCATTTTGCAGACACAACAGTAGCGCAACTGTTCACTGATCGGCTTCTGAACATGTTGTGGAGCGATCGCTATTTTTGCGAACGGAAAAATTCTACGCTCACTTAGTGACTGTATTCTGATCCGCATGTGCATTAACGCATTCCAGCACCAAAGTAACACAAAATTTTGAAAAACTTACTAGAAATGTAAGATAAACAAACCAAAGGATGTAGAAATAAATTTATGATAATATTTGAGTTAACCGTGTATTTTAATCGGAGTTGGAAACCCTTACACTTAAAACTACGCCGAAAAACAATGTATTATTCTTGCTTATTCAATTTAATCTAAAGAGATTGGTGATCACATAAACGAGAACGGTCCAACCAACACTTAACTGTTGCCAAGTGATCAGTTGGAGCTGGAAAGGTTTCCGATCCGTCTGCTGAATGCGACCAGAGTTTAAGGATTTAAGTTGGCAACATATCTGCTAGTGCATTTGATCTAAATTATTATACTTTTTGTTCTAATAACATTGGCGCCATATTCAACATTTAAATTTGTTCTTTGTGCTTTTTGCCCGCATTTTATTTTTTTAAAGATTATATTCTATACACATAATAAGAAATTTTATTTTAATAAATAAACTGTAGGAATTTATTTTGTGAATATTGCATTTGAGAATTGCCGTGTACATAACACATATTTAAAATAAATAAGTAACAAAGAGCAACAAACTGAGTTCAGCAAAGAGTCCTTAAAGTGTCTGCATATAAGCTCTCAACGTGAACCTGGCAGCGTCTGTAGAATTTCATCCATGTCCAATTTCAGTTGTAATTTTTCAATATAGTTAATACCTATTTAGAGTGAGACCGAAATATGTTTGACTAAAATGATATTTTAATAAGATTCTGTTAAATGAAATAGAAAAACACCAACGCTGTTATTTTAAATAAGTAGCACAAATTAAGTAACTTGCATGTCTAAATAAACTTTCTTAGAGTTGATCATATTGTATTTACCTACATCTTCCATGAGTTCTTGAACGCACTGTAATGTATCAAAATTCTTTTTCTCAATTGAAGTTTTCCATAAATTATAAATTATTCATAAATGCATTAATTTTGTCCGTGGCTATTATTATATTAACATGGCGGCCTTGAAAATTACTATTTAGGTGTTCAAGAGTATCACCAGGAAAGTCAGCCTAAGAATCCAAAGAGCATTGGAAGAAAGGTTTTATATTCTGATTTCTCATTTTGTAAGTATATCAAAAGGTCTGCTTTTAACTGAAAAATTCCATTCAAAACGTTATCGCTCGAAGGTCTTACTTCATACACAGTGGCCACTGGGAGTATATCGCCGATAATAAACGACTCAGTCTTGTCTATGTACGTGCCCCAACAAAACGTACTCTCCAGCCGCCACTGTTCATACAAATGTTTCTAAAAATACGTATCTGTAATGTAATGAATTTACAATTATAACGACACTGTCCATTAACATACTCCACTTCAAAAGGTAAAGAATTTCAGGCAAGAACTGTTCGGTATAGAAAACAATGCAGCCATTTAGCATTTGGCAATACTTCCTGTAACAGCCGTGGCACCATTGGCGCATATAATAACTCATTTCATCTAGTCAATAACATACATTACACAAAAGTATCAAATAATATTTTTCTGGCAATATTGGTATCTAATGGGGTACAAAATATTTTCTGTACTATCATTGCTTGTTTTTTTTATCTTATGAACGATATAAGCTGATCACAGTTAGCGATACCTGTATTTCAATATTTACTTCTGGAAAATCTTCGCCGTGTCATTTATTCTGCCTTGGATATTATCATTGGAGAGAAGGATTGTTTTCAAATTTATAGCTTTCGTTTCACCAGTCAATATTTCCACCATGTCAACAGCTGCTAGCAAAATTAAATCTTCAGCAAATGCATGCGGTTTAGTAGTATTGCTTTTCCATTAGTTTACTGCTTGTAAAGACAGCTTACTTTTCTTTCAAAAATTCTAGTTTTTTCTTTTTTTTCTGTATGTATGCTATTTAAATGTCGAAGTAACTTTGTTGGCTTCTATTTGTAAGATTTCTTCGTAAACTACGTATTGCTGGTTATCGAAAATATTTGTTAAACTCATATTTAAGATATTCATCAGTGTACAATTTGTTCTTCTTTGTATTCTTGCCACTTTAGGAAGCAGATAGTTCCAACGATCATTTAAAAATTTGTTCATATTTAGCGAAATAATAAAAATCAAAGAACGAATTAATATAGTATGCTACGCAGATGACGCAGTATTGGTAGCTAGTAACGAAGATGACCTGCAAAGACAACTCCACTCATTTACTATTAGGGCACAAGAATAACACATGCAGATTTCAGCGGAAAAAACCAAGTGCATGGTAATTAGCAGAGAACCACGCAGATGTAAACTAGAATTGGAGAGTAAAAGCATAGAACAGGTGATGACATTCAACTACCTGGGAGTTGAAATCATCAGTGAGAGAAACTTGAAGACAGAAGCAACAAAGCAAGCGATTAAAGCGATGAAAGTGAGTAGCTGTTTGAGACAAACCATATGGAGAAACGAATTTATGACTACAGAAGGCAAACTGAAAGTATACAAAACAACAGTGAGATCAATTTTAACATACGCAGTAGAGACAAGGGCAGACACAAAGGGAGCAAAACAGAAAATAGACAACGTGGAAATGAAAGTATTAAGATCGATAACAGGAGTGACACTAAGAGATCGACAAACAAACAGTAGCATACGAGAGCAATGTAACATACAAGACGTCAACAAATAGGTGAAAACGAGAAAGAAAAAATGGAACGAACACTTAGATAGGATGCGACCAGACCAACTAGCAAACATCTCTAAAAACAATAAGCCATACAGCAGAAGACCAGTAGGAAGACCAAAAAGGAGATGGCAAGACAATATACAATCAACAACAACCGAAACCGAATAAGAGGTAGACAAACAGGAGAAATCCTAGTCGTGCGAAGAAGAAGAAGAAGAAAGAACGAATGTAATACGCGTAAGTGAGACGTGAATATTTAATATTGCACACTTCACAACGCCGCACAGTCCATAACATGCAAATGATGCCGCAGCGAGCGTCTCCCTAGTTATATACACGCTAAAGGATGATTTCAGGAAGTCTAAAAAGATCTAGTATTGTACTGTCCTTTCTTGCTGAAAGTTTCGAAAAATGAAGGAACTTGCTCTATTTGATCACAGATGGCACATGTAACAAACACTTTTCTAATTTGAATTTGGTGTTGTTTTATTTTCTACAAATAAAATTGGGTAGGAATGAAAAAAAAAGGAGCCGTGAACAAAATTTTTACCGAAAGGGGGTATAGAAATTTACCCATGGGCAGAAAATTATAATTCCAAGAAGTGATTGGAGAACAATTGTCAAAAAAATACTCATTGTATAAAACATTAAATATATAAATTTCCTGGTTTTACAAAAAATATTATTACGGATGTATGGGAATATGGGTACTTGCATATTTTATAAAGTAAATATAAAATGGGGCGCCGTGTAGTTGTTGGCATTCCTGAATTCATAATTCAGCATTCTCTGACAGAAGTAAGCAACAAAATTGCAAATATAATCGGAAAAAAAAGTACAATGAACCGTGTAATATACGTATATATTAAACAACATATTACAAATTTCTTGAAATTACGTCTAGTCTCACAGTAAGACTAGACGTATAGTAAGACTTACTATATGGAAAAAGATACCATCACGTTTACATACACATATACATGATGATGCAAATTCGATACGTTTTATGCAACAATCTTTATTTATAGAGTTACTTTACAACCATATGTTTCATACTTGATAATATGCTAAATTTTCAGACTAATTGGATTCTAACTACATATTGCTGTAAACCCTACATTTTGAAAATGGCGGTAAGGGTGTTTAGATAAATTAATTAAAATAAGAGAAAATTAAAAAAAAAAATATTAAGAATTAATTTAATTATAGTATAAGTGTTATAATTCAATTGAATATCTATTTAAGTTTAAATATCAAAAGCTATACTAATCATTTAAGTAAGATGGGTTGCAGATACCATAAAGGATAAATTCCTTCGTTAAAAAATATTGCAAATAAAACAATATATATAAATGATTATTAATAAACTTTATTTAGAAAAGCTTAAATGTTAGATATACAAAGACTAATGAAGTATAATATACATGCTAAGTAAATGAATAAACTTTATTGTATAGAAACAATACATTTAAATGCTATTATATGAGTAGAATGACAGCAGTTGTGCCAATAAAAATGACATAATCTCAAATAAAAAATGTAAGTGTTGATATGAATAAGATAAATTCATAAATGGCTTTAACAATAAAAGTAAAAAAATGGAAATACGTACAGTCTGAATAAAAAAGGATATAACTACGATATTTATTATATTAGATTTTTAGATCGTAAATAAAAGATATTATGTACGATAATAAGTTTAAAATATATTCTTTAGTTCTTATATTTGTAGGTTTTGTGAGGTGAATTTTTAAACTTAAATACCTAGCGAAGATTTGCATTGCGGGCATTGTTGGATAGCTGTCGAAGTGAATGAGCAAAAATAACAACTTAAATTAAGCAAGAAAGAAATTCAACTAAGAGAGTGTCAGTATGACTAACTTTAAATTTAAGACAGAGGGCGCGAAAGTACCGATCTTCAATTGTTTGAAGATATATAAAGCGGGAACAAGACCGAACAAGAAGACTTCGACGTTGGCTTAGATCGCGGAAAAATCAAAAATTAACACGAAGCTCCTGCGGTATTCTATATACGCAAGATAAAATTATATCTGTATAATTACATATGCAGCAGGGCTATATGCACTGCTTATTCTTTTAAAGATTGGAGTATATTATTAAACAATAGAATTTAAATATATAATTTGTGTTTCTTTAGAAAATTTAAATAAAACAAAATGGAAAACATATACAAAAGGGAATTTGAAGAATTGTATAGTCAAACTAAGTGAGTTATGCAAAATTTGTATGAATTATAACATAGAAGTTTTATCTTAATTGTTTTTATTCAATGAATGTTCACTTTGTTTATAAACACTTTTGGCTTTCATTATTAATTAGAAGTATGTTTAATGATGTTGGATCAACCATAGAGGTAGTACGTGCAAATGTTTGCCCCAAATGGATTGTTGAGCATCATTAAAGATTTAAATAATCACAAGACAATTTAAATAACCGGACACAAATATACAAGAATATTTTGATGTGTGAACACTAAGCTGCTGGAGTAGTACGTGCAAATGTTTGCTTTGGTGAGGTAGTGCTTGCATTGTGTTCAATTTTCACTAAAAAATTCTTTTAAAGAAAAACAAATACATAGTGAACATACATTAAATCATTATCAATTCAATTTCATTCTTTAAAATAAACAATATCGCATTTAAAACAATCTTAAATAAGAATCACTTGGACAAAATTAGTTTAATGTTAATTATTATAAATACTCGAAATATATTCACTTAAGACATAGATATTGTGTTTAATTTCTTTACCCTATCCCATAATAGATGATTGCGATTAAAATGCCGTTTGCATAATTATTGATTAAAACACCGGTTACGGCGGTGCGGTTAGTACAAATTTGCGTTTTCCAACAACGATTGGCACTAATCATTGATTAATGACACCGTTAATCGAAGAAATTTTAACCGGTATTTCGAATTTTCCAGTACCTGATTAAATATTAAACAGTGATTAGGATTACACATGCCCATAACATAGGAGATTTGAATTTTTTATTGGCAGGGGTGATTAATAATTACTTTTATCAGTGGCCTTGAATGATAACAAAAGCTATAACTTTTATATTTATATTACTATTACTAGTATATATCTTGCCAAACTTTTATATAAAAATTAAAGATGTTAAAAAATAACTTTATCCTTTCGAAAGGACGTGACGTCGAGAATTATAAGCGATTAGAATTTATCGCAAAATTTAAACGTTAACTAAATATGGGGATATTGTACAGTGAGTATGTTCAGGGGTTTTTCGAGGCTGGATTACTTATCAAAATGAGCAAAAGCAGTAAAGGAAATAACCTAATTCTAGTGCTTGCGAAATATTGGGAACTTCATGCCACTATTGCTCGTCATTTGCACCGTTCTGAATTTGAAGTAAACCTCTTCGATATCTTCCTCACGAATTAACAAAAAATTGAACACAAAAGTAAAACAGTTCTATAATCGAGAAACTATAAACACTGCTAAAAGTGAAACAAATTTATTTCGAAACCTAGATATACGAGGTAGGCGCCATAAATTCTCGACCTGACAGGCTTATACAGGGTCAAACGTGTTCAAACTCCGTCACGTCATGCATGCACATACGCGAGGTGTCTAGCTCACGAAAATGTCTGACGTAACGAAAATTGAGTACCGCGCGGTCATTATATTTTTAACAAAAGAAGGGCATACATACACCTTATCACATTAGATGGCGTTTACGGTGATTCATCTCCTTCGTATTCAACTGTAAAAAAGTGGGGAAAATGTTTCCGTTTCGGTCAAGAATTCCTGGAAGATGCTGATCGGTAGGGTCGACCAATTGATGTGATAAAGCCTCAACAAGATTCAATTATTGAACATGAAACAAGTGTTCGCCGAATTCTCGACCAATTGAAGTGATAAAGCCTTAACAAGTTTCAATTATTGAACATTTGTGCTAGAAGATCGCCGTTTGAAAGTGAAGGAATTAGCAGTGATAACAAACATTTCCGAAACAAGTGTTTTCTGAATTCTCCATGACCCTTTGGGTATAATAAAATTAGTGCTAGATGGATACCGCGACTTCTTTCTGCTCTCCAACGTGAACGTCGAGTCGAATGTGCGCAATCGTTTTTAAGTAGGTATATGTGGAGGCGACCCAAAACCGATTTTGGAGTCCATTGTCACAGAGGATGAAACAATGGTTCTGTTTTACGATCCTCTATCGAAAAGAGAGTCCATGGAATGGCGAAGACCTGATGAACCTCGTCCCAGAAAGGCGAAAGTCGTTCAATCAACGAAAAAGGTGATGGCCACAATATTCTGGGATTATGAGGGTATTTTGCTAATTGACTTTAAAGAGTGCAATACAAGTGTGAACATATTATGCGTCTTTGTTGCATAAATTAAGGGACAGTATTCGTGCAAAACGTCGTGGAAAATTGACAAAAGGTGTGCGATTATTGCACGACAATGCTCCCGTTCATACTGCCGCCATTTCACAAGCTGCTATTCGCGAATGCGGCTTTCAAGAATTGGAACATCCACCGTATAGTCCGGATATGGCTCCTTGTGATTTTTGTTTGATTTCTAATTTAAAAAAAAACCTTAGGGGACGTAGTTTTAAGGACGACAGTGAGTTGCAAGCAACTGTTATAGAACATTTTGAGGGGAAAACTTCAGATTATTTTTACAAGGGTATCGAATTATTAATTAATCGTTGTAATAAATGTATAGAAGTTAGGGGAGATTACATTAAAAAATAAAAATTCTTATATTGTTCCAAGTTTCTTTTTTGTATATCAGGTCGAGAATATATGGCGCCTACCTCGTACATACATACATACATACATGTAAAAAATGTAAAGAACTATAAAAGATATAAGAAACAAAATAAAATAAATACATTAATATTTTACTTAGACGGCCACTGTATAAAATAGTCGTCTGTTCTTTTTTGCTTAAGGCAACTTAAGATTTTTTTTCAATACAGAGTTTTCTAATGTATTAATTTCTTTGAAGATTTCATCTTCTACACCCGTATTCATTTTCCCTCTCTCTTGCTGCATAGTGATGGTTGATTAAAGCCTCAAGATTTAAAACTTCATTGGTCACGAGGTCATCAAATCTTTCCAATCTTTCTTCTGATAAAAGGTCGCACCAATTTTCATCAATCATCGGCAAATGTTAAAACCAAAAGAGAATGAGAAAGTGAAAATAAAAACTAGTAAAAATGTACCTCTTTGACTTCTTGCTCTGTTGTAAAATGTCTAACTTCTGCTTTCTTGTAACAATTGACAATTGTTTACGTCTTGATGTCTATCCAGGCAGCGTACAAAAAGTGGATAGCATCTAAAACCGAGACTTTTGGCGAAGTCGAATTTGCGCTGTCCATCAGTGACAGATATTGTTGGACCACCCGTTTCCTGTAGCCTTGCTTCAGAACTTTTATTATTCCTTGATCGAGGTGTTGAAACATGCTTGTGGTGTGGGTTGGTAGGAAACCCAATTTTATGTTCTTTTTAGATTTACTTCCTTTGGGTGCGCAGCGCAATTGTCTACGAGCAAAGTATTTTGCGATTTTTTAGTTCAACGTCTCACTCTTGAAGCTATTGTATAAATCGGTCACCAGTCATCAATGCACACACTGACACGCACACACACACACAGAGAGACATTTTTTAAAATCCACTTTTTACGCAAAAATATGTTTATTAAATTTTCTAATACGTAGTATAAGGATGTATTGTGATGAAAATTTTCGACCTCGAGATTTTTACAGGTGTCAACGTTTTGAAGTCCCTTGATACCAAAAAAGTGGTTATTAAAAAACGTGTCTCCCTCTCTCTCTGTGTGACCACGATAGCGGTCAAACCGCTATAGCTATCAATTCCAGATTTTGTATTTATGAGTATAATCTCCCTCTTGAAATAAAATCGGCATACCGGAAGTAGTAGTTTACTTAAGAGGGGCGTTTACCTATCGAAAATTAAGGCATCGCCGTTTCGCGTTTTTTAAACTCTTTTTGTAATTTTAGAATCTCAAATTTGGGTTAGTGATGCAAAAGGCATCAATTTATAATGTCAAGTCCGTTTTTGTACTAATTTATTTTCTTAAAAAAGTTATGTGTCTTAGAAATAACCACAAAAATGCATGAATTTGATTAATGTCTACTAACTAAGGCATGTACACAAAAGAAAAAAAACGACCTCTACGCGCTAGCTGCTCATTTGATGTACGATATAAAGAAAAAATCAAATTTATGTACTTATTTTTAAAGATAAAAAACATTAAACAGTAAACCTTGTCACACACATTTCACACAAGATTTTACGCGTCGTCTATCCCCAGTTTACGGCATCTCTACCGGTCCTAGCGAAGACGAAAATCAATCGGAAGAAATGCGAGTGACAGTTTAATTACAAACTGTCACTGACATTTAAATGTCATATATACCTATAATATTCGAGTGTATAATAATATAACAGTTATGGGCAAGCGAAAATTGGCTAATTATAAAACATCAACAACATCAACAGTTCCGTAAGTACTCATTCTTTATACATATGTTTCCCATCTATAGTATTCCTTAATCTATGAATACAACCGAAGCGCTGTGAAGGAAACCGAATATCGTGTAGCTTCACTTACTCACACCTCCTTGCGTCTACCCGTCCCGCGAGTAATTTAAGTTGCATAAGTTTCTATTTGTTGGTAAACGCCCGTCTGAAGTGAAAAAATTTAATTTTGCCAATATTTTGTCAACTACTATGTTTAAGGTGGCCGTTTAATAGAAAGAGAATCGTCACATTGCTCTATCCTTTTCTAACCATTAGGCGTGTATTATGTGTTGCATACGTGACTGTATTTTAATTAGCCATCTGGTTGCCAGTAGCAGCGATATTATTTGTAAAACAAATTTATTGGATAAAAGATGGCAGTACTAACGCCACGTATCTCTTAGATTGAACCAAATTATACAGAGACTGGCAGACCAGACCGTTGTTTTTTTTGTGTATGAGGCAAAAAACAGAGTTTTTGTCTCATACACGATTTAATAGAATATGTGTCTATTTTGAAATCATTGATATTTACCCTAAATTGTAAAAATGCAAATTGCGTCCTTACAAGAATAATAGGAACATACTGTTACATATAATGTTTGTTTTGTAAATACCTATGTAGATCTGTCCTTTATCTATTTGATTTAGATAATAAATAGGTATTTTTTAGTGATTATTGCATTTTTGAAAAAGGAATATATAGGCTGATTCAATTTTGATGGTCACCATGGGTATTTCGCTTATTATTTGGAATGGAGAGTAGGTTTGAGTTTGGCAAAGTTGGTAAATTTTGTGTTTTGTTATGTAACTTGAGCATGTACCATGTCTTAGTTGGAAGAATTAGATTAGTAGATGAGAAGTAACACTTGAGCGCGAAATACATAGTTACCAAGTATGTTGTCAATGGTTAGTTTTTTCAAAATGTGTAATGGATACAAAAGTATTCAGAAGTAAGTTTGGAACAACTTTTGCATAAAAAAATCTACTTTCACAGAGGCAGTACATTTTTATTCTTATAGATAAATAGTTTTTTTATAGAAGTATTTCGCCAAGTATTTATTCAAATTTGACTAAAAAATGAACTGTTTATTTAAGAAAACCCATAAGTAGTGAACCTGTCAATGTAAGAAACACAAGGCCTATTGTGTGTGTAAAAGTAAGAAAAAGAGAAACAATCAATATACCTATTTCACATACCTATAACACTCTAATTAAATAGGTTAAATCTACATGTGTGCTCAGAAAGTAGTGTTGGATATTATAAAATGCCCTCTTTGTATTACTTTTGATACCGTATCAGCTATTAGAATGCCCGATTCAGTTGGAAAAAAATTTGAAAGACCACCCTAAAATTTATCCAACAGTGTGGATTTCCCACGTTCATAATAATTTACTAAAATATAATTAAAAACGAGATCTGCAGAATATTGAATTAAATTTCTTACGTATGTAAGTAATTTTTATTATAGGATTGAAGAAAATAGATTAAAAATTTTGTATAGGTACCTAAATAACTTGCCTTATAATTAATACTAGTGGTCGACCAGTGGCCGAAATTTGATCTCAATTCATTAAATTTTTAAGTTTGAGTTATTGAGGTTCTTTTGTCAAAAAGTATACTTCTATAACCATTGCATACAATTTTTTTCAATTTTCTATTACGTCAGCTGCGAGCGTGTAGAAATACGTCATTATGCATTAATTTTCGAGTTAATTAATTAATGTATTTGTTTGCAAAAAAAAATTTCTCTCACTGTTTGACCATGATAGCGGCCAAACGGCAAAAGCCATCAATACCGAAGTGTATATTTAGGAATATAATCTCCCTCGGAAATCTGATTATATTTTCAGTGAAATCGATAAATCGGGAGTAGTACTTCATATCAGTGAAGAAAACAAATAATAGCAATATCTCGTCAATTACTAATTTTAGGCAAATATCTAAAGTATAACAATGTGATCAAGAGTAAATTAGAAAACAATTTTATAAAATAATTCCTACCGGAAGTAGGTGTTTACTCTGATCGTAAAACAGGTTTTTGCGAATATATCGCAAGTCATGCATTCTAGACAAACATATCGAGTGTATGAAAATATTGAAAGCTCAATTTTGAATATTTTTGTAATAAGAAATTTCCAAAATTCGAACTGAAAGTACCTAGCAATTTTATTCTAATCGAATATCAATTTTTTGAAAATATCACGAAAATTATGCATTTTATACAGTATAAAAGTATTTAAACATGGATTTGGAATATTTTTGTAAAAAAAAAATTCAAAATTCGGACCGGAAATAACACTTTCGCCAGTGACGGCTGTTTTAGAGAAGCAATTAGATAGACAAGACTGATTCGTTTATTATCGGTGATATGGTCGGCTACTGGGAGTATATCAGCAATAATAAACGAATCAGTCTTGTCTATGTAATTGCTTCACCTAAACGAACTCATCAGACTGCAACTGACTTTCACTCTTATCGAATAGCAGTTTTTTGAAATATCTCGCAAATTTGCTTTTTATATAAATTTCTTAAGTAACTTGACTACAGCACCATTTATCGGATCCTTGCCTAGCTATGAACCATCGTCTCGACAAAATAAATATATTGCGTGAATATGACCTCAATCGGTCAAGTCGTTTAGAAGCTACAAGATCGCACACAAACGTACCAACGATTTATATATATTTGAAAATATATATATATTTAAAAAAAATTGTTTAATTATAATACACCATTTCTACACTTTCTCTAATCTTCAAATAATTTAACTTACATCATTTCATCGTATAATTTTAGAATACTTTCTTTAAATAATATGTCATTCTCAATTTTAACATTTTTTTGAAAATATTTGACCAAAACACGTGTTCAGAAAAAAATCATTTTCACATTGTTTTTAAAAGTAAAAACATAAACTTTGGTGGTGCTTGTAGCCAAGAAAATTCTGCATCATTTGGTATAAGTTGACTCGACAATACCTCAAAAACGTTTTTTCAAAGCCTACTTCTACTAATTTTGATATACCAAAAACTTTTTTTTTTTTTAATGGAAGTATTTTATTGTGGCATTTTGTTTCTTTTTTTTTCTCTTTAATTTTTGTTAACAATGTCCTGTACCTATCTTTTGTAGTTTCTGAGATAATCACTATAGGAGCAATTAGCGGTCTAATAAAAACTACGAGCGTTGTTGTTCTATGCGCCGAAATATTCGTTCAACCAATGGAAGGCTGGAATGGTGCCCGACCTCTTTATTCAACTGTCAAACAAAGTAAAGGTTAAATCCACTATCCCAAAAGTAATAATTTTACAGAATGAAGGGCATCGCGTTTCAGTTTTTTTTAATTTCGGCAATATCCAGTTGCAGTATTTCATTTCTTAAACTATTGGTTAACAACCAAATATAATAAAGCATAAGTTTACTGACATATTTGAAGATGCCGCCTCTCTAAAAGGTGTATGAAACAACGCTGCTATCTTCAATTTAATTTGCTTAATTGCTCGTATTCTTTTATTGTTGAAGCTTTCATAACAGATGCCTGTAGTTTTTCAAAATTATAAATTGATGTCCTACAACTTTAATAGAAATAAATTTTGCAACAAAATAACGCAATTTAAATAACCTACAACTATTGTGCAACGTAACAACAATCAAAAGTAAGAAAAACAAATTTCATTAACGAATATGTTCAACATAACCACAAGTTTGTGCAATGCACGTGAGTATTCTGTTTTCCAAAGAAGTACTAATGTTGTATAAAACTTTTACATATTCTTATAAACTCTTCTCTGATTATAATGTTCATGTCTTCAACAAGATTTGAAAATCCGTCCGTAGAAAACGAAGATACTCTCCTTCATTAACATTTTCATCAAAGACATAAGGTCCAATTATGTAACTACCAATAACTACCACTGAATGACCAACAATTTTGAAAGTTTGCAGGTGTGATAAAGTGAAGGTTTTTATGTGTTATAATAACGAAAATTGTGACGATTAACGTATCCATTTTAATAGAAGGTACCTTCGTCGGTAAACAACAAAAAATTGGGAAAGTCAGGCTAATTTATCTGCTGCCCATTGACAAAAATGTAATTAAAAACAATGACAAAATGTTTTTTTTTTGGACGTGTTTTGGTCAAAAAATTAAAAAAAAAAAATTAATAACTCAAAAACTATTGCCCCAATTTTGAAAAGGAAAAACAGCTGAATAGACAATTTTAAACAGTACTAAAAAATCCAAAAATTTATAGAGTGTCATTTAAAAAAATAAATTCCATGCATTTCCGGTGAAACCGGAAGTGCGTCAGGGCTTAATGTATTTTTAGAATATGCGCCTTAAGCAACCATGAAACTTTCTCTAATTGTTTTTTTTTATTTAAAACATAAAGGAGCAATCAAAGAAACGGCTACTAATGACTCACCCTGTATATTGCAACATACTGTACATATGTTAAATGTAAATGTAAATGTAAATATGGTTGAACAATAGGTACTTGAAATACTCTGTTGGCCCGATATTTTCAGTAGATTTATTATTAAATGAGAATCCAAGACGCCTGAGTTCTATTTTCGATTTTTTGTAATTGAAGAGCATGTTGTTTGTAACCTTTTTTTCTTTAAAGATACTCTTTTCATGCCTGACAAACACATATATAACGTAACTGAGTATGACGGAGTAAGCAATTTACAGTATGTCGAGTCTATATTTGCCGTAGACATTCAAATTTTGCAACACTCAACATGCCTAACAATAACCGATCGTTGGCAGCGCCCTCTGTTTAAGAATTGCTGACCTACCACAGTGATTATAATAAACGAAATCTACTTTTCCCATAAGAATATGTCTCTTAGATACAAATCAATCGGAATTTATGGGTGAAAACATTTAAAAGCACAAGACAGCTATAAAATACGCTTAATTGCTTTGTATCAAGCATCAAAAGAAAGAGAATTTATTTCTCCAGGGGGTAAGCTATCTAATATCTGGCAATTATCTATATATTCCAAGAAATTACGGAATAAACTAGCAGATTTTTGGTATAAAAACTTCCTGTTTTTTAACATTTTTTTCCACATTAATCGAACAAACTTCCCTTATTAAAACCACCTAGTCCCCTGGAGATAAGTTTGTAGATTATGCTCGTATTTTTTTTTTGTAATTTTGTGGCTTACTAACGGTTTCTGGTGCAATATGTTCGCAACATGTTTGCAATGTAATTTAGATGGGCGAGATGGCCACCTTAAACCAATTTATAAAGAATTCGTATGTATTCAGACTTAAATTTGAGAAGAATATTATTATGAAAGTTTTTCGAAATTCCTACCGGAAGTAGATCTTTTACTGTTATCGAAAATCAATTTTTTGCCAACATTTCGCAAGTCATGCTTTTTAGATAGGTACGTTACGAGTATAAAAGTATTTAGAACTTAATTTTCATTTTTTGTATCAAAAAAATTTGAACATTTGGACCGGAAGTAAAACTTTTACTCTTATCGAATAGCGACTTTTTGCAAATATGTCGTAAATTATGCATTCTATATATATTTATCAGGAGTACAAAAGTAATTAGAGCTGGATTTGGAATATTTTTTGTATAAATGGAATTTCAAAATTCGGACCGGATGTAACACTTTTACTCTTAGCGAGTTGCATTTTCTTTCGAATATCTCGTTAAAATTTGGCTTATTTTTCTATGAAATAAAACTATTTGAAACAATTTTGTATAATTTGAAAGGCTCATTCGTATAATTTTTTTTTAATTCTTTATTTGAAAAATAGCACAATTTATTTTTTTAAATGAAGAAAATACAACGAGAAAATACTATAATCTAAAAAAAATGTAAATACAGGGTAAATAATAAAATATTATCATGAGAATATAACTCAACAAAGAGGAAAACTTGTATAATTAATGTAGAGAACACATTTGTAGTTGGAAATAGAAATATATACAACTGCATATGTGCCTATCTGAAAAACACATTTTTTAAATATATTATAGAGTCTTTGTTTACTCCCGAGCAAACTTTAAATCACTTTTTTGTTATTATACACTCTGTATATAATATTTACGTTAATCTTCGAACCGGACCCTTTTCTTGAATTGCATGTACCGCATCTGCTATTTGGTAAACATTGTAAATTATTCCCGAGATACACTCAACTTTTTCTTTATTGTATCTTATTTTATTACTTAATGGCACTCCACCGAAACTAGGGGCCCACTTGACCCCTAATAAATATTGTAGGCAGTTAGAAATATTTAAAGAAAGTTTGACTGTAATTTTATGTTATGAATTTTAGTGTACGCTTCGCTTTGTGGCCATAAATCAATATTCGTTTTATATAACAAATTAACAGTACAGTGTGTAATGCGCCATTTATTTCTAATATTATTGAGTTCCTTAAAATACATCTAAGCTTCAAGAAGGGCTCCGCATTTTCTGTAATAACAAATTAACAGTACAGTGTGTAATGCGCCATTTATTTCTAATATTATTAGGGTGATACTTTGTTTATTTTAATAATTAATCTATATATCTATATATTTGAAATTCCTTTTCTGACCGAATAAATAGAGTTTACGCACTTATATTGCCCCTTTAGTGCATACCTGTGCTTTATAATCATTTACAATAATGTGTAAGACGGAAAGAGAAGTATACGACTTGCAACGTACTCTCCCTCTTACTTTAGAAGACCGATATTCATTCATATAATTACCTGCTCGATCCAGTTCCTTCTACAATTCAGTGAATAAATCGTTTGCTTGACTTTCGTCTTTCGACCCTGCTACGTCTGCAACCCCATGGCAACGAACTAAATTTTAATTTTAGTGTAATCCGTACATTTAGCGACATCTATATAGCTATAGATTTCGAACTCTAGCTAATTTCATACCTATTGAAATTTTTACCGACTATAACCGGGCCTTAAATTAGACTTATCAAACTCTTGTATTAAATCACGGTTTTCTCTTACTGAAAACGTTTTTGGCGGCATCTTTTAAACTCACTTAAACATACGTACAGCTCGCAGACTGAGACCTGGCCGATGAGATGACCTTCCCACAAGATGCGCAGTGAATTCTTATAATATTAGGATAAGCACGAGCAGCTGGTCATTTCCTTTTTCCGAATACTTTCTCTGTCTCGCACTGACCTATAAGACTCCGCCCATCGGCCAAGACTCAGTCTGTGTACTGGACGTATCAGTACCGTAAACGCGTAAACATACTTAAAGAAATAATAAAAAATCTGGGTTGTCGTGAATTGCATGTGCTAGTGTGCAATCAAGTTCGAGTCTTGGTTTTAGTTTTGTTAATCTTTTTCCGTTTTTTTTTGTATTATCGTCCTTCTGTCAAACTAAAACCTTTCTTCAGAATTCAATTGTACAATTGCGTGTTGTGTATAGTGCATCAAACAGTAGATCTACTAGCTGACCCGGCATTATTTCTAGTGAATATTTTGGTAGTCTAATAAAAAATAAGTAACTTATTGTAAGTGTGTGGGGATGTGGTATATGATTGAAAGAGGAATGGAGCGCTGTGAACGATGACGGCCTATAAAAATAGCAAAACACCAAACATTCATTTTTTGAATTCATTGTACTTTTATTATCTTAACTAATAAATTTCTAATTACATCTCTATCACAAATAATCACAATTAAAAAAAAAAACTTTATCAGTCTCTTAGTGCAATGGACTGTACGATATTTTTAGTGAGTCCATCTTTAGCCAACACAAACAAACTGCATGGTTTACCCACGCAAGAACATGCCACGTATAATTGTCCGTGTGAAAAACACGATGTGCCCAAATCTAAGCCACAAACAGACATCGTTTGACCTTGATGAGAATATACTTAATATGAGAGTTGCACTAAGAAAGTAAAATGATAAGTATAAGTGTCACTGCTGCGATCGACGCACAATCAATAATAATGGCCGAAAACGTTTTAGGCCCTAAACTTTAGTGAGTGAGAGAAAGCTTATTGTGTGAGAAAGACAGGATTCGTTCTCATCCCTACTCTGTGCTGTTTACGGGGTGAGAAGTGACACCGGTAGACGCCTGGCGGGAATAACTGATCGAGTGGTAACTGATCAATTATCGACCGCCGAGAGTAGAACATTATTAAAGTACTAATATTGCTATTAAAAAATAGGGGTTGGTGGTGGAAGGTTGAAAATTTAGAGTTGTATGTATCTTTTAATGCCGAATCATAAAAAAAATAAAATACAAAATTTTGTCCAAAAAACAAACAAAATTTTTTTGGGGTGGACCACCCTTATCATTTAGGGGTATGAAAAATAGTTTACGTCCTATTCTCAGACCTGCTGAATATACACACAAAATTTCATAAGAATCGGTCAAGCCGTTTCGGAGGAGTTTTGTGACAAACACTCTGACACGAGAATTTTATATATTAGATAGATCTAAGGTAGGGAACAAGAAGCGTATTTTTCCAATTTCCATTAAAACGCCGGTTAGCGCAATCATTGATTAAAAGACCGGTTAGTACAAATTTGCTTTTTGCAACATTGGTAGGCACTAATTATTGATTAAGAACGTGATAAGTATTATTTACACCTCACACATGCGCATTACGAAAGAAATTTGAATTTTTATTATTATTGACAGCTGTTCTGTTTTCATGTGCATTTGTTTGCTGTGTGAATGTATTTTTTGGAAGTAATTAATAATTATTTTTGTCAGAGATTTAGTAATTTTATTGCTTCTTCTATATGAAATGAAGAATATACTTAATCAAAAATAAAAATAACGTCATATTGATTGATAATCATGAATATATTATCTTTTCTGATGAGGACGATTCAGTTTTGAAAGTTTCTTAATTCTAATACAATTCTGGGACAATTGTTCAATTTTTTTGACGGTGTAATTAGGATAAACTGAATTAAGTTTTTACTTTCAGCTAGCGTTTATACAACATATTTATTGTCTACTAAATTTCTGTACAACCGGTGTTTTCTTCTATTCCTTCTGTGGCATTGATTTCTGATTAGAAATTTCTACTGATAATGGAATATTTAATAAGCCGGGCGTCATATAATTGAAGATTGCCCTCCTTCTGTAGATAAACCTGTTATTTCAATGGAATTGTTCCTCTTATCACTTTTCTACACCCACAAACTCATATATCTACACATAGTATGTCTGTGATCTTTAAATATTGTATGTGTGAAGGTCATGGGTCATGGCCATTCGTATCTGTGTCATACTAAAATAGTTTTAAGAGTCAGAACTTATCAAAAGTGTGTTTGAGAAAAATAAACGCTCCCCTGGATTCTTTTACTTTGTTATGTGTAGTATGTATAAGGAAATATTATGATGGTCAATATTATCGACTTACACATAGGTATTCCAAATAAATTTATATGTATGTTTGCGTGTTACTACGATAGCGGTCAAACGGTTCAAGCTACCAATATCAAAATTTATATTTATTCACAACTTGCGGCGCAAATATTATTGTTAGTTTCAAAAGTTTGTGCATAATATGCGTTTTCGATATCTGAAGAAAAAACACTAGCGCATCTATTTCTTATAAAGTTACAATTCTAAATTTTATTTTTTCTAATGTGTAAAGAATTTATGTTGATTAAATTATTGTACAAGAGTTACTTTATGGATTAATATTTAAAATCTATTCAAAATTAGGACTAAGTGCGAAGTTTGATATAACCCCTGGTAAACTCTAAACTAATTAGAGCATATACCTATTTCATGCTATTTTCTTTGAAACATGAAAGTAATATGATTTGATTGTGAAATTTAAAGTAAAATGTACTACTACTTTTAAAATTTATTGTGAAAGTAGATACCGTAAAATGGGGTGACTTTGTGCCAGCCGGGGCGTGATTGTGCCACTACGTGTTGATCGTGTATATTCGTACCATATCGGCACATCGATTCACCTACCGCCCCGAACTCTTGTTCAAGAATACCGATATTAGAGGCGAATAGAATGAAATGTATGGTTTGTGTATGCAATACCCTCCATGTCTGTTCCGTCAAGTTATTAAGTTGGTGAGATTTTGCAAAATTTTCGTTTTATCGCATACTTTCTCCTGGCTTGCCTAAAGTGTTTTAATAATGACCGTTTCAAAGTTCACACGTAATTAGGTGTTATATAGGTTATCTTTTAAAGAATACGCAGTGGTCGAGTAGTGCAAAATAACCTGGGTGTGTCACCTTGAATAAGATTCCGACAATATAAGGAGGGAATTTGTGCCACTACCTATTTTGAAATTCAGTTTATACGCTTAATTATCTTTATTAGTTACTATTCTATGTGAGAATTGGCTGTTCTTTTGTTTTATTTTGGTTTGTAAGAATATCTAGTTTTTGTTATATTTTATAAATAAAAATTTTTTTTCATTAAACCTTCTATTTGGGGCGAGATTGTGCCACAAAAATAACAGAGATAAAACTAATTGGGGTGAAATTGGGCCATGTCACTCATACCATACAGTTTCACTATAATATGAAGCTGGGCCTGGCACATTTTCAGCCTGTAAATAGGCGACATTGTGCTAAAACGGTAAACAAGTAGCTGGCACAAAGCCACCCCATCCTATGGGGGCAAATTGTGCCAATTGTTATAAATAATTTTAGAAAAACGAATGAAAATTTCTAAGTCTTTTTTACACAATTTAGTAACCAAAGGTTCAAAGTACATCGTTAATTTTTACAAACATTTTTGGTGTCTATAATTGTCCGAAATTCTTTGAAAACCATAAAAAGTGGCATAAAGCCACCCCATTTTACCGGTATCAAAAAAATACAATTTTCAAGTTATAAATATACCAAAATTAGTTGCAGAAATGAATTCGCACTATTTCCAACACAAATGACAAGTGGTTCTATGATACCATCTATTAATCAATCTCAACATTCTTTTTTCTAGTGAGTAGCCTTTCATTGTCCATGACTATTACAGCATTATCTGGAAATGTATGTCGTATTTGTTCAAACCACTCGTCAAAGATAAGAGTACCAATCTTTGACGCTGTTTGGGTGGTGAATTTAACATTTGCTTGAACTTGTCTAAATTTTAACAGTGATTTGTATTCTATACTAACTGGCCCGGTAGAAGTTGTTCTGCCCTTTCCGGTAGGTGGCGCAATGATATATATATGCAGGGTGAGTCATTAGTAGCCGCTTCTTTGATTGCTCTTTTGTGTTTTAAATAAAAGAAAAAACAATTAGTGGAAGGTCCATGGTTGCTTGCGACGCATATTGTAAAAATACTTTAAGCTCTGACGCACTTCCGGTTCCACCGGAATCCACGTAACTCAATTTATTTAAATGACACCCTATATATTTTTGGATTTTCTAGTACTGCTTTAAATTGTCTGTTCAACTGTTTTTTCTTTTTCAAAATTGAGCCAATAGTTTTACAGTTATTAATTTTTCTTAAAAAATATTTCACCAAAACACGTGTTCAGAAAAAATCATTTTCACATTGTTTTTAAAAGTAAGAACATTAACTTTGGCGGTGCTTGTAGCCAAGAAAATTCTGCATCATTTGATATAAGTTGCACTCGACAATACCTCAAAAAACTTTGTTTTTTCAAAGCCTACTTCCTGAAAGTTTCACATACCAAAAACATATTTTTTTTTAATGGAACACCCAGTATTTTATTGAGGCATTTTGTTCCTTTTTTATTCTCTTTCATTTTTGTTAGCAATGTCCTATACTTATCTTTTGTAATTTCTGAGATAATCACTATAGGAGCAATTAGCGGTCAATTGAAGAACTACGAGCGCTGTTGTTCTATGCACCAAAATATTCGTTCAACCAATCTAAAGCAGCAATGGGGACCGACTTCCTTAGTCAACAGCCAAACAAAGTAAATGTTAAAACCAACTATCCCAGAAGTAATAATTTTACAGAATGAAGAGCATCGCATTTCAATTTTTTAATTCCGGCAATGTCCAGTTGCAATATTTTATTTTTTACACTGTTGGTTAAAAACGAAATAAAATAAGGGTTATGTTTACTTTCATATTTGAAGATGTCTTCAAAAAGTTTTGAAAATCCGTCCATAGAAAGCGTGATAGATACTCTTTTCCATTAACATTTTCATCAAAGAAATAAGGTCCAATTATGTAACTACCCACTATTCCACCCCACACATTTAATGACCAACGATTTTGAAAGTTTGCAGGTGTGATAAAGTGAGGGTTTTTATGTGTTATAATAACGAAAATTGTGACGATAAACGTATTCACTTTTATAGAAAGTGGCTTTGTCGGTAAACTACAAAAAATTGGGAAAGCCAGGATAATTTATCTGCTGCCCACTGACAAAAATGTAAGCGATTCTGAAAATTTCTTTCATCTAACCCTGTGTATGAATATGCTACGGATGAATTACATATTCCCTAATTATTCTGGATTCTCAAATTTGACTTAATCGAACTGGCGACTAATTTTCGTAGTACTGGTATGCGGATGTTCGACTACACTCGCAAGTACCATAAACGTCTTACCCTCACCAGTTATTGGTTTTTCCGCTTTTTTTTCATATTCAGTACATTCTGTTCACTAAAACCGTTCCTTTATACTTTCGAAGGTTTCTGACTTCGGTTGACTTCTACCAGAGATCGCTGTGCATAAAGCCTGGATGCTAGCAAAGAGTTTCTTTCAGATTCCCCTAAAACGTCAATCATATCTATTAACTCTTTATGAGAATAATTCATTTGGATGATAACTAATACCGATGCTTTTATAAATTTGACATAAATGTTTACCGACTTTCTTTAACAGTTGACTCAGACAGTCAGCCGCATTCCAGCCTTTATTGGACGAATATTTGGGTGCATAGAACAGGGCTCGTAGTTGTTTATTTGAACGCTAATTGCTCCTGTAGTAATTATCTCAGAAATTACAAAAGATAGGTATAGAACATTGTTAACAAAAATGAAAGAGAATAAAAAAAGGAACAAAATGCCACAATAAAATACTGGGTGCTCCATTTAAAGAAAATAAGTTTTTGGTATGTGAAAATTTCAGGAAGTAGGTTTTGAAAAAACAAAGTTTTTTGAGATATTGTCGAGTGCAACTTATACCAAATGATGTAGAATTTTCTTGGCTACAAGCACCACCAAAGTTAATGTTTTTACTTTTAAAAACAATGAATAAATGTTTTTTTTCTGAAGGCGTGTTTTTGTCAAAATTAACTCAAAAACTAATCGCTCAATTTTGAAAAAGAAAAAGTAGTTAAATAGACAATTTAAAAAAGTACCAGAAAATCCAAAAATATATAGTGAGTCATTTAAAAAAAAAATATTTTCATGCATTTCCGTTGAAACCGGGAGTACGTTAGAGCTTAACTTTTAGAATTTGCGCCCCAAGCAACCATAAATCTTCCACTAATTGTTTTTTCTTTTATTTAAAACACAAAAGAGCAATCAAAGAAGCGGCTACTAATTACTCACCCTGTATGCATATATATAATATATAATATCTTGGCCACAGCGCCGCCTATCAGATCCAGATTTTGTGATTTTATTTTTTGGCCCTAAACCAACATATATTGTAAATGTGAGTCACTTTGATCCATAAATGTAGAATTTGTTAATAACATGATTACAGCGCCACCTATCGTAACCTAGCACAGTTATCAACCAGCGTGTCGACAAAAATTGGTCCAGTCGTGAAGAAGTTACACGATCATTAAAAGACACACCATCGATAATGTACAGGGTTATTTTTTTGAAGTGTAAACTTCTTTAGGCGCGTTGCGCTGATTGTAGGCAGTGAACAAGACTGACCTGCAACGCTCGGATATGTAAGGCTCTTCGGGTAAAGTCGGTTAAGGGAACAAGATAAATAAATATATCATATAGAGGTATTTAATTTCAATTAAATTGAAATTTAAATGAATAAATAAATTCATGTCCCAGAGCAGATGTGAACGGGAGCCGCCTGGGTGAGAGGCCAGCACTTAACCATTAGACCAAGGGCGGGAGTCAAAAGCCAGTATTCATATCGTCTATTTATATATATATATATATACAATTTTTTAACGAGTGAAATCAGTTGCCACAGCGCCATATCGATGCGCGCTGTCGCATCTGATTTCACTCGTTTAAAAATTGCCACATGCCACATAGTCACCACGCCACTTCCATGCCACGTACGTACCATTTCGGTGCGCGTCTCGACTAATAATGCTTGCGGCCGAGGCAAGACAATCTCGAGTACGTTAAAGTTTTTCGCGGACAAGATATACACACAATTTTTTGGGCAACCGTTAAATTTTTCAATAGATTTAATTTAAATTGAGACACAATTTAATTTAATTTAGTTCTAAAGGTGCTAAATTAAAGTGGTTTACTTGCTTTACATGCGTTACCATGGAAATGAGACGAATATAATAAACTACAAATACTTGATAGTTGTCAAAATAAGTCGTAGAATGTGTGATTAAACATGTGTCAAATGTGTATTTACTTTAACGGCCGCTGCCATAGCAACGGCCGCGAAATTGTATTTCTCGAACTGTGTTGCGTTCGCGAATTGGTAACTTCGCGGACGATTATTTAAATGTAATATAGAACGAAAAAAAAGTTGTATTTCGTATTATTAACCTCGCCCTGATGAAGTTTACACTTCTGCTGTGTGGTTTTAAGCACACCCATTTTCTTGTTTTAAATCATGACATAGGCTAACTTTTTTATTTGAAAGGATATACCTATGTTTCCTGAAGCCGAGTTTTAGAAATTAGTCCAAATAAGAAAAATGTGTGAAAAAAATAAACGCGTTTTTGCCAGATTGGGCGCTATTTCAGAGAAACATATTTTCTTAAATGGCAACACTGCATTTTTTAAACAATTTCCATACATCTTGAGATTCAAGACAAAACAAAAAGAGTGCAAGTTTTTGATTAGAGTGGCGGTTATTCGATATTTGCTGACAAGAAATATATAATGAAACCTTTTTCTTTAGGGAATAATAATATTTCGTTGACTTATACACAAAGCCTTGTTAAATTATGATGTTTTTTGTTAAATCATGTCTTTTCGTGAATGTAATAAACATATTTGCATATGTAAATAGAACCCCTTACAGCTCATAAGCCGTCACCCACAACAAATGTATTCTATTTATTTCCATTACGTCTTTAACTTAACATATTTCTCTTATTGATTTAGAAGTTTTAAATTAGTGGCTGGAATACCCAAAGAAGACAAAATTATCATTTGCGACAACGGGTTAATGTCCTGCCAAAATTTTGCTTCAGGTGACAAGAGTCCTGCCGGTAAGAATTCCTTATATAGTAAACTTAATAAATCAGTCATGAGTAGAGTGACCATTTTTATCGTAACATAATGCGAGACAAAGAACGTCGTCCGTTGCGTACGAAGCACACGTAAATACGCGCGCGTGGAAATTTGTTTGGAAAAGATCCTTGAAAGTGTCATTTTAAAACTAAAATTTATAATCTTCACATGTATTGCAAAATTGCATTTCGTTATTATCATCGCTTTTACTGTGTCTACATGCAGTTGTGATTTTTCCGATGTCGAAAAATGTGTATGTAAACATAGGCATGAACGTAGCACGCAAAGAGCAAAGACGCGTAAATAAAATATAATCGATTATTATAATATTCATATATGATGAATTATGTAATTCGGGACTTTTTCCGGGACATATATTAATACAGGACATGGGGTTTTAAACCGGAAATTGCGGGACGAATGGTCACCCTAGTCGTGAGTCATAACTAGGAGGCGGACACGAGCGGTTGATGACTCATCGCCCATGGGCGTACTATTGAAATGTTGTATTTTTAAAGAGGTTTAAATTTTATTTATATAATTGAATAACAAGTGGCTGGTGATCTATAAAATACAAAATACCTTATTATTTGTTCATTTTCTCTTCTGTAAGACTTGTTCTCTTTGAATTAAGTACATCCTTGTAGATAGAAAACGTCCTTTTTACATCGCAACTGGTTATAGGTGCGTACTGGAAATATTCTCTTATTTCAGCGTAGTTAGCATATACAATTGCCGCAATGTTATTAAATCTGGATTTCTATTAAAAACTGCGTCTAACTTTTGCCGAAGGCCACATCCGAAGTCACTTGGAATACTTTTGAAATTATTAATAGCCACATCTAATGTTGTTAATCCATTTTTTAATTTGAGATTCGATTTTCAAAATATGTGATTAGTTTAGACAAATTTCCAAAGTGTTCCTGAAGGAATAACAACTGATTTTTTAAATTTGCCATTTGTGTTAGTTCCTTGCACTCAGAAATACTTCGAGCATCGTCATTTAAACATGTCACGAAATTTTGTAAACTATCGAAATTCTCTGCATAAAAACTATTTCTGTGTATGTTTTAGCAAAGCTAAGTGACGAACGTGCGATATTTTGGCATTCTGTAACGATATTTTACAGACTTTGTAATAAATTTCGGAATCACTGACAATTCATTTTCATATCAGAAAAAGTAACATAAACAACGTTCTAGATCTAAATAAATGATAACTAAAAATGTACGCGTATGTTATTGAAACTAAATAACAGTAAGTAAGTACATATTTACATTATTTCTCTTGCGAAATATAATAAATTTTAAAAACCCCTCACGCTCCTATCTACGCCGATGTAGAAAGGATTTTACTCATAAATTCCTTATTTAATGGAAATTTTTTGCTCTCATTCTCGGGCACTTCTCAGGCGTAAACAGATGTTGCAGTTCACCATATGAATTAGTGCTATTCAGTAAGTGCGTGTTGTTTACATTATTTCTTTGCTCCGTTGTAACTTCGTCGTAGTTTAAACCGGTCATGTCCGCCCCCTAATAATAAATTTTAAAAACCTCTGACGCTCCTATATCTACTCCGATGAAAACAGGATATTTACGAGTTCAGTGGACTTTTTTTGTGTCGTTTTCCCGTCAACATGTGAGTCAACAACAGATGTTGCAGTTCACCATATGAATAATGTTATTCAGTAAATGTGGGTTATTTACATTATTTCTTTATTCCATTGTAACTCCGTCGTAGTTTAAACCTGGGACGTCCGCCCCCTAGTCATAAATATACACCGGACGTGCCAGGTTTAAATTACGACCGAGTAAAGAAATAATGTAAACAACACGCAGTTACTGAATAGCACTATTCATATGGTGAACTGCAACATCTGTTCTTGATGAGAAAACGACAAAAAAAGTCCCTTTAACTGGTAAATATCCTTTCTTCATCGGCGTAGGTGAAGGGTGACGAGTTTTTAAAATTCATTATATTTACCTTATATTTCGTAAGATAAATAAAGTTATACCGTGGGTTTTTCTTATCACTGAACATAGCACACGATAACACCTATGTTCAGTTTTAAAATAAACGCGTCAACGCATGGAACATTATGCAACCAACATTGCGTTATGTAACTAACAAACATCGGTGAAATTTGTTTCGGCAAACGTCAAAATCAATGTCATAACCATATTAGAAGTAAACACAAAATTTAATTCTTTAAGGACTACTTTTCTGTCTGAATATCGAAAGTGGCAACAGTCTTAGAAAAGTGGATGTGGTGATGATGATGTAAGTATCATTTAATAAAGTACTAAAATATATTGACCATATTTTATAGATTGCAGAACCAACTTTATGGTATTTTGAAGATATGATGTTTATTGTAAATCATACAGTAGCACGTAAGTCGACTGATGTTATTAGCGAAAACTGCAAAGGTGAAGAAATAATTGTGCAAGTGGATCAAGATATCGACTATTCACAAGATAACACAGATATTGTAAGTTGTCTATTGGTATTTTAATATTAAGTCTTCTTAGTTGGACTACAGTTCTGGTTTATTTATAAGCAATGCAAATGAGGACGTTCAACCTGCTCCAAGTACCTCAAGTAATTATATTGAGGAAGGCGCTATAAATACAGGTGATTTTGGCACAGAAAACAAGAAAAGGAAATGTGAAGCTATTAAGGACAGTACTCCATCCCGCAAGAAATGAAAAGATGATGAATATTTGAAACATGCAAATGATGCTTTAGTAAAACTTACTTCTGCTTTGGTGATTGAGCCAACTCAACAGCCTGAAAACAGCGAGGAGGTATTTGGCAAATTAGTAGCCGCCAAAATTAAGGAAATTAATTATCTTCGAATAAAAAATGAAGTTCAATTTAAAATTTTAAATGTTATATACATATTTAAATAAATAAATATTTTTTTGTATTAGACTTTATTTTTAATATTAATTAATCATAACTGGAATAAACATAAATCAATGTTCTACATATTATGCTCAGCCACTGCGTGTTCCTGCCAATCCACACTCCTATTGTTGGTACAGAAATAGTTCCGGAATTCATCTCTAATATATCTGGCTTCAATACTTGACTTATTACCACCTTGTTTTACAACTGTTGGTAAATGTTTGGTATTGCTAATGTTAACATCTGTAACATACCCTTCACTTTCTGTTACCAAGAGGTTATGAAGTACCACACATGCTAAAGTTATTATTTCTACTTTTTTAACATCTAAATTTATTGGTTCTAATAAAACTCTAAATCTATTAGATAAAATTCCAAATGTGCTCTTGATAATCGGTAATTAAATATTTTATTGTCATGACTTAAAAATCTTTGCGGATATGGCTTCATAACTCCTTCTGTTAATGGAAAGGCTTCATCTGCTACGATTACATAAGGCAGCTTTTTTCTTCGACCAGGCAAATTACATGGGGGTGGAAAATTCAATTTGTTTTCTGCTAGGCAAGATGCGAGTAAGCTTTCACGAAAAACACCTCCATCACTCACTCTTCCATTAGTACCTACATTTACATAGGTAAATTTATATTTAGCATCTGCCATGGCCAGCAAAACTATGCTGTGATGCCCTTTATAATTATAATAATAGGATCCTTCACATAATGGTGGTCTAAATGTAATATGTTTCCCATCAAGTGCCCCTACACAATTGGGAAATTGCCACATTTCAAAAAATTCAGTAGCAATTTTCTGCCAAGTTTCAGGATCTCTGGGTACCTATAAATATCAAAAAGAAAATGTATATGAGAATTAATCGCCATACTGTTAAATAATGCTCTCTTAACTTCCGGTACATTGTTTCACACACTTCTGGAACAAACCTGGAAATAATGCTTAGGTACATGAACTCGTGTTGAATACATTTGAGACCGGAAACTTTCACCAGTTGCTAAAAACCGCAAAGTAATTTGCAACCTGAAAAATCATAAGTATATTGTATTTGATTTTTTTAAATATTAAGAATATCTCACTTGCTATGGGCTGATATACTGTCTCGCATAAATGTATCTTACTTTGTAATATCAGCTCTAATGTAATCTAATAATTTATGAAACAGAGCATCATTCATCCGTAAATAATTCCTATATAAGTCAGGGTCGTCAATGCGTAATTCATTATTAATTAATGACAAAACATCCCGGCCGCCTTAAAAGCCAAGGTTTAGTCCATATCTTTCTTTTTTGTTCGCGTTTTTTATTTTTTATATTAAGAATGTTTGTTATTATAACAAGAACTGCAGCTCGTAATAAATTCCTTCTTTTATTTGTGTCCATTTGGAATTTTTCCAGAAAAATACACACAAATGAAATTTTAGGGTTACAAAATTTCGGATACCCGCCAAACTAGTAATACATTCGACGCATGCCCGGACGTTTAAAATTTTGCATCGTTGCAAGTGGGCAAAATAAATTCTGCACAGATAGTTGTACAGAATATTCTGTACAGAAAGCTGTGCAGAATCTTGTACAGAAAATTGTACCGTGTCAAGTAAGGATGTGAGGAGTTTTAATTTTCTTTCTGTGGGTATTTATTATACAGCCATCAGAATCAAATTTTCTACTAATCGCCTGAATTGTTCCGATAGATGGTATGGGCTTCTCAGGATATTTGACAGAAAACAGATCCCGCACTTTCCTTAAACTGTTTCCAGCTTTATACCAGTTTAAAATTTCTATTTTATCATCTTTTGTATACATTTTTTAAATTAGGTGAATACAAATGTGAAATATTGAAATATTCAAAATGTCATTTCGGTTATGACATTGATTTTGACGTTTGTCGAAACAAATAATTGACCGATGTTAGTTTGTTAGTTACATAACGCAATGTTGGTTGCATAATGTTCCATGCGTTGACGCGTTTATTTTAAAACTGAACATAGGTGATATCGTGTGCTATGTTCAGTGATAAAAAAAACCCACGGTATATGTATATACCTATTCATACTTATGTTAGTTTCGTTTTCTCATTATTTTGACTGTTAATTACATACTTCGTAATTTTTGTAATAGTTCCTGTTTAATACCGTTTCATTGATTCTACTTCTCCCAATTATCTTGACGTAAGTGTGCACTGGATTTAAACAACATACGCATACATTTTTATTATAGTTATCATTTATTTAGATCTGAACATTGTTTATGTTACTATGATATGGAAGAACGTCGAGAATGGCATCGCGGAGTAAAGGTCATACTGTATGTCCATTGTCAGTGATTCCGAAATTTATTGCAAAGTCTGTAAAATATCGTTACAGAATGCCAATAAATCGCACGTACAACGTCACTTAGCATCGCTAAAACATACACAGAAATTGGACCCGTTGGAATTTTACAATCTTAACGAAGAACTCTGTGAAGCTTTAATGGCGGCTAATATCCCATTAAATAAAATTGACAATCCCACTTTCAAAACATTTCTCCAAAAATATACTGGTCGAAATTTTCCTGATGAATCCACCTTACGCAAATATTATGTTTCGATGTGCTTCACGAAAACAGTAGAATGCATTAGAAGACGTCTTTCAAATCAGTACCTATGGTTAAGTGCCGACGAAACTGTCGATATATTAGGACGCTGTGTGGTAAATGTTGTAGCTGGTGTACTACATCCAACTATTCCATATGCGGAAACAGTTGCTAAAACCATTGACGTGAATTTGCACAAAATCCTTCATTCGGACGACAGGTTCAGGGAAAAATACTTTTATTTGTTAGTGACAGAGCCGCATATATGTTAAAAACAGGCAGACTATTAAAGGAAACATATCCTTATATGCTGCATATTACTTGGGTAGCACATGCTCTCCACAGAATCTGTGAATATATCAGAGACACCTATGACTTGTATCCGCTTTTAAAAAAGTTTTCAGAAAAGCACCATCGAGAGTAGCTCCTTACAGGGAAAAACTTTCATCTTTGTCACTGCCTCCCTCGCCAGTAATAACTATATGGGGAACATGGTTGGGAGCTACTAGTTTTTATGCAGAGAATTTCGATAGTTTACAAAATTTCGTTACATGTTTAAATGACGATGCTCGAAGTATTTCTGAGTGCAAGGAACTAACACAAATCCTAAATTTACATCATTGGGGCAATTGTGTATGGGGACACTGACACAAAATCTAACTGCTAAATACGCTGAAATAAAAGAATATTTCCAGTTGCGATGTAGAAACGACGTTTTCTGTCTACATGGATGTACTTCATTCATAAAGAACAAATCTTACAGAAGAGAACCTTGAGAAAGTATTGCTAGTAAATATTATTACTCCTTACTCGACTTGAACTACAAAATGAACAAATAATAAGGTATTTTGTATTTTATAGATCACCACCCACTTGTTATCCAATTATTTCAGTAAAATTAAAACCTCTTTAAAAATACAACATTTCAATAGTGCGCCCATGGCTGATGAGTCATCACCCTTTCGTGTCCGGTCTGTAGTCATAACATAGAACAGTTTATTGCGATAACACGTTTGCAACAAAAAGTGAACACACTTTCTGTGGCGTAAGCGTTGAGTTCCGCTTGGGCTAGCGGTGCACTGAACGCGACTGTAAGTTTGCCTGTGCTCGATCTAGTTGTCGCTATCTTGTATAGCAAATATCACTTGCTCGATAACTTAGCGGCACTAGAAGAAACCGGTTAAAATTTCAATTTGAATCAACTGTTTAACATAATCAATAGAAACACATTAAATTATGTTGCACAGTACTTTGAAATAATCAATAATTAAGTAATATGAAACAACATACTTTCCTCTGATCTCGATCACTAAACTAAATATAACCAAAAATGTTAACAGACTTTTGAAACTCAAAAGCTACACAATAATGTTTATTCATGAGCTATATCGTTTTTAAATGTCCCCATGTGTTAATTTGTAAAATATACGAGTATAGGTAGCGTGTTGCTCGAGAAATATCTAAATGTCTGCAAGATACTGAAGATACTCGGATTTTTGAATTATTTTGTATTGCTTCCAACACCTTTTGCATACTATCCTCAGAATATGCAAAGAATTTTCGTTTTTGGTGGTTTGCCATCTTCTGAAGATGAGTAATTTCAAATTTTTGGTCCGAAAATAGCACTGAAAACAACTTATAATCTTATGACCGACAAATGGCAAAATCAGCATTTGACGTCTACGGTCGGCAGTTGCTTTCAATGTTGCAAAACATTTTTATTATTGACTGTGCCCACGGCCGATTACTGGTGTTGAGAATCAGCTTGTGAAGCTATATATGATTGCGAATGAGACGAACATGTATCTGAATAGGTAAGTAGGAAAAAGATGAAAATAAAATTTGAAGAATGTGCTAGTGGTCGGCCTGGGGGGCCGACTACTAGATACTGGTGTAAATCTTTGTACCAGTGACCGGCCGTGCCTTTTTTAACTTCAATGTTAATAAATCAGGGCTTTTTGGCTGAATAGAAGTTATTTCAAACTCTGTTCATTCCCGAAAACCCACCGAAACGGGTTTTATAGCAATAAATAAAATTTGACTTACTTATACAGGGTGAGTCATCTAAGCGGGTAAGGCCGATTATGCCTTTATGAGTAAAGATATTTCGAAGCGGTTTTTTCCTTGTGATAGCTGTTCATTAGGAGCACATTTTAAAAATATTTTATATTATACAGAGTGTTCCATAACTTGGCGGCTAACCATAGTTATAGTTTTTTAAATGGAACACCCTATATATTATTGCATTTTTGTATTCCCCGTATAATATTTAGTCAAAAAGTAATAAGATAGTTTAGGCCTAAAGTGTAAAGTTTTTGACTTATTCCTATTTTTCTGAAAAATTCAATGTTTGTATAAAATTATATTTCTCGAAAACGACGTATTAGATGGACAAATTTTTTTGCAGTATTGTTTACAATAAGAGGTCCTAATAGAAGCATGCTGGATTAAAATTAGATGACACGTTTTTGTATAAAGGTCAATTTTTTTAAATGGAACAGCCTGTATATCAGTTCATTTTTGAATTGTTTATTGAATTTCATATCAAAAACATGTAAGACGTTAATACTTTAAATGTGACAATTACTGAGCTACTGTCGTTTTTTGATATGCTTTTGTTAGTTTTTGCAAAAAAGTCATTTTTTTCAATATATATATATATTTAATTTTTGAATTTCTTATTAAATTTTACATCAAAAACATGTAAGACGTTAATACTTTAAAAGTGACTATTACTGAGCTATTGTCTCTTTTTAATATAATTTTGTGAGTAATTTTGTGGTTTAATTATAGTATATTATGCAATGATCATTTAATGATAGCTATTAAGACTTCGTCTCGTATTGTAATGAATACGAGTGTCTTAATAGCCAGTAAATGCGAGTTGCATACATTATTTTTTCTACGATCCCATAATAAAAAGTTATTTTTTGAACATTCCATTTCATAAATTGAGGTTCAAATTTTCCATGCACCTTTGCGAATTTAGCTGGTAATAAATTGTTCGTGGTTACTAAGGCTTGTTCCATAATTTCTGGTGGACTCAAATTCTACATTTCACTCTCATTATCTCTCATTTTTACCGTTTATATTTTCAAAAAAGCACAAATTTTATGTACTTGTAAATTGCAGGGAACTGTCACATTTATTTAATTTGTATATCTGTCAGATATGCAGTCTACATATTGAATATTGTTTGAATATTGGAATGTCGCATTCCTATTGGATATAAACTTGTATCGTAATGAAAAATCTGTATTCCTATTGGATATAAACTTGTATCATAATGAAAATCTGTATCGTAATGGACATCATTAAAGTACAGGTTCAGCATATCTAATAATACGCTTAAAGTATGGGAGTAGAAAAATATATACCGCATGTGTCAAATTTCATTAGCTATAGGGATTCAATGTTTGCGTGCGATTTATACGTATACATATAATACATGGTGCCCCTACTGTCCGTTACCAGTGCCGACAACAACCGACACGACAACGATTTTCTCCGATCCCCATTCTCCCACTACTCACCACCGAGGTTTTACATTCAATGTTTAGCTGCGAACACGTTGCGATCTAGTCTGCAATAAAAACCGTCTTATTACTGGAACGGGAAACATCAAATGGCCGCCGCGATCTCCTGATCTAGTAGTTTATTATTATTTTCAGAGTCCTTTTTTATTTACCTTATTTTTAATTTTATTAGAATTACGCTTTGTTGTTGTCATGCAGCGTGAACGCAGCTTAATAATTCTCTGCATTTACTGAAAGGAAAAAGAAAAACAAATCCTTGCAACTCGTAAATATTATTTCTGAACGCATTACAAACACCCAAGCCGGTGGTCGAATAGGTACTGTTAACCAGTGATGCTAGGTGTAAAAATGAGAAAGCGGTAGATTTGGATATAAAATGGTAGATTTATTTTATATCTTTTTTAGATATAAAACATGTTTACATAATAACAGGTTATAAGAGTTTTGTACAAAAGAGATACAGAAGATAAAAAAAAACAACTTACAAAAAGAATAAACAATAATTCTATAAGAGTTTTATAGAAACTAAGATTGACATAATTTATATGGTATATTTCTTCTGAGTCGCTAAAGTCTGTTGAAGTGCTATACCTACATACTATTGTTATGCCGACTTAGTAAACTATTTGATAGATTTAGATTAAAACAAGAGTCATTAATGTATTGTTGTGAATGAAGTGTGTCAATTATTGTTCTTGTGGACAATGAATATCTTTGTTTATTTTTGAAAATATTCTTTCTACATGTGCAGATGAATGCGGTAAAGAAAGTAGACTTTTCGCAAATTCTTTCAAGAGAGGGTACATAAGCGAACCGTCTGCATACATTTTTTGCTCAACATTATTCCAGAATTCTTCTATAGAATAGTACGACTTTGATGACAAATGAGAATTACTTAGAAGTCGCCATTCATTAAGTAATTTTTGCAAATTCTCATTTTTTATTAAATTGGGAAAATGAATTGCTAATGGAACAACTATTTAATTTTCACCTTTAAATATAATATCCGGGTCAATTATAAATTCATAGACTTTAGGAGTTCACTTTTAAAATCAAATCGTTTCCTAATTTCTAATGCACCCTCTACATAAAAATCTAAACTACGTGTTCTAAAAATATGCAATATTTTATACATATAGGTTTACCACCTACAATTTTTAAGGAACACGGAAATCTGAAACTCATTTAGATAATATTATCTCTCTATTAATTTATTGATATTGCGGTTGGTGTTTATATTATCCTTATGAATTGTGCCCCATTAGCAGAGAAGGGTGAGGCAGTGATCGTTGGTCGTACGCACTAGAGTTGGGATCGGGCCGACAAAGCCGGGCCGGGCTGAAATTTTTGTTGTTCGGGCGGGGTCGGGGCCGAACATACTGGGAGTCGAGCCGGCTCGGCGTGTCGACCCGGCTCGGCGTGTCGACCCGGCTCGGCGTGTCGACCCGGCTCGGCATGTCGGGCCGGCTCGGCATGTCGGGCCGGCCCGACTTGCCGAGCTAAGAAATTCAAAAATGAAATAATATACAGGGTGTTACATTTGAAAAAATTTACTTTTTTGCAAAAACTAACAAAAGCATATCAAAAAACGACAATAACTCTGTAATAGTCACTTTTAAAGTATTAACGTCTTACATGTTTCTGACATGAAATTTAATAAACAATTCAAAAATGAATTGATATACAGGATGTTCCATTTAAAAAAAATGACTATTATACAAAAACGTGTCATCTAATTTTAATCCAATTTCCTGCACATGCAGTTAGTAACTGTAAAAAAATAAAACATGCTTCTATTAGGACCTCTTATTGTAAACAATACTGCAAAAAATTTTGTCCATCTAATACGTCGTTTTCGAGAAATATAATTTTATACAAACATTGAATTTTTCAGAAAAATGGGAATATGTCAAAAACTTTACACTTTAGGCCTATACTATCTTATAACTTTTTGACTAAAAATTATACGGAGAATTGAAAAATGCAATAATATATAGGGTGTTCCATTTAAAAAACTATAACTATGGTTAGCCACCAAGTTATGGAACACTCTGTGCTCCTAATGAACAGCTATCACAAGGAAAAAACCGCTTCGAAATATCTTTACCCATAAAGGCATAATCGGCGTTGCCCGCTTAGATGACTCACCCTGTATATGTCGGGTTACCTACACTTATATTTTGCGGCCGAATTACAGGAATGAAATATTTATATACGGGAATGAGAACTTGATATTCGCACTGTATGAAGACGTAAGGTTTCAGTTGTGTAGTGAAGTAGTTTAATATTTGCCCAAATTTTAAGTTATTTTTGAAAAATTTCACCAATGGCCGACTATTGGATGGTGTCCGGTTACAGGCGAAGTTACCCTATAACGGTTTGGCAATACGTTCTTCAAGAATCTATTTCCAACCTATTAAATATTGATGAAAGAAATAGAATCGAGGGAGAGAATGATTCTAGTATCGAATAGAACACGCTTAACATAATTCATTATTCAAGATAAAATGGACGCGTTCATCCGATAATGATATTTTAATTGTTATCAAATCAAAGTTTATTTCAGGTTATGAACTGCTTGGAGCTGTTATAGATGGAGGTAGTAATGCAAATGATCCTATTTACGTAAGTTTAAATTTCTGTTTTCAACTGCACTAAATCTGCACTGTTATAAATTAGATGATTACGGATAGAACTCAGTTGAAAATATTTTTACAGGTATGTTCTCCTCGCTTTATTGTTAGTGTACAATATAGAGTGAACGGTCGATGTATTATGATGCAAAATGGGACATATGAACGCATTAATTCTTTGGAAGATGGTAATAATTATTTATATTCTTATTGATTTATATAAAAATAAATATTATATCCCTATCATTATAGTGAATGCTCCGATATTCTGCGGCAGACTTGAATAGTCGTTTTATCACATTAGCTCGGTTAGAGAACTACATTGGAATAGTCCGCTTACAAACGGTGCAAAATTCGTTTCGTTCGTTGTATAGTTTGTGTAATGTTCTACCACGTTTTGAGGTCCTCTGATCAGAAAAAGTGGTTTTTGCAAACACCTCTCTTTTTCGCTCTCTAACCATGATAAGTATAATCCCCCTCTCCAGGCCTGATTAGACTTTCAGTGAAATCGCTAGACCGGAAGTAGTAGTTTACGTCAGTGGAAAAATCAAATTCGAAGAAAGCAGTATAGTGATAAAGAAATAAACGCGCGTTTTTTTATGAAACATATTGGGTAATATCTTTCAAATCATGTGGTTTTCTTCTGCAGATAATTTGAAATTCTTAGTAACTACTTAATACCAACAATATCATCTATTATATAAATTTGCAATACTATAGCAGAAATAAATGACCGAAACAGTTTTTTGCTTCTACTGTAAAATTTACAGAATGCTAATCAGAATGTTTTGTAAATAAACGTCCATAGTTTAGTTTCCTCTCCGCCTCTTCGTCACCTGTTTTTAATTTTTACCTCTTTGCTCTTTTATTTGACAGAATCAAAAAAAAAATATTTTTACGAAAATTTTTTTGATATAATTTATGGGAAACTCCCAACAAGGCTGATATAAAACTAATGACAAAAATTTCTTCAGATCTAGTTATATAGAAGTTTGTGGATCTAAACATAGATAAGAGAGAGAGTACAAATGGCCTACTTCACTGATCTGTGTAATAAAATGGTTAAGCAATAGCATGTTAAAAATTGTGATCAAATACGAACTGCGCACGGGGCTGACGCACATGCGCAATAACATAAAAAAAGGCGCTAATTTGAAATGCCTAAAATCTTTGAAAAGTATTTAACAGAACATGAACTTTAAAATTAAAATCTGCATTTGAAGATAATGAAATACTTATTTATTAAGGGAAATTTGAAAAAAACACTCAAAATAAACAATACATTCCTTTTGAAATATTTACTGGTTATAAAAAAGTGTTAATTAAAAGAGAAACGTGACTTTCATGTAAATAATAGATGAATCAAACATAGGTATGTGTATCTAAGGATACAAAGTACTTATTTTGTACTAACAAGGTAATAGAAATTGACCGTACAAATAGCCCAAAAAACACTGCCTCTACCGTGCTCTACAGGAAGTTTTGTACAAGAATATGGTATACTTGGACATCTTGTGAAGGACGTATTAAAGCACCACGATTTTTTCTATTCAAAAGATGAAAACTAGCATTATCGACAGATGTTTGTGAGATTTCTTCTAGTACGGACACACATTTAGCACACTTAACAATGCGCTTTAATTGTTAGACAACAAAACCAGAAATAACGACTTTTTGGGATAACAATGTCTATGATGGTATGTCGGGAATTATATAATTATAATCCTTTTCAATGTCTAATACTCCAAAAATATAAACAAAAAGCTAGTACCCCTAGTAGCAAAATCACCATATGCACACTTGTTCTACATTAGGAAATATATATTTTCATCCTTCTCTAAAATTGTGATTTTGCTACTTGGGGCGTCTATTGAAATCGGCGTTCGGAACTTTAGTGATTTCACACTGTGATTTCACATTCGAATGTCAAAAGACTAGGGACTGCGCATACTCGTAGGCCCCGCGTTGAGTATTCAATTTGGCATAAAAATTCCACACGCATCCTATTGCATTGCTTATCCATTTATATTATACAGATCAGTGGCCTACTCTCTCACTAAAAAGTGAATCACACATCGGCACCATCTGTAATTCCCTTCCGGGTACTTTTGATAGAATTACCGTAGGAATCTGTAGAAAATGAGCGGGAACTTTGAAATTTCTTGATTGCAAATTATTAATGTATGAAGTTAATGTAAAAATTTGCATCAATATTTTTTGGCTTTATATTTGCTGGAACATTAACATGTGTCTGCAACATTAAACGTCAACATACTTGATGCTAATTTTACATGAAAAACAAATTAGTATACGTAAATAGTGAAGTATCGTAAAATCTTTTCTGTATCTAATTGCTACTGATGAAACAGATTAAAACAAATGTATTTTTATCTATAAGTATTATATACAGGGTTATTCACGCTATACGGCACGGAATATTGTGGCCAAAATACGTGACTTTCAAAAAGTTTCACTTTTGGGATATATGGGGGTCTAGTATGGTTACTTTTTAAAATTATTTTTATATTATACAGGGTGTTCCAAGAGCCCTAAAAGTATCAAAGTTGTGTTTTTTTAAATGGAACCCCCTGTATATTATTGTATTTTCGGATTCTCCGATCAAAATAAGTGTCTGTTTTAATAAGGTTTACAATACCTAAACCTTAAGGTTTTTTAAATAATTTGAATTTTGCCAAAATCTAACCTAATTTTCATGTTTCAAATACTTAAGAAGTATTTAAGTTATGTAAGCGAAATTTACAGCGAAGTGTAACAATATATCATATTTTATATCCCAATCATAATAAACTTGCCATCTTATACAGGGTGTCCAAAAATTAAAACTAATCAAATAAGAACTTTAAGTGGCTATAACTTGATTAATTTAAATAGAACGCCATATTTTTTAACTTACCAGGAAATGTACTTTTTAATTACCTATCGAATGGTATTAGGGTGTTCTATAGCTAAGTCTTCGCGTTTTTACAGAATACGCCAAATAATCGTTTTTTGTACTATTTGGTGTTTTTTAAATAAAAGTTCTAATGTATCTAGTTGCCTATGGTATTTAGAAATGTCAGATAATTTACAATTATAAGAATAATAATGACGAATATCGTTACAAATGTTCAGAAACTTGGAACGTTATTTATAATCTAACAGGCTATAACAGCAATAATGGTAATAACATATCAACGATAACATAAAACAGAAGCAAAATATTTATAACAGATGTTCGAAATGTCGACCGTCCATTTCCAGACACTTACATATTCTTTTTTCAAAACCACTGCTAACTCTGGACAACATTTGCGGGGTTACAGTTTCAAAAGCGTCTCTTATGCGTATTTTTATATCGTGTGGTGTTGTCGGAGGCGTATTGTAGACAATTCCTTTTATGTATCCCCATAAAAAGAAATCTGGTGGAGTTAAGTCCGGGGATCTGGGGGGCCAATTTTGAAATCCATTTCTTCCAATCCACCTGTTTTGAAAGTTGGCATTTAAAAATTGCCGAACCTCGCGATGATAATGAGGCGGAGGTCCATCCAGTTGAAGCCACATGGTTGTTCTGATGTTTAAAGGGACTTCTTCTAATAATACTGGAAGTTGGTGTAAAAGAAAATCGAGAAACATCATACCATTTAAAGGTCCTTCAAAAAAATAGGGTCCAATTAAATATTGGCCCAGTATTCCACCCCACACATTAACGGACCACCTATTCTGATTTCTCATGACTCTGTATTCATGCGGATTCGAATCAGAATAATAATGGAAGTTGTGTCTATTCACGAGACCATTGTTATGAAAAATACATTCATCACTAAATAACACATTTTCAAAAAAGTTTTTATTTTCTGCCACTTTATCTAACACCCACATGCAAAATTCAGTTCGGTTGTCAAAATCATTTCCATAAAGTTCTTGGCAGAGCTGGATTTTATAAGGATGAAATCTGTGTTTTTTAAGAATTCTTGAAATACTTGCTTGACTAATGTTAGTATTTTCGGATATCTGATTTTGACTAACATTGGGATTTTCGATAACTGAACCAACTACCGTAAAAACATTTTCTTCATCTTCAGTGACAGGTTTTCTTGTAATGGGTTTTTTATAACTGACACTTCCACTTTCCTGAAACTGGTTTAATAATCTCTCAAAAACGGCTGGCTTAGGATGATTTCTTTCCGGAAAACTTTGAGCATAAACTCGAGAAGCCAATAAACAATTTTGATGACATTCTCCTAGGATAAAAATCATATCAATACGCTCTTCTTTTGGGTAAATCTTCATTTTGACTAAGCAACACCACAACAATATTCAAATAATAACGATCTAAACTTCCACAATTACAAAAAATAATACCACTATAGCAAAAACAGACTTTGCAGACTAAACTGACAGACTAAATGAATTTATGTGACATTTCTAAATACCATAGGCAACTAGATACATTAGAACTTTTATTTAAAAAACACCAAATGGTGCAAAAAACGATTATTTGGCGTATTCTGTAAAAACGCGAAGACTTAGCTATAGAACACCCTAATACCATTCGATAGGTAATTAAAAAGTACATTTCCTGGTAAGTTAAAAAATATGGCGTTCTATTTAAATTAATCAAGTTATAGCCACTAAAAGTTCTTATTTGATTAGTTTTAATTTTTGGACACCCTGTATAAGATGGCAAGTTTATTATGATTGGGATATAAAATATGATATATTGTTACACTTCGCTGTAAATTTCGCTTACATAACTTAAATACTTCTTAAGTATTTGAAACATGAAAATTAGGTTAGATTTTGGCAAAATTCAAATTATTTAAAAAACCTTAAGGTTTAGGTATTGTAAACCTTATTAAAACAGGCACTTATTTTGATCGGAGAATCCGAAAATACAATAATATACAGGGGGTTCCATTTAAAAAAACACAACTTTGATACTTTTAGGGCTCTTGGAACACCCTGTATAATATGAAAATAATTTTAAAAAGTAACTATAATAGACCCCCATATATCTCAAAAGTGAAACTTTTTGAAAGTCACGTATTTTGGCCACAATATTCCGTGCCGTATAGCGTGAATAACCCTGTATATTTAGTAAATCATATAAAAAAAAAACATTATACCTTATAACTGCAATATATTTAATATGATTAAGAAACTGTTACATTTTTTAATACTATAAATGACACTTACAAATACATGACACATACTGAATTTCTGGTCTTTCACTGGGACTTGCTTGTGAGGTGGACGGTAACGCCTGTACATGCATATTTTCTAAAGTAGTATTATCGGTTTGATGTTTCGAAATGCACTTGTGGAGAAGAACTATCGTATTTAACAATGAGAGTTACTCACAATATTGTAAATGGCGGAGAAAAATCACATAACAACAACAACTCTAACAAAATTCACCAACGCAGCCAACTATATTGAGAGTTATGTTTTCGATCATGTATACAGTGCTGCCCTCTAAGAAACCCTCCCTTAACCAAAACACTGATAAGGTGTAGTAAATGAAGTGCACTACCCCTGTATCTAAAGTAAAATTTCTGTGTGTAAGACTAATGACATTTTTCACTTCACACACACCACATGTTTATATTAATAAAATATTGACGTTTTGACGCAATTCTAAAGTGAGGATTAGTATCACTCCAATAACGAACATATTGTGACGAAACGGTACCATTGCTAGTAAAAGTTGCTTCATCGGAAAATAGAATGCTTTTGTGAAAATGTTGGTTCTCCATTATTTTATCTCCCATCCACATGCAAAAATAAAGACACTTTTCATCATCTCCCGGTTCTAACGTCTGATTAAAAATAGGTTTATAGGGGTATAATTTACGTTGCTTCAAAACTCTTTGAATATGGAATTTGCTCATATTTAGTTGAAGCGTCCGTCTCCGTAATGAAAGTTTAGGATTATCTTCCAAAATTAAAACTGTAGAAGCATCATCTTCATCACGTACTATTTTCTTTTCTTTCAATTCAGAACAGAACCAGTTTCCAAAACATAACATTGTATTATATATATTTTTTGTGATAACGTTAACATTTTCACCAAAAATTACAGAATTACAGTTTGAAGTTATTTTTGACACATAAATTAGTGTTTGACGTTTTGAAGTCAAAGCCTTCCACCACAAAAAATAATAGATGAAATGCGATGAAAAAAATGAAAGCAAAATTTTTGGAACATACCTACAGTCGAAAGCAAAAAAAAAGTAGACAAAAAATCTCGTACTTTGTAAACCTGGTTTTATTTACTTGTCATTAGTGTCAAGTCATTTTTCTATGGAAAATCAAATAATTATCAAAACGTCTTCTATCTGATTAATACAAATCAAAATAATAATTAAAAAACATCATGAAGAAATATATGCTTTAATATCTGGTTATAGACCAGTTTTTGTTTAAATCTTCTTGCAATCTATTTGGAATAGAGTTATAAAGGTTGATACAAATATTTTAATTTACATTCTTCCATGCTGTGTGAACTATTTCTACCAGTTCTTGTCTATTTTAAGGTCTTCGATTTAATTTCTTTATTTCTTTGATCATCAGACACATTTTCGTTAATATTTAAATCAGGACTTCTTGGCGGAAAATCCAACACGTTGATGTTATTTTCTCTGAACCATGTTTTCACTCTGTCCGATTGATGGGGCAGTTATCCTGTTGAATAATAAAATTGCGATTTGGAAAAAATAGCTCTACTGAAGGCAACATCACATTACATACTTAGAATGTTGATATAAGTCTCTGAATTTAAGTTTCCTTCTATTTCCCATAACATATTATTTCCTTTCCACAATTTCACGTATTTTGAAACCGTTACTCAAATCTGCAACAACACTGACTTTATTATCTTCATTTATGGAAGGCATTTTGATAATAGTTTAATATCAACTGTAAGGTTGTCAATTTTGATAGATAACCAAATTTTGACAAGTGACTTTGAAGTCGCTATCACACTAATCATTTTGAGAAAGTCTATAACAGAAACCTGTATTTTTGTCTACTTTTTTTTGCTTTCGACAGTACATAAGTGGAATTAAAATTCTAATTACAGATTTGATCATTTGAAATGAAGCATAAAATTTAATTCCCTTAACATTTTATTGTAAAATCAAAAATAAGAATTTTTTCCCTCTTGTAAACGCAATTCGGGGATATACTGTATGTGAATTTTTAGCTTATACATATCTATACACTTAGAATTTCGTGTATCATATAATTTGATTTTGAATACCCTGAAACTGGAGCAGTTCTTTATTTCCGACGGAAATTTATTAGATATATCAATGGTTCCAAACTGAAAAGTGCTATTCCCCATGACGCTATCCACTCCAGAGATATAATAGTCATCGTTGTGGCGTGTGCTGTAGTCATGCATATCACTTAACCTCTGCCTCAGTATAGTAACAATCCACTAAATCAACTCACTTAAAAATCGTGTTTCTACCCCTTCCGTAAAATACATGTCCGTGGCTTACTGCGCTGTAGCACACCTGCAGTCCAGTTGGTGCATTTTTCTGGTACATTTACACGAGTCTTTGTTACACTTGTACGTTCACTTCCCCTCTCTGTCCGTTGCTTACTGCGCAATCGTCCTAAAAAAATAAAACTCGTACATGAACATTAAAGGGACTGCCGAGGAGTGAACTTACTGTATAGTTACTATAGAGTGAAGTTGTTCCTCTGAATGATGTAAGCTGCTATGTATTCCTCCATTTCCTCCAATCTAGCCATTGCTTTATACTGAGTAGTTCCGTATCATTGTAGGTATATACCGTGCCTTCAAAATATTGCCACATTAAAGTAGGCTGTTTTTTGTAATTAAGTAATCAATGTTTTTTAAATTATGACAGTTGTCATACTTAAATTTAAATTCGCATACATGAAATAGTCAAACTATCAAAATTATGCGTTTGTGTCTGGTTACGTGCACTATCACCAACTATTAAAAAAAGCATGGCCATCTCAAACGAAGAAAGTATTTGAAGGCACGGTATTCTCAGTATGGGTATATCGTGTACCAGGATTACCTTCAGGGCCTTGTTTTGGATCACCTGCACATTTTCCCCATGCCACCGCATTAAGTAGCGTATTTTCAAGATGACATGGTTATGGTATATCATTAGTTTAGTCTTCATACATAGATCACTTCTTTTTATTGTTCCTATTATGGGTGTCACGCTTTTCTGAATGTAGGCCACATGAGGCCCCCATGATAATTTGTTATCTATCAAAATTCCCAATTACTTTACCGTGTCTACTTCTAAGTTTTTCCTTAGATTTGTTCAGCCTCAGTTGTAATGTTACTTTTTCTGTTGAAAGGCGATATGAACTGTTTTATTTTTGTGTTTAATGTTAATTTCTACCCAACTAGCCACTGATCAAGTTTTTTTTAGATCTGCATTTATTTTGTTTTCAATTCCTTTCCTACTTTTTCCTGTATCAAGTATTGCCGTATCATCAGCATAGATTACATATTTTCCTTGCCAATCCTGCAGAACGATTCAACGTACAATGTATTGGTCCTAAGACCGAAGCCTGTGGAACAACTGTTGTTAATTCTGAAGGTTGACTACTAGTGATCGGCCGTATTTTAGTTAGTTGAGTTCTTTTTTCAGATAGGTTTCAATCATCCTACAAGCAATCTCCCGAATCCCAAGTTCCTTGGTTCCGTATTGCTGTTTGGCTGAAATCTATATTGATGTTTGTCAAATTGCACTGCATTACTTATAAAATCCATCAGTCTTTTCTTCTGTACTTTTTTTATATATCTTTTCTAGGGTGCTTATATTGTATTATGTTATGTAATTTATTCTATGATACTGCCACGCGCTTTTGTTTTCTGTATTTAGGTGGTATCACCTGTTGGAATATATTATATATTATTACTATTTTGTTTGGTACCGCTGTGTTTAAATATACATTTTATATTTCAAATAACTATATTTAATTCAACATAAATTTTCAGTTTATAAACAAATTCAAATTTTTAACAACACTCCGGAATTCTTTTACGCACATGGACAAGCTGGGTTTTCTATCAAATATATTGTAAGTTTTTATTCATTGTTTGGAGAAATATTTATAAACCTGAAGATGGGTTTTATTTTTTAGGATAAAAATGAGTTTGTGGTTGGTGCTCCTGGAGTACTATCTTGGAAAGGTATGTTGACGTATTTTTACATGCTTTTAATAAACATTTATCCGGTTATAGCTACGCGCACACTACACCGACCGGTACGAACGACACGGGCGACCGGAATTTTTCTAAAAGTCAAATAAATGTTTGTCTATGGAGGTGCGCACACTACACGACCGACAGGCAACGGACGATTCGCCACTTTCGCTGTTTTGAAAAAAGTCGGAGTGAAAGAACTTTTGGACAATCCGTGACATGCCGTACCGGTCGGTGCTAGCATGCGCCACCAGTACTTACGACCGGGACGGAACTTCGCTATTTACGACCGAATATAAAAATGAGTCACAAGGAAGGACCTTGTAGAATTTGTCCGTACTGTTCCCGTCGGTCGTGCTGGTCGGTCGTTCCAGTGTGCGCACCTCCCCAAAATTGCTAGTTTTGCCGTACCGGTCGGTCGCCCGTGTCGGCTGTACCGGTCGGTGCAGTGTGCGCGTAGCTTAATAAAATGACGATTGTCTATTTTACTGGAACATATTCAAGTGCAGTTAAGCAAAGGTCGCTTTCAGCAAACGAATCGGGAATTGTTCTCGTTCCAATAAAAGTAATTGCATATTTCGCTGTGTATGAGCAAATGGAAGGGCGGACTTTTGCGCCAGTAGTTTTTTAGTTAAATCGTAAGCCACATGTGCACTTTTCTTAGTTACGTGTGTTCTATTTCAGTTCTGTCAGTTGATGAACACGAACTATGTAAGGTAATCCTAAGTATAAAATGTAAATGTTCCTCGGGTTGCGATAATAGAAATGCCGGGCTACTTATGCATTGCGTTGATGAAGTTATGTTACCGTTAATGACATTAATCAATGAATCGCTTGTCATTGAAAAACTGGTAGGCAATAGACTAGCACAATTTATGCAAACGTATAATATGTTTAATAACCATCAACTTTTGAAAAGGTCGTAGCACAGTTTCAGCAGTTGTAGAGTTTTTGGATGAATTGTACAAACACATAGAATGGGAAAGGCATTTGCTGGAATTTTTGTGGACTTAAGTAAGGCATTTGATCTAATTGACCACGGGCTGTTGCTGCAATAATTATTTAGGTATAGTGTTAGGGGTACGCCCTTGAAATGGTTTCAATGTTATTTAGGCAAAAGGTGGCGCTATTTCGAGTAAACGCACTGTCAGGAGTGGGGTACCACAGGAGAGCGTTCTTGGGCCTTTTTGTTCATTATATACGTGACTGATATTTCATCAGATAACATCATCATGTACGCGGATGACATTTCACTTTTAGTTTCCAATGAGAAGACTAAAGACTTGGGTGGCGATCCAAGTCTTTAGTCTTCTCAGGTCTTCTCAGTGGGAATTAAAAGTGAAATACGATGCGTCTAATAGTTTGGGTGTCTTGAATAACTATTTTTTAGGAAACAATCTTATGGTAAATAGTGAGAAGACAGTATTTACTGAATTTAAGGTAGCATCACGCGATCGAGATTAGTCTCATCTAGTTCTCACGCAACTATCGCTCAGGTGGACATTTCTTGGTTTTTGGGTTAAGTATTGATTTAACATGTAATTGGAAAGAGTATATACAAATTTTGTGCAATAAAATTAGTCCTCTATGTATTCCTTTGACTAGGCTGAGAGATGAAGTGAATTCTGCAGTATTAAGGATGTGGTTGTTTTCACACAGTTATGATCTACGAGGAAAGAATAGAACAGGAGAGATAATAAAGTGGCGAGGGAATAGGTATTATTTAGACGGAAGTTACCACTTTAAAGCAGGTCAGTTATTGGTCAAATTGACTTCTTTAGTGCTTTTATAATGGTGAATTGTGTGGCTTGTAGCCGTTCTAAAACGACAAAAAGGAAGAATCGCACTCGTAAAGTTAATTTCAAATTGGCATTCAACATAGGTAGGCAATAATAAATTAAAAAGTATGTATTTTGAATAACTTGTCATATATCTGACATGTTTCATTATGTGTTCAGTGGCGTAACATACATATCCTGGGCACGTTTTTTTTTAAATGTTTTCTTTAATACAGTTAGAATAAATGTTACTAAATTAAAAAGAATAGAAGGATTGAAAAAATAATGCACTCATGATATTTCTTTAATTATTATTGCACTAAGAACCTATTTTGAATGATTATCGAGAACATACGAAGTGTACATACATATACCCTATACAAAATATTTATGCACGCCTATGCATTGCGGCGGCCATATTGAGTTACCACTTTGGACAAATATTATTTTTAACAAGACTCTCTCCTGTTCTATTCTTGCCTCGTAGGTTATGGTAAATGGCATGATAGCGTGTTTACAAGAGAACACTGCGTGTTATGTCGCAAGTATCTGCAAGAACGAGTTGTAGAGTTTTTTTCATGGAGTATTATATTATGGCTTACCATGCGTCGATATTTGGCGCCTGCTGTTGTATGCTGTAGAGAATTTCGACAAACGGCCGAAGCTAAATAAAAATATCTGCTATAGGTACTCGTAATGCTTACACACTGGAGATTCCTAAGCATAGCTTAGTGAAAAAATCCCAAATATCTAGCCATTAAATTATATAATAAATTGACAAATAATTTCAAAACAATAACATATGGTAAATACAAAGTCACAACTAAGGAATTGCTAATTGAAAGGAGTTACTACTCGGTAAATGAATTTTTACACGATACACTGTTATGAGGTTTTTTATGTTTTATAGTAACTTATACATATCTATATGTTCTACCATGATCTACTTTCATATTACGTATTGTGACGTTTTCGATGCTCTGTTATGAGTTGAGAGGAAAAAAGACTATTTTTATTATTATTATTGCGTAGATATGTCCTGACCAAATACGTTGCGAGATACTGTTGAAAGCTGGATAAGAGATTTGCATGCGCTAGAATTCAACGGTATTCAACTCCGATGCAAAATTTGCAGTGTATTACTGTCGTCGCAAGTGAAAACCTGTGTAGTAAAACATGTGTCATCGGATACACATAAGGCACGTATTGCTGGCTACTGATGTTAAAGGTCGTAATATTTTGGTTGGGATGTTATACAATAGTATGACGCATAATACATGTTTCGCAAGTTGTCTTCGTCAATTCCTTTCCCAATTATCTAGTGCTGCTGTTAATAATGAAAATTTAAAGCAGTTCTAAATATCAATTTAGGAATTCGTACCGTACGCCGAATTGTTAACTTATTTACTCGTGAAGAAGTAGATTTTTCCGAACACGGGATAAATGTGCCCATAGGCGTAACTAGACCTCAACCATGGGGGGGAGGGGGTTCACCAAAGATATGCCGTGATCGTCCATTTTTCGAAACCGTTTTTTTTTTCGCATTTCTCAGCACTGGTAGTGGTTCTATTTCTTTTCATCAGAGTGTGTTAAAATAATACATTTGTCAATGCTTTAAAATTAACAAGCACTTAATGACCCAATTTTTTTTTTTACGATGGGGGGCGGATTCTAACCCCCAAAACCCCCCTGGTTACGTCTATGAATGTGCCTGCACGTCCCGGAGTTTGTCGGTATCTGTTTGGAATATCTGTATATTGGAGTTATACGAATTATCGCAAACATTGCTCTACGCGTACAAATAAATTGTTACTTTTTTGTTGTAGGTACTATTATTAAACATTCAGATCGCAATGGCAAACATGTAATATATTCAGAGAAGATAATCGACAGAAATAGTTATTTAGGTGAACCTAAATAAAGAAATATGTAATAATGAAATAAACTGTAAATATAATTGTTACAGGTTATTCTGTAGAATATGGTAATTTTTATTTTTCTGGAATAAGAATACAATGTATAATATCAGGTGCTCCTCGTGATGACAAACTCATCGGTCAGGTAATTCATAATTATCTTAATTTTAATTTAAAAACGAAAATGATAACATTATCATTATTATTATATTTATATTTTGTGGAAGAATGAAAATCTCTACAAACTTTTGAAGGCTAGTGTAATCAATTCGTTGACATGTGGGTAGAAGCGATATCTGTGTTAAATATATTTCGCACTGCTTCGCACTTGCAAGAGTGGGTTAACTAAAGAGAGATAAAATAAGTGTCGGTTGATAGCTTCACATTTTATGTAGTGGCATTGGCAGCACTGTTATTTTAAATTATGAAACGGTCATTTTTAAATTAGATTCACATTAGATATTAGATTATATGTTCAGGTCGTTCAGGTTTACGTGTGGTTTGTTTTTCTTGGGTTTTCTTAGAAGTAAAAAGTAATTGTAGGAATGAAATAATTAAAGACGTCATATTTGGGAAAATATGGAAGACGAAAATAAGACACAAAAATTATCGGTAAGTTTTTAAGGTAACTATGAATTAACTTTTTAGGTATTTACCTGTCGTGATGCGTTTTTTCTAGATATTAAAACCACAAAAAACTAGACTTCCACTAGGTGAATTAGATTTGGGAAACCAAGATTCTGCAGAACAAGTACCTAATTTAAATAAGTCGACCAGACGTGTCAGTTTCGCCAGTAATAACTTTATAAAGTAAGATTTTAAACGGGACGCTGATAGTTAATTTTGTGTAGACCTTTTGTTGCAGATCCTGAAAAAAATACAATATGGGATCTTACATATGAAGAATCCCTAGAAAAATCTGATAGTTTACAATGTGCAAAAGCAAACATAGATAAAAAAAATGTTTGTGAATCTTTAAACGTAACTATTATGAATGATTATGGTGATGAAATTAATTTACCACAAAATGAACGTACAATGCGTAATACTAGTGTTAATGTAATACTAGATCAAGAAAATAAAACAACTAGTGATATGGAATTTACAAGTGTTATAGATAATATTCAAAATGTAAACGTTGATAATAATAATAGCAATATGGGTTTGTGTGATATGGAACTTACAAATGTTGTACATAATGTTCAAAATGTGAATTATGATGGTAGTAATATCACTATGAATTTGTGTGATATGGAATTTACAAACCCAGTTTGTATTCTAAATATAGATGTTCACAATGAGGGAGATAATATGCATATTTCAGAAGTTTCTATGGAAGAAACTGAAATGGTACCAATATTAATAAGAGAAACAACTCAAAATATTTTGGTGGGTACTAATGATATGTGCAATTTAGCTGCTTCAAGTGAAAAATCTCAAAACATTTCAGTAACCACTCAAAATGATAAAACATCTGATAATAATTTAGAAGTTTCTATGGATCAAACTGAAGTGGTGCCCATTTTAATAGATGTGCAGCATCATGATATATCTGTAGTAAGTGAAAATGTCTTACGACATTCCCAGTCTCTTTGTGCATCTTATGATAATAAAAAATCAGATTTTTCTAAAGTTATATCAGGTGATCTAAATCCTTCTTTTCGCAATTTATCATCCATGCCTTTAAGAGGATTTAACAGTACATCCTTTGTTGAAAGCTGTATGAAAGATGAGACATTATCAAAATGTCAGCAAAATATGGATGAGAATGGAGATGATTCTAGTGTTCAAGATGCTAATATTTACATGTTCAACAATCCAACAGAAAACTGTAATACAGACACTCCTCTTACTGATAATACGAGTTCAGAATTAAAAAATTCAGGGTCTGATACGAATTTGAAAAATGTTGGTTGTGAGACTACAATCTGGAATAGAGTAAAGCCACTTGATACATCTTGGATAAATAGCTATCGGGAGAGAAATATTTCCTTTAAAACTCGACACCATAAATATTTCAAGTTGGTAGGACACAGATTACAAGAAGTGAGTAAAATATACGAAAGGGAAATTCATAAATGTGGTGAAATTAAAGAAATTTTGAATTATCTAAAACTTCATAAAGAGAAAGAAGACAAAAAACATAACTTGCATCAAGAACATGGAACGTGGAAAGATAATATTTTGGAATTACACTTGAGGTAATCTATATATATATATAAAAGTGGATGTATGTATGTGTGCGTATGTTCCCTATAGACTCCGAAATCGCTGAACCGATTTTGATGACATTTTCAGGAAAACTCTAGCATAGTCTGGAGACTGTTCCTGTGAAGTTCGGGTTATCATTATATTTAATAATAAGTATTCATACACCTTTTGACATTTTTGTCATAAATACCTTTTGGCGTTTGTTATAATTGTCATCAAATTAATTCATATTTGTGGAGTCAAGGAAAGGGCAGAACAACGTCCGCCGGGCCAGATAGTATACATATTTGATATATTGTACATTTTGACATATATTTGACATAAAACTTGACAAGTAGTACAGTTACGGACAGAAAAAAGTAAGACAACTCTTACATAAAATTGTGCTTTCTTTTAGTTGTTATTGCTGGCTTTTAAAATTTTACTGTATAGAACATAGTAGTCATAAGTTCATAAAAGTCTTCAATTTGTTAATGATACATTTTTTCGTAGAAATGCCACACGTTAATATTGTTGATAAAGCAAGAATAATTGCTAATGTACAAAATAGATAATCTATTAGGCATATTGTGTTACAATTTTACATTACTAAAAATATAGTTTTTAAAATTGTTCAGAAACGGAGAGATGAAGGAAATATAAACAGAAATTCAGGATCAGGACATACAAGAATTTCAACCCCCAAACAAGATTTAGCTTTGGTCAATGTGTTAAGAGGAAGGAAGTGCCTCCATAGCCGGCGCCGGTTTCTGTTTTGTATGCATATTGGTGCCGGCTACGGCATCAGGAATTGTGGACGGCAGCCGGCTTCACGTATCGTTACCGGCTTATCAACACAACCTCTATTTTCCATATTGCGCGCGTGAACGGTTTAACTTTTAGTGTTAATTTCCTTTAATTTATCTAAATTTACAGGTATGTTTTTCCCTGTAGCTATGCTTTTTGTTAAAAATGATGTTCTTCTAATTGTAGAATGTTGAAAGTGGGCGATAAGTTTGAAAGTTACGAGAATTTCAACAAGCAGTTACAGAAATACAAAAATGAAGTGTTCAATGATTACTGGATTAGAGATTCTAGAACCATCGAGACGCAGGCGAAAAGATATCAAAACAAGACTTAATTTACCATTATGTAAGAATAGCTTGCATAAAAGGTGGCCGAATGCACACTTTTGGGAATAAAACAAAAAACACATTTACATTGAGGCAGAAGTGCCCAGCCGGTATGTGTTTAAAATTAACTTCTTGTGGGGAAATTTTTAGAGATAAAGGAACTGAATGAAGATCACACTCATCCGGAAGTACAAACTTTATTTAAAAGTTTACCGCAGCAAAGACTGAACATTTCAAAGCAGCTTAAGGTTAATTCAGTAGCAGCATTGCAGGCTAGCGCCAACAAAAAAATCGTACAAAATAATATTATTAATGAATCCGGGTGCCTTGTGACTCTGAAAGACTTAACAAATCTAAACAGAAAACCACAGAACAGAATAAAGTTTGATGAATGTCAATCAATTTTACGAAATACTTACAATGCGACGTTCATATTGACGTTGATGTGGAAGCAAATTTGAAATGCATCTATATTCAAGATCCTGAGATGAAACATATGTTTGACTCTTATCCAGAAATAATTTTTATAGATGGCACCTATTGTCTACACAGCAGTAGAGCGGCCACATATTTAATTATGGTAGAGGATGCAGAGGGAAGTGGTGCAATAGTAGCAGCTGGTATATTACTAAACAAAACTCAAGAACAAAAAAAACATTCAAAATTTTGAATCAGAGAACATCAGATATAAAAGTGGTGATGTCTGATAAGGACAACAAAGAGAGAAGTGCTTTTAAAAGATCATTTTCTTGATGTCTCCATGCAGATATGTTTATTTCATACTCTACAGATATTTAACAGAGAAGTAAGTGTGAAGAAAATGGGATTGTCCACCACAGAATGTGAAGTCGCCAAAAAGTACTTGCAGAATTTAGCCTATGCTTTATCTGAGGAGTGTTTTCAAAAAATCTATTTGGAAATGAAACAACATGTTCACCAAGTCGTTATCGATTATTTTGTACCTGACATTCGCAAATCCGTCTTTTCTGAACAAAACAAACAACAGAATTGAAAGTATCAATGCCAAATTGAAATCTGTCATTACCAAATTTTCTAATCCAGAGGATTTCATCAAAAATTTTTTTGTTATCCTCAATTCTTCACGAGCAGATAGAAATATCAAAAATTCTAAAGAATATCATAAAGTTACTACCAGGGCATTTACGTCAGGTTCAGTAGAAGATTTGTATTCTAGACTTTTAACGAATTTCACCTTTAAAAAGGTTCAACGGCAACTTGAATGTATGACTAAATGCAAAGATTTTCAATTTATTGAAGAAGAAAAATGTCTCGGTCCTACTAGTGAAGGTCTTCTAGAGCTAACACCTTATAGTTGTCAGTGTATGTTTTGGACCTCCGCGAGCTCCGTCCAATTATCTTGTCGCCACATCCTCAAACTTCGATCTATGTGCAACCAGTCTTTATTTGATGAAAACATTTACTTGCAACGATGGAAGCGAATCTATTTTGAATCACGTCACCCATTTTGTCCAGCCCTCAAAACTAGCCAGTTTGAAGAGACGCCAAGTACTAATTCAAAACTTGAGGTTAACTTAGAAGTCACGAATGATAATCCATATAAACGCAGACCACTAACATATCCCCAAATGTTCAAAATAATAAATGATGAATGTTTGAGATTGTCCCAGATATGCAGTGAGATTTCATCAGAGACTTTTTACAACAGCTGAAATTCATTAAGTCTCTTGTTACAGAATGGTCCAATAATAGTTATACATCTACTGGAGATAACACTAACGGTGAAACTGAAATTGATAACCTTAGTAGTTTCCCCAGTAATGATGATAATGAGGCTGAGAAGGAAACTGAAAATCAGAGTAGCCCCAAAATGCATATGTATACGAAAAACTTTGAAAATAACAATAACGATAATTCAACTTCGCAGTTAAACCAAATAGTGTGTTGGGATGTTGACCGAAATAGTGAAATTAATATTATAAATTTAAGCAAAAATCCAAGTACACAAGATAATCAATCTGGTGAAAGTTCTTCGAAATCAAAAGCCATCATAATTTCCGATGTTAAGGTACCTACTTAGTATGTTCAGTGTTTTGGCAATGTTTGTTAAAATTTTATTTTTTAAGATACCTACTGTGAAAATTAGAGGCCGCCCCAACGGATGCGGAAACACAGTTATTGGTTTAAAAAAAAAAGAATATCTACTAAAGAATATATTTAATAATTTTTTTTAAATTAATGTAATTATTGTTAGATTTATATTTAGTTTTGAAAGAAAGAAATTATTCTCCTATATTTATAGTACCTATAATATTTATATCATAATGTGTATTAAATATAGTAAGTATATTTATTATTCAATGAGCGTGTTATGACGGCTATAACCCACGAAGATGACTTGCACACAATGTAAGCATCTGAGTGCGTTATAGCCATAACACCCAAATCGATACTTTATCTACAACTTTCACCGAAAGAAACTGATATTGACATAACGATTGAGTTATGACCATAACTCCATCGCTGTCATTATTATTCAACTGACTGAATAATCACTGCCATAACTTGCCAAAATCACCTTAGTAATTCATAGATAATGCGATAATTGTAGATGAAATTTTAAAATTAGTTGGAAATTTTTAATTATAGGAATTGTAAAAGGGGGTAGAGATTCAGTCACATATGCACATAACCGCCGGTAGCGATACGGTATGCCGGTGCCGGCAACCATACTTAAAACCGGCGCCGGCTACGGAGGCACTTCCTAAGAGGAACTCCATTTTCAACTGTGATTCACACCGTTCCCAGCAAACATTTTAATGATGGGCCTTCAACGGCCAAATGCCCGCTAGCCGATTATGCGGACGGCGGACCTCTAACTGAATTCTATATTGGCCCGCTGTCAATAGGAGACTACGGCCGCTAGCCGGGCCAACGCAGGAATAAGGCCTTTTTTACAGCAATTGCCCATACATAGTTGATGCGACTAATATCCGCTACAATGCCGATCGATCGCCGCTCACAAAAACAGGTCAAAAATGAATTTTATTTAAAGATATTTATTTTAATATTTCAATTCACAATTTAAAACATAAAAATTTTATTTCGTAAAATGAATTTTAAATCTCTTGAACAGTAAATCTTAAAATGAACATTAAAACAAATAAAGAAAACTTCACAAGGCAATAAATAACGCGATTATAAACTTAATTTCTAATGAATGGGTTTTAATATTTATTATCGGCACCTTCAGTAGCACCATGTCTTTTGTTCCTTCCGCCATTTCTGTCAGTAGCAGTCCTCTTCCCGCTTTTGATAATCGTTTCTACTGCCTGTTGAGTAGTGTTTTTACTGAATTTATTTTTTCTTACTACTACTGGAAGCAAAAATAAATAATTTCATTTATAAAAAGGTTCTACCTACCTACCAACAATGAAGGTTACGTACAATCTTTTTTAAATATAATTTAATAATATTATATAAAACATCAAAAACTGTTATTACCTGTATGAGTTTCAGTATGTTGATCGGTAATCATATTAACATCTTTACTTGTGCCTGGTAGGGGATTATCTTTTAACACAGGTGTAACATCTGTACATTCTGTAAAATAGAATCAATATATAAAAAAGGGTGTATGTGATCTTGGTTGTTAGAAAAATCACAAAGGCATCAACATTAAATAAATATAGCAAAGCTAGTTGCAATCAAGGTATTTGTAATTAATTTGATATCATCCTTTAAAAGCATTTCTAATTAATAAAAAGATTGATTTCAAAAAATTAATACATTATTTTATAAGTTTATCTATCCTTGGGCTTACCTGTAAGAAATAAAGTGGGCACCGCAGTAATTTCTAGCCTGTTCTTCACTACATTTTTGAAGTAACACTCCTCAAAATGAATGCTACAAACTTTAGCATTTTTTTTTACAGAACTTGTTTCTCCAATTCAAGCAATCCATTCCTTACGCCTAGTGCAGAAAAAATTATTAATCATATGCAATTTAACCATTAATAATTTACCTCAATATTTGTCTTATATTTTACAATAACTTTTTATAAATTCTATAATCCTTTATGTCGTACTTATGTTCATGTATATCTGAATGTTTATTTGAATTTTGCGCTTACCTTATTTCCTCAGATGATATATTAAAAAAACTAATGTCTTTTATGTCCTTTGAATACGCACTTTTACATTGCGGTACACAACACTTTATACTCATTGTGCTCAATTAATTCAACGCACTAAATGAAACAAATCCTTCGCAATTATACACATAAACCTGATTCACTTTAAAAATGGTTGGTTATGTTCAAACTTTCAAAGATCTGTTGACAAACAAGATATAAACAAGTCTAATTTTGTTTCTTACCGTCACTGCGACACTGCGCAATACAATGCGCACTGCGCAATACAATGCGCAACAAACTACTTGGTCTCAATAAATTTTGCGAGTGCAACTACTGGGAAGGTTCATACTGTGTCCCTAGTCTGCTCCTCTAAATCCAACCAATCGCAGCTGAATATGATGTGATATGATACATATGTTTTGCCAACTTTCCGAAGCATTTATACCTATCACTGGAAATAAAAACATTTATAAGCAGAAGTAAAAATGAATAGTTTTTGTATGTTCACTCTATTTATTTACTTATCGAAATTTCACTAGCGTCCGTATTTGTATCATATAAATGTAGATTAACTTAGGAGCTGCAGGTCACGAGCTCCACTAAAGTATTTTGGCCGCCAGCGGGCCAGTTATGGAGAACTACATCTTTTTGCACAGTTTTGCCGGCAAACTTTTTACAATGGCCCTTTATTAGCATGCCGTTGCCGTCATCTGACCAGCATTGCCGACAGTAGCCCGACTGACGGCCGTTACTTCCATGTTTGCTGGGTTGAACATATAGATCTTCCCAGGTCTACTCGAAGTGATCGCCAACGTGCTAAAGAGTTTGATCTGCGTTGTCATGCAGTAGTACATAAACCTAAATTTAATTATTGGACACAAAGAAAACCGACTTGGTGAGAAAATGTGATTTTGAATAACCTATTGTTTATCCATTTTCGTCTTGCTTTGTGTTTTTTGAAAATAATTTAACGAATTTTTCTGACATCAGTTATTGACGTTTGTTTTTCGAAATCCTAGCACATTAGGCAAAAAACCCGTCCCACTTTTCTTTTTGTCCGTAACTGTATTATATTTTCCAATTACAAAATGCTGTAATGTTATCTAAATAGCTAAGATTTGGTTAATATTTGCTATTTAAATATTATTTTTTTTAAAGTCTAACAATGCAGAGAGTATGCAAGTTGTATGAACAGTGGGTTGGGAACATCACTCACTATGAACTATCTTAATTTTGATTCTTTGTCGAACACTGATGTCATTATAGAAGATACAATTTCGAAAGACGTAATGCTTATCAAGAATGTGATTTCAATGAAAATTAGTGATATGGTCATATTTGACCTTTATCTATCAACTTACTGAATATGTTATGTATAATTATATATATTTCCTTAGAATTCTGTCAAAGAAGTTCCAACAATATGTATAAAATTAGCTGAGAAACCTTTGCCAATTGAATGTTCTACAAAACGTACAAGTTTGTTTTGTGTTAAACTCTTGCAGCAATGCAGTTAATCACAAGCAATTTAAAAATCATTAGTACCAATCGTGTGTGAAGTCTAAATATGAGTATGATATTGAAATGCTCAAAAATTATTTTAAATTATTATTGTATCAATGATACTTGTTAAAAATTCATATAAAGGTGCGACAGATACAGTGTGCAAAGGCAAACGAATTCAGTCCAATGAATTTACTGATATTTCAATGGGGTTTCATAAAAAGGAATATTTTTTTCTTAGTTCTGTTCTCAGTCATTCACTTATTTTCTCGGCCTATTTAAAGTAGTAATTTAATTAAGAGGAGCGTTTACCTATCGAAAGCTATGGCCATGTAAGGCATCGCCGTTTTGCGTTTTTTAAATTTATTTTGTAATTTTAGAATCTCGAATTTGGGTTAGCGATGCAAAAGGCATAAATTTATAATGTCAAATCCAGTTTTGGTATCAATTTATTTTCTTAAAAAAATTATGTGTTTTAGAAATAACCACAAAAATGCATTAATTTGATTAATGTCTACTAACTAAGGCAGGTACACAAAAGAAAAAACAACCTCTAGGCGCCAGCTGCACATTTGATGAACGATATAAAAAAAAATCAAATTTATGTAATTATATTTGAAGATAAAAAATTGAAAATAGTAAACATTGTCACTCACATTTCACACAAGTGTTTTTGGAAGCGATCCCATCATCTGTCCCCACGTTACGGTATCTCTACCGGACCTAGCGGAGACGCAAATCTATGGGAATCGGTCGGCTATTACAGACTTGAATCCGAACGACAGACAGTTTTTGCAATAAAAAAGAAATGCTGTACCTATAATACTGGAGTGGAGTGTATATAACAGATAGGCAAGCGGAAATCGAATTATTATAAAAAATCCACAGAACAAAAAAAAGGAAATATGCAAGTGGAATGAAAAATCAAAATACGACATAAGTTATTTTTAGTCAACAATTTTATTTTATTTTGATATTTGTTAATTCGATTTAGTTTAACTAAGTACATAATACCAATATGCGAGTAGATATCAGAATTTAAATATTTGACAATTCATTTTATTGTACCTGTATATTAAAATTTTCAACCCACGGTAGCTATTCGCGTAATTTTTAATAATTGTGTTGAAAACGTTTAAAAATAACAATTATCTGTATTTAATTATTATTACTATTAAATTACTAGTTTAGAACCGTCAATTTTTTTCCTTCAGAAGGGAGCGTCTTTTTCCGATCTACATAGCGACATAATCTGAAAATAAAACCGAAGCGCTCTGATCAAAACCCAAATATCGTCTAGCTCCACCTAATCACACCCCCTTGCGTCTACCGTCCCGCTAGTAATACAAATTGCATAGGTTTCTATTTGCCCAGATGCAGTTGGTAAATGCCCCTCTTAAAGTAATTATGTGATATTAGTGAGGCTGAGGCAACTGAAAATCTCCCAAAACAGAGTAGATGACTGCTCTGGTCGATGACTTCTTTGTTTAAAAGTAGGAGTTGATATCGAAGAACATTCTTAAAGAGTGATAAAAAGCTGAATTTTGTTATTTTTTAATACACACACATTGACAGAATCAAGTCTTTCGTAACTTTCATTCGCCTTCATTTCCGTTATTGTACGCACCTTTAGCATGTTAATTGAAAAAGTGTGTTAATATTATAACTACATTTTAGTTAATGATATCTCAGTATTGCCAATATTCTATTCTGAAATTGGTTTATATCGCATGCATTATTTTGATATACAATCATTAGAAGTATTAAAAAGCAATTTAGAAGATAATTAAAAAGATAATGATAAATAGATATTCAAATAGAAGTGTAATACACTGATCCTTAAATTTCATTTTTCCAGGGCAATAAACTTTCTATGGGGAACAAATCTTATACCACTAACTGGCACCTTGAATGCTTTGGTTGTGTTGCTACTTTGCTGCTATATTTTATTATACTGCATAAAATGAAAGTTAATTGGTCAATCTGTAGTTGTAGCACTGTTATTATAAAAATTAGTACTATAGTTGATTCGTTTTGGCAACTGACATAGTATGAACTAAAGACAGGGATTCAGGATATATAGCTAGTAAAATACTATTATCGCCAACCGTCAGTAAAGTGATGCGTTACCATAGCGTTTTACGGAGGTAAAGAAACACTTTATCGTACTGTACAATAAAGTACTTTACCTGCCGCTAATATCTGTCAGCGTAGCCATGACTGATGACTTTAAAAATAAATCGTTTGTCACTGTCATAAACTGTCATAAGTTATTATATATTTATTTCTTAAATTAACAATTTTCACGGTTGGCGATAAAATTTTGTATGCACCACGTCAGTAAAGTACCTTTACCGAACTCGTCTGTTGCTCGCCGCGCTCGCTTCACTCGCTTGGCTCGTAAATCAGACTCGTTCGATAAAGTATCACTTTACTGACTTGTTACATAAATAACTATTACATGAAAGCCAGTTACAAATTGAATATCATAAAATAAAGTTATATATTACTTTTATATACTTATATTTTATTCAATACTTGGTTATTCTTTTTTAGTAAGCAAGCGTTGACAAATTTATATGTTGTGGATGACAATTATAGCGAACGTCAGAAGGTGTAACTATGAATATTATTAGTATGACAGCCTTATGCCTCTTGTGGGTTATATTACATGACAGATAAAATTTAGCAACATCTCAAATTTGACGCCATTTTAATTTATTGTAGAGTTTTGGTTGCTTAAGCGATTCAGTCATAGTTGACAGTAATAATACATTAACATTTCTTTAGGAGCAAAGACTATTGGAGTATCTTATCTTTGGATGATGATTTACTTAAATTCAGTACATTATATGGAACAATCACTTTCACTATAGAAGTCAGTGATCACGATAGACGAGTTTTAAATCTTGAACTGGAGAATCTTTTAAGTGGTGAGTTATTAGAACATATTCAAACCTAAATAGTAATCATTTACAAATTTAATAAAATATTCTATAATAACATAATATATGATGCAAATCTTTTTTGTTCGACAAGTGTGTGCAATTAAATATTTTTGAAATTAACGAATATCTCATGCACACAACGTTACTAACACTTCCGATATATTCGGATACTGTAGAATTGCATCAACATGAATAGAGCCAAGTATCAGGTAACCAAATAAGTTCATGCGGTTTTTTATGGTAAAATATAAATATTTATTAAGAAACAATAGTACAATATTATTCATCAAAGTAATTACCATCACACTCAATGACCTTTTGCCAACGTGACACCAATTTTGTTATGCCGGTATTGTAGAACTCTACGGATTTTGAATCAAAAAATTGACCGACTGCGTCTATTACATTAACTCGAGTTTTAAACTGCCTATGTCTCATACAGTTGTCAAGAGACAAAAAAAGCTGGTAATCACTTGGCGAAATGTCAGGGGAATATGGAGGGTGTGGCAATATTTCCCAGCCAAGTTCACAAATTTTTTCCCAGGTCACTTTTGCAGTATGCGGCGCCTACTGATGCAATACCTCACACTCCCAAGGCTTCCTTGCACCCAAACAAGATTTTATTGTGTGTTTGGTGGACAGCAAATGGAATAGTCCATTATGAGTTTTTGGAAAAGGGCCAAATCATCACTCCGAACTTGTATTGTGAACAACTTCAGCGAGTACAAGCAGCACTCATCCAAAAACAGCCTTCTTTAATCGATCGAAAGAAAGTGATATTCTTACTAGATAACGCCAAACCGCATACTGCAAAAGTGACCCGGGAAAAAATTTGTGAACTTGGCTGGGAAATATTGCCACACCTTCCATATTCCCCTGACATTTCGCCAAGTGATTACCATCTTTTTTTGTCTCTTGACAACTGTATGAGACATAGGCAGTTTAAAACTCGAGTTAATGTAATAGACGCAGTCCGTCAATTTTTTGATTCAAAATCCGTAGAGTTCTACAATACCGGCATAAAAAAATTGGTGTCACGTTGGCAAAAGGTCATTGAGTGTGATGGTAATTACTTTGATGAATAATATTGTACTATTGTTTCTTAATAAATATTTATATTTTACCATAAAAAACCGCATGAACTTATTTGGTTACCTGATACTTTGAAGCCGGTCATTCATTCAGTGCCCGGTGGCAGGTTAATTTCACGACGTTAGTCATATGTCGAAAAATTGCTACTTCGACAGAAATATTAGTATCTACTTTCTAATGTATACATATCTGTAGAGGGAAAGTGTCATTTTGTCGACAATTGTGTGTGTAATTGAAGATTTTTTAAATTTGGCAATACTTCATGCACTGAAAATTACTAACAATTAATCCGGCTTTATTAGTTGTAACTGCAACTCATTCCAGTATACTTGATATATTGATTCTCCTTGCGAATTTCATCGTAATATAAAGCCAATATAATGAAATGAATTTATACAAATTATTTCATATGACATCTTGCCACATGCGATTTTTCCGCAGATGAACTGGGTTAGTTAAGGCTAATGAAGCCTAATAGTTATGTTAGAATATGCTTCACTTAACATAACTCAATATTTTAGGAAATGATTGCTTTTCAAATTTGACTTTTTTAGTAAACCAAATGCTAAACAGTATATATCATTATTATATAACATTAACCAGTGTTTAAGAGTATCTAACATTGCCACGAGGTTAGTTGTTATCTTCAAAACAGAAGATTTTCTAGCTGAAGCTGCAAATGGCTGTCTGTCACGTGATGGTCTTCCGTGTATGCTTACATCTCCAAGATTATCCCACCGTATTCCTTGGCTACACCGTACTGATGACGACCAATTAGTCAGTAACACCTGTATACGGTTGCACTACAGCGGATTTTACCCAATATTCTCTTTTTCTTGTTTTATTTTGTGTAAACGCGATAATTCCTCTTTTTTTTCTATATATATACTGTACACAGTTTGTTTTATTTTTAGAAGCAGCTGAACCTTTTGCTCTATATGTTAATAACATTTTTATGAAGAAATTAAAATTGGAACCTATACAATCTGCACTTGGTGAAAAGTTTGACATATTGTCATTACTCGATTATGTTCGATTAACGATGGAAAATTTATTAACAATACATAAAGATTTCGTATATTTATCCATTACATATGCAGTTTCAATGGACCGGGAGTTTAAGTATATTTCTCATTACATTTTTAATGTCACCATAATTAAATTTTTCTATTATAGCATAAAATTTGCAATAATCGGCGTGAACTCCATGTTCTCCTGGAGATTTATTATTAATGCATCTGATTATGAAAATATAAGCCAGGAATCTGTTACTTATAATGCGAAAATAGGAGAATTACGAGAAAGGGATATAAAAAGATGTATGCAAGGTTGTCCAAAAGGATTCGGCTTTGTTAAACCTTTCGTCGAAAACCTTAATAATTTCGTTGAAGAATTAGAAAAAACAATCTAAGTGTAAATAGTTTAATTTGTGATTGAGTATAATGTACTTGTAATTATATATATACGTGTAAAAATATATTTAAATTTACTATATTTTTCTTATTTTTGTGATTTGTTGGTATGTAAAAAATGCAGAATTCCTTTTTTTTTGAATACTGGTTATTCTACTCTTCAGTTGTATAGAAACAAAAATGACAACTGGAGAAAAGAAAGATTGCTCTTGCAGAATAACGTTTTTGAACACATAAGTAACAGTTGATCAGCTACATTGACCAACAATTTGTTTTAAACACTCAAAATTTCAAACTTTGGTCGTTTATTTCCGAACTTGAAATGACAGCTTCAGGGCAAGAATTAAAAGCTGTCGTTTCATTTTATTTTAGCGGTGAATGCAAATATACGAGGGTACGTTTCTAAGTTAGCAGAATGGAAGATGATAATGGGAGAGCTCTTTCGTAACGTATTCAGTGACTCATTAGTATAAATATAAAGTTTTAACACAATTGCGTCAGTACCAGTGGCGGCTCGGGGTGGTTCACATAGGGAGTGCATAATTTCAAAATTAAAAAGTGTAATACAAGAACGCTTACCCAATCTTTATAAGTTTCACCGACATACTGTTCCAGACAGGTACTGTTCATTGTACAGTTTGTTTTGAGGGAATAATAAATATAACACTACAGTTTGATTACATCTGACGAGAACGAAGTTCATTTTGCGTGTCTTTGACTTGCAGAACAGTTCTATCACTTTTTCATTAAAATTTGGGAAATCATTTATAAATTCAATTAAAAACCGGTGCTGCTTCGATGTGATCTCTGAGCGATTTATCTAATTCTGCCGTAAAATTTATCAATTCCCGAAAAATGCCCTTGGTATTCGACGTTTGCCGTTTATCATGACCCCGAAGTGCCAGTTCAAACGCGCCACAAAATCTAATGCAATTTATTATTAAATTTAACACATGCCTATTTTTTGTTACCTGTTCATTGTGTTGTTGAACTGCTTTTCTATATGATGATCTAAAACATTCTGAATGTTATTTTTTCCTAACATTCTTAGACTAAATATATTTTTCAAATGCCCTTCGGAATTTTCATGTTTCGTAATTTTAGTACTAAGATGAATTAAGTCTTTTATTCCGTTCTTTGACCAAGACGGTTCACCACCAAACAAAAGACACGGAAAACAAAATAAAGTATTTTTAATTTCACACCCACAAATCCAGTCATTTTTCTGATAAATATTCATTTTGAATTTTCTTATAACGTCTTTACCTTTAACAGATTGTTTATTTTCTAAACATAATTGAGGCATCGGCCGTTTAACATTTTTTATTGCGATTTTTTCATCATACGTTAACCGCGAAAACGTGTTATTCTGTATCGCAGACACGAAATACATCTTACAACAGCGTTGAGCAGACGAGAATCTTGCTCACATGCTATGTATTATACGATATGGAACTAGAACAAAATACAGTTCTCCCCACCTTCAATGTAATGTTTAATGGCTTAACGCAGCAACAGTAGCGCTTTGCTCATGGGTATGTTTCTCTCGGTGGAAAGGGTCCTTACATCCGTGCGCTGTTAGTCGTCATGATATCTGTGACGACGATCGGTGCATGTAGGTTGTTTCGCGTGCCGTACATGCCACGTTCCTGTTCAATAACTATGAATACGTAATAAATAAATACTTTCACAGTTAGTCGCCGCTTGGTTTGTTTTGTTTCAAAATTCCAGGGGGTGCAATTGCTCACTTGCTCTCAATAAAGAGCCGCCACTCTTTAAACTGTCGTTGACCAAGCAACTTAATCGGGAACAATGTGTGAAATATGAACAAAAACGAGTATCGCGCTGTAATCAAGTTCATTACAAAGCAAGGAAAGTGTGTTCATACTATACTGGTGGTGTCATCAGGTTTACGGGGATACTTGCCCGGGAAAAACAATGGCTTTTAAGTGGCATGGTCGCTTTAAGCAAGGGAAGGAATCACTTGAAGAAGACTCGCGGCCGTCACAGTCCGCCGCAAAACTCACGGCCACAGTTTTTTGGAATTCAGAAGGAATCGTCTTCATTGTTCATTGATTACAAAGATAAAAGCATTATTTTGTATTTTTATTGTCTCTCCTTTTTCATCATTATTCCGCGAACTTTAAAACGCTCCCTTGTGTGTATAGTTTCACCAGATTTTGTTTGTTCTGTATTTTTATTATTGTATTTGTGCTTTTTCCATTTAATTTTATAAAATCTCAGTTTATGTTCAGTTTTCTGTTTAGGTTAATAGAGAGATTACAAATTTAATTTTTTCTGAACAGTGAGAATATTCACCCATATCTTAACAGTCTCCAACAGGCTTTTAGGCCAATTATAGGGGCTTCGTTGGTTATGAGTTGTATTATTTATTACATTAGCGCCTGTTGTGTCTTTATTTTGATGTGACTGTCCGCATTTACCCATGAGTATAGAGCACCACAGAAAACCCGTCAATAGTTATAAAATAGAATTACTCTAGCCTTCAAAATTATTATATTGACGTTTAATAGAGAATTCCTCCACAAGTGAGTAATAAACTCGAATCGAACATATCGTAAATTGTTTTGTTCTCATGCACGTATTCATGCTTATGTTTTGCTATCTTTAAATGTATTTAAAATGGTAACTCCTATAATATTGTTAAAAGAAAACTTTTAGGTGTATATATTTGATTATGAAAGTGATAGCAACTATCCTATTAAAATTTTGAGAAGTGACCAAATGAGTTCATGTTATGGTTCATCCCTTCTTGTAACTACTAATGAACTACTTGTTGGAGCTCCCATGTATAAAACGAAGGCATATGAAGAAGGTTGTGTTTTCATATATGTTAACAATATGGTATGTAATCTGCTTAGATAGAATGAATATGTGATATGTATGTTTTTGTGTATATATTTTTTTAGCAAGACTTTTTGTTGCCCGATAAGATTTGTGGACACCAAATGGGCGGAAGATTTGGTACGGCTATGACGAAAATAGGTTTTGTTGGAATAAATAAGCACTTAGGTCGTAAATTGTTACAAAATAATCATTCAGAATTCACAATTTTAATCTTTCTAGGTATTGCAATATCAGCTCCATTTGCAGACGATGGTGCTGGAATTGTTTATATTTATTTAAAGATCGATGAGGGATACAGGGAAATCCAAAAAATTACTGGGAAAAGTGTATCGCTTACAGTAAGAGGATTTGGATTTAGTCTTTCTAATGCGATAGACGTGGATCACAACAATTACAATGGTAATAGTTTTTTCTGCACTATACTTCCAATGGTTATAAGCATACTTAAATGATTGATCACGTAATATGAAATTATCATCTACAAGGGTTCAACCTTGAGCAGCCACTTCTGTGTAATGTTTAATTACGAAAGTGTGTTCTTGCAAGTCTGCTTCAAGTATGTTAAGCTTTGTAATTCGATCATTCAGACAACTTTCAACTACAGAGCAATCAAGAAGCTTTACTGCAATTTTATGATTAAATTAGTTAAGCATCAATAACATTGATAACATCCCAACTTACTTTTTGGTGTAGACATTATTGTTTCTAAATATGTAGTGTTAATTGAGGCCAGAGTAAAAACTAATGTCATTGTTAATTATCAGTGATACTATTTGAGAGTAGGTATACTTCATTTTAATATCAAAAGACATTCAAGAAAATTAAAGTGTTCAGCAAAGATACAATTATTATTATTACTCTTAATTTTTGAGCAAATAATGAGCAAGTAAGCCTTGAAAAAGTATTTTAATGCCAACTCGCTGATAGCGTGAACTTGATCCGAACTGTCATCTAAAATTAAACAACTATAGTACTAGTACTTGAATTACTGTCGATATAATAAAAAGAATTTTAAAAAGATTAACATACCAAACATTATATTTATGAAATCGGAAGAAAATAAGTATTTTTATGAAGCCATGGCGAACTATGAAGGCCGCTTAAAAAATATGTTTTTTGTTGTATCTATAAGTGTGCCATGAATTTTTAACCGAGTTTATTAAATTCTACGTAAAAATTACTACCAGATACCATTTTTATATTAGTTATATCTTCAGTAGTTACGAAGATATGTATAATTGAAAATTTCGGCAATTTTCAATTTTTTGAAGTGTAAACTTCTTTAGGCGCGTTGCGCTAATTGTAGGCACTGAACAAGACTGACTGCAACGCTCGGATATGTAACGCTCGGATATGTGTAACGCTCGTTCGGGTAAAGTCGGCTAAGGGAACAAGATAAATATATCATATATGTAGAGGTATTTAATTTCAATTCAATTGAAATTTAAATGAATAAATAAATTCATGTTCCAGAACAGATTTGATCCCGAGCCGCACGGGTATGAAGACGACACGTTACCATCAGACCAAGCGCGGGACCGTAAGCGAGTATTTATATCGTCTATTTATACATACACATACGTCCGAACCGACCAAACGAAATGACCGCTCGCGTAAATGTAATAAATGTGGGAATATGTTTTATTTAATACGTTACTGAATATTATACGCGCGTGTTTCGTGTTATTGAAAATTGACGTATGAAAGTGAAATTTTAGATACGGGGGTGTCTTAGGTCGCCGATCACCAATCCATAGTCAAAATGTCAAAAAAAGCGAAATGGCGGAAGAGTTTTTTGAAACTTGACGTATGAATGTGAAATTTTAGATACGGGGATGTCTTAGGTCGCCGATCACAAATCCAAAGTCAAAATGTCAAAAAAAACAGAATGGCGGACGAGTTTTTTGAAAATTGACGTATAGATGTGAAATTTTAGATACGGGGGTTTTGGGGGTCGCTGATCACAATTCCAAAGTCAAAATTTCAAAAACACAAAATGGCGGAAGAATTTTTTGAAAATTGACATATGAATGTGAAATTTTAGATACGGGGGTATCTTAGATCGCCGATCACGAATCTAAAGTCAAAATGTCAAAAAAACAAAATGGCGGAAGAATTTTTTGAAAATTGACGTATGAATGTGAAATTTTAGATACGGGGATGGTTGAGGTTTACGTTTTATTTAATACGTTACTGAATATTATACGCGTGTATTTCGTATTATTAACCACGCCTTGATGAAGTTTTCACTTCTGCCGTGTGGTTTTAAGCACACTCATTCTTCTTGTTTAAAATATCTTCTAACGTTAACAATAAATGTTAAATCCTCAAATTTCTTAATAACTCCGCTAATTTAACCGACCTTGTACCTTCAATATTAAGAAAGTTACCCATATAGCGAGATAGAAAACGGGCACCTATATATACAACGTGTCCCAAAATTCGCGGAACAGCTCCACATTACGGTTTGAAGTAGTGATAAAGGAACACGGAAAAAATAATTAAAAAATTCCACATTGTTCATTCTAGAAGATATTAGCCTTTTGGTAAAGGTAAATTTGGCAACACGTTTGATTTATCCTAATAATGGATAAGGTACTAAAGTTGCCCATATCCATAGAAATAAGAGAGAATAATGAATTAAATTCAGAACAACGTTGCCATATGTTTTTTCAGGTAAAAATAGCGTAAAGTGATTTTCTGGAATTGGTGTAATTAGAAGAGTGATTAAATTACAAACCTGGTTATAGTTGTTCAAAATTGTTATCCCATTGACCATAGCAAAACCAATCTTTAAACTGTTTTAAAGTAATTTAGACAAACGACATCTAAAGTGTTAACTTTGAATATTAATTTCTTTGTCAACTAAAATAATAAATGTTAATTTGAAGTTTTATCAATTTTTTGAGAGACAGTATTTTTGCTAATTTATAAATGTTCTAGCTTGCATTTTACCATTATAGTGAAAATTATATATTTCCAAATTAAAAATAATATAAGCAACTTTTTTCGACTATTTAAATTATGCTATGTGTAATGCAAGTCATGGCAACTCATATTTTTAAATTAATAAGTCGTAATTGGCTTTATTCAGATATAACATTCTATAACTTTTCTAACACGGCCCATACACGGAAGAAAGTAATTATTTTTAAATAGTAAATTTTTAGTACTTTTTAGTGGCATGTAAATATACAGGTTGTTCAATTATTTATTTTTTTAGAAATTATAACTGTTGTAAATGGTATGTAATTTCAAAGAACGTGTGTTCAAATGTCGAAATAAACATTAATTAAATTTTACGTACTGAAATGATTTCTCTACGAGTTAAGCTCAAAACAGGTCTTTAATAATTAATCCTTTTTTTATAGAAATTTTTCAAAAGTTGAACAGTTTTTAACGAAAAATCGTCATATTTCAGAAACACAAGTTTGTGTCATTGTCGAACACCTTGTATAAATGAAAATAATTTTAAATTATCTATCATGGTTACCTACTTTTCTATTAAGCAGTTTTCGCTCAAGTACATTATTGGTACAAGAATATCGTAATAATTGACTACTTCTCTCTGATTGCCAAAATTTATGGGAATATTTAAGTTAAATTGGAAATGCTGGGCTTTGCATATCAAAGACCATCTTTGGCAATATCAGCATCCAAATAAACATGGATTATAAAATAGAGAAGTAGTCACTAGTATGTATGTTTTAGTAGATGTATAATGTTCTTATCATTTATTATTTATATAAGAAAGATGTTATTTTGTTTTTTCTTGCAGATTTCGCCGTCGGTTCAATGCTTACTGACCGCCTCATAGTACTTAGATCAAGAAAAGTTCTTCATTTCAGCGCTTACATAAATTCTCTTGTTGATAAAATAAGCACTGATACAAACATATCATTGAGTTATTGCTTTCAATATACAGGTCACAATAATTTTGATCTAATCAATAGTAGTGTATTTGTGGAAAGTGACGATAGAGTGGCATTTGTTGGTGGAAATAGATCTGTCGAAGCCAAAATTGGCGAAAATAAATGTGAAGATTTTATTGCAACGTTAATGGTTAGTCTACAGACATTTATCATTACCTTCAGTCGAATGAAAGAAGGACTATTATATATCCCTAGTTTGACAAAAAACCGTTTGAAATATTTGAGTTATTGACGTTCCATTCAAAGGGTTTTCAATTTTGAACTGGAGGGAGAGATACTTTGTTTTTTTCATATAACCCTCTTTCCTTCAATTATTTGCACTTGTATCCACCATATTCTAGTCTAATACTTTTCTCATGAAAATAATGGAGGTACTTAGAATTTAAATATACACGGTGTTCAGAAAGAGTAGGGGGTATTTGTAAATTCAATAAAAAAAACACTACACGTCAGAAAAATATGTTTTTATATTTAATCTTTAAACAAAGTTTTAGAAAATTAAGTGCCAAAGATTACGTTGTCCAAATGTTGAATCTCGCTCTGCTGGCACTCCACTAACCGAACACGCAAATTAGCCGCTAGGCGTCTACACATCTCTCTGGAATCGCCGGCCATTTCAGTGCAGATATAGTGCTTCGATTGCAGTAGAGTTCGTGGTTTATATGCTACTTTCACTTTAAGGCAGCGATGCCATATGTCAAATATGAAATTATAGCGCAGCGATGCCAGAATTATCGAATTTTAGGGAAAATTATGGTACAAATTTTAGTAAATAGACGCTGGCCCAAATAAAACACGAATTCGAATTTATGTTATGTTATGTTACCTGTTGCGTAATAAAAATGACTATTATTATGTATTTGAATTTGAAAACTTTAAGCAAAATTATATATAAAAAATAAACGACAGATGTTACGTTTAGCCACACAGCACTAAATAAAATAAATTTATATTTAAATAATTAACCTAACAACTATGTCTCAAAATAAACCTCTACACCTTCTTCGTCGCAAAGAATTAGACACTTCGAAATTGATGCTAAGAGGAATTCATTAATCGAATTTTTACAAATCCGATTTCGAACATTAGTTTTTATCAAATTTACATTCAAAAAAACCCTTTCGAATTTGCCCAAATCCCTAAATAAATTCTGACCTGACAGGTCAGTAAATAACATAATTTTATTCCAGTATTTGTCTGTAACTTTCATGTTTTATGTCATCATCAAAATTATTAATTAACTGAGAATACAGCCTCCACTGATCATCCACCTTTTGTTTCTTATCTACATCATCTGGTTTTATAATTTTAAACAAAGAATTCATAATATTTAAAATTGACTGATGTTTCTGCCTATAGTCCGTCTCAACCTTATTATGCAGTACAGGTCTTATGGGAATTGATTTCATGGTTGCCAAATCGTTTCATTGTATAATGTCGTTACAGTTCCGGTTTAATATCTGACATTTTTTGTAATCAAAACATAACCTCTACGACTGTCTGTCATTCAATTGATGCATACTGCATACAAAAAATTAATAGTAATTTGAAACACTAAAAGGGGAGAATATATGGGAAGATGGATTAGTTAAAATATTTGTAATAATATAATCCTTTGGGATTGTTCTGTAAAAAAATATTTAAAATCTAACTGAATATAGTAAGCCAGAGTAAATGAATTAATATTTCAAAAAAACACTTAATCTATACAATTTTCTTCGTTACTGAATATTGACATCTTAATCAACTATCCACTATAAATTCACACCAAGACAAAGTTAATCACAAATTTATTTTTCATAAAAAACTGTTGTATTTATAAAAACAACTTAAATAATATATATTTATGAAAAGAATAACAATAACCACACACAGCATGTACTCTTATTTTTTAATATGTTACATGACTTATATAGTCTTATTGAATATTAATATGTTAACCTACATTGCGTTATACACATTTAAAGACACAAATTCACTTCACACAAAAACATATTTTCCCATTTATAAGAACAAGTTACTAATACATGATAACATTTATGAAAAAACTAACCATGACCATACAAAGGAGTAGGTACACATATTGTTTTATTTTTCTTCATCACTTAAAGAATCTTGATCTGATGATGAATGTGTGACGTTAATTATAAACTCTTCAACATCGTCTTGCAAGTTGGCAAGGTGGCCAATGTAATTCCGCCAGTTGTTCACTGTTACATTCTGATAACCCTTCACAATTAATTGTTCAATATCTCTTTGTTTGAATGTCGTATTGTGCATTTCAACGTAGTGCTTAACTTGTGCCCACACCATTTCAATTGGGTTTAATTCACAATGATAAGGTGAAAGCCGAAGAACATAATGCCCTTTATTCTATGCAAATTCATCAATTTTGTTTCTCTCATACTGAGACCTAACCTCTGACCACAAGCCAGTAAATCTCTTTTTAACATGTCATTATCAAGTGGAATATTCTTCTCAGTGAGCCATTCAATAATTTGGTCTTCTCCGTGCTACTGCTGGAAGCTTTTCTAATTTTCCCGTATGATATGAGGCATTATCGAGACCAACAACCAAGTTCTCTAGTATATTTGGAAGCAATTTATTCTTGAACCAATCTCCATATATATCTGCATCCATTTCGCTATGAACATCAGCAGTATTTCTCTTACAAAGAAATGTACATTCAGCACCAATAACAAAACCTCGCTTGCCTCCAGCATGAATTAATGGAAATCGAAGCCCAAGACCATTTGGTGATTTTAAACCAGTGCTGAGTCCTTACGTAAAAGCTTGTCGACTGCTTTGAACAGTAACGTCAGTCCACTTTTTATTTACCGAGTGTCCTGCATTCACTCATGATTCATCAGTATATATTATAGTTCTACCTAAAAATAAAACAGTCACAATCAAACACAAGCAAATAATAAATTGCGTAATGAACATAAAAGTCTAACAAATTAAATGATAAACTATACCTTCATCTCTGAATTTTCTGATGTCTCGTAAGTATTTATGTCTCCACCTAATGATGTCATCTCTTTCAATAAGAATACTCTATCGTCGCACTTTTTAAAATTCAATACTCATATCATGTAGCAATCTGTAAAAAGTATATGTATATGTATATAGGTTATCACGTTAATCAGAATTATAGATCTAGGTATGCATACTTACTTTTAAATGCTTGAAAAAGATAATATGCTTGCTAAAAAGAACGATTTAACAGAAATTATATATAGATAAATTAAAGACAATATAAAAGTTTACACACTACGGCAAAAACTGACAATTGACAGCAACGATTACTCATATATCCATCATATACTTTGCATAATAGAACTTGCAACAAGGCAACCGGATATAAAGATGTCGTTATTAAGAGACTACTAAAGATAATAAGAGATGCAATATCCCTATTAAACCTGTACTGCATAATAGGGTTGAGACGGAGTATAGTATATATTTGTTGTCAAATATTGCTATTTTGGACGGAGGATTTTGACAAACTTTCCATATTTTGCTCCTTTGCTGTGATTTTTAATGTCTGATAGTCAGCAACAAACTCTGAATTACATGCAATACATTTTGCTTTTAAAGCATTATCTAAATTTAATGAAAATTTAAACCATGTAAATTTAATAATTATATATTGTCTCTGAACATACCTTTAACAGCTTTCGCTTTCCCATTCTGTTATATATTTTGAGACCTATTAGCGCGTCTTTACAATATTTTTAAACCGTTTTTTTTGCGTTCTTGTTCCTCCGAGCCTGATCCAAAACGATTCGAATGTATTTTCCGATGAACTTGCCGCCATTACAACTAATACATTGAAAATGCAGCCAAAAGGCAAATTTCTACAACCACCGGCACAGATAGTATCAAAGTGACCGAAACACCGAAGAACAGATTAATTACTAGGGATTCCCCCCAACTTATCCTTACCTAACTATCTGGAACGTGGCAAACCAATCAATGTTGCCAAGAAGGGCAACATTTTTTTTATTTATATTAGGATACCAGGAATAGGACTTGGTTATTTGCCGAATAGTGTTTGAGCAAAATATTGAATCGATCGAAATTATGGTACAATTCCATAATTATGGTACATCTGGCATCGCTGCTTTAAGGTATCCCTATAAGAAATAATCATGGGGCGTAAGATCGGGGCTCTTCCGGGGCCAGTTAATGGTGCCTTTTTTCGCTTAAAGTTGATTGACAACCTCAAATGATTGGTTTGAGGTGTAGCAAGTGGCTTCACTTGTCGAAATCATGTTTCCACAATTAAACCTTCAAACTCTTGCAGTTGTGTCACCATAAAATTTCTTAACGTGTCGCAATACTGTTCGCTCTTTACTATAAGTGCTCGCCCTCGCCGGTTTTCAAAAAAATAGGGCTCAATGATGCCTTCACCCAGATATGGCAGCCCACACAATAACTTTTGGACTGTGTAATGGTCGTTCATGTTTATATCTTGGATTTTCGTTAGCCCAGTAGTGGCAGTTGTGTTCGTTCACGTGAACATTTAAGTGAAAGTTATCTTCGCCACTAAACAGAATGTTTTCGAACCAATCACTTGCAAAATTCACCCGGTCAGGATAGTCGGTAACGTTCAGGTTTTGAACAAACTGAATTTTGTAGGCTGTAAGTTGCGAACTGATTGAGACTCACTTCTTCAATCATGTGTTGGCTTCGAACTGACTGCGGACGTCTTTCATTGAGAATTTTTACAGTCATATCGGTATTTTCAAACATGCGAATCCATTTTCTGATGATATCGTCTTGCGGTGCATTCCGCACGTTAAATTCTGCACGATATAAACGTTGAGCTGTGACTATCGAATCACCATTGCGATAATAGGCGCTTACGGAAAAAGCGCGATGGTCTCCCGGGTACACTTCCGTGACTACTATTTCTCCAAAGAGCAGTGCAACAACTTATCCTTAATGCGCCCCTCCAAACTGCGCCAATACATTGGCGGCGCAGATACAAATACCCCCTACCCTTTCTGGACACCTTGTAGTATATTCTCATATATGGTTGAGTCGCTCTCGCAACCGACATACGCCACTAAATTAAAATGGCGTCAGCTTAGAGATTTTGCAACATTTTACCTGCCATGTAACTTAACCTACAAAAGTTATTTCAGGACTGTAAGTGCTCGTAAGTAATAATTTTCTTACGAGGAAAGAATAGAACAGAAGAGAGTCTCGTTAAAGTCCAACATGGTAACTCAATATGGCCACCGCAATAAATATTTTGTGTAGAATATATGTACACTTTGTATGCTCTCCATTATCATTTAAAATAGGTTGTTAGTCCAGTAATAATTAAAGAAGTATCGTGAGTGTATCACGTTTTTAATCCTTTTATTATTTTTAATATAGTAACATTTATTCTAACTGTATTCAAGAAAACATAAAAAAAATGCCTAGGATATGTATGTTACGCCACTGAACACATAAGCAAACATGTCAGATGTATGAAAAGTTATTCAAAGTACCCCTTTCTTTAAATTATTATTGCTTATGTTGAATGTATATTTGAAATTAACTTTACCGATGAAGAGAAAAAGTGAAATTCTTCGTTCTTGTCGTTTTAGAACGCCACACAATTCACCATTATAAAAGCACTAAAGCCGTCAATATTGACATAACTGACCTGCCTTAAAGTGGTAACTTCCGTAATGTAAACAATTTAAATTTGTCAACAATGCTTACACCTCTTAAACAGTATAGCTAAATATTAATTAATTAATTTGGTTTGTAAGTGGCTTTCATATAATAGTATTTTAGTAGCGGAAGATATATAGCATGTGTAAAATCATATTGGGGATAGGACATATGTATACTATGCATACCGGCAACAATGCGCAGGTCGTGCTAGTAGTAAAGTACGATTATAGATAGCATTGCAGTTGCTTACAGTCGGCCGACGGATGAACATGTATTTATCTAAGCATCACACGCTTCGTAAATACATATTTACCAAATAAGAATTCAAAATACTTCTGCGAGTTTTATTATATTGCGTATACATCGCAATTATGTATGATTATAAAACTGTTCTGGAACGGTATTATGATAACGAAAACAAGTACTTCGTAATTTATAATTCAAATAATAATTTACATTCGAATTAGATTTTTATAAAAAATGAATTTGAATCCTTGCATATTTTTTATTTACTTAGTAAATTTATAGAATAATTAACTAAGAATTAATGTTTAACTAGAATTTGTGTATTTATTTTCCTACTGCGTTGTATACGCAATATAATAAAACTCGCAGAGGTATTTTGAATTCTTATTTGGTAAATATGTATTTACAAAGCGTGTGATGCATGCTTTGATAAATACATGTTCATCCGTCGGCTGACTGTAAGCAACTGAAATGCTTCTATAATCGTACTTTACCACTGGTACGACCTGCGCGTTGTTGCCGGTATGCATAGTATACATGTGTCCTATCCCCAATATGATTTTACACATGCTGTATATCCTGAAAGATTAATTAATTAGTTTATTTTTATTATTTCGAAATTGTTCCTGTCGATGGGAATTTGTAGTTGCATTGATTCGTCGTCTTAGTTTGTACTTTGGCCGTGTCGGTTGCCAAAACGACTTAACTATACTCATACTTGTCCCGTAAGGAACGCAGATACAGTAAAAAGTAAGGACTTCGGCCAAATTGGTGGTAGTATACAAATACAACAAAAATGTATCCATTGGGAAAATGTAGTGTTCTAATTCTAGTCTTAGATAGGTTCCTTACAAAACCTGGATACTCATGAATCTAGATATGATTTAAGTAGTAAATTTTGAAGACAATTTTTCTTTTGTATTCGTAATCCTGAAGTTTGATCATAAAAATAACATGATTTTGATTTTAGCCATTCGCATTTGATAGTCCCTTGCCATTGAATATAAAAATCACAAATAAATTGGCAGGTAAGTACACTAATATTATATTTAATCATTTTTAACAATTCCTATCTCCTATTTGATATATTTGTGTTTTGTTCAAAAACAATATACGGAATTTTTTTCTTATTTTAGTTTCAGTAATCAGTTTTGTCAATATGATTTTCTCTTTAAAGAAGGTGGTCTTCATATATTGATAATCACTTTTTGAAAGTACAGTAGAGTCCCGATTATCCGAGCTAATGTGTAAATTTCTTGGACTAATTTTTGATAATCCGCAGGAAAATTAGGGAAGGCATTTTGAAAATCATTGATGCAGTGCTGTACTGAATATGTCCATTCACCATTCTCTTGTCGTTCGGCGTTTTTAAAATAACTTTCAGTAAGAAAAATCTTATGTTCTAAATCAAACATTTTGAAACGTCATTTTGACAATTCAAATTGTAAATTAGTACTTATATACCAACTTAATTTAAATTTCACAGCCTGCTCTAATTTAGAATTTAAATGATCGCGCGGTACGTTATAAACGTGTGAGTCTTTGTGGCTAAAATCAGCAGGCATAATCAAACAAAAGTGTATCCAATGAAATGATAGACACTTAACATTTCGTTTTAAGTTTCTAAACATATAAAAACAATCTCAAATGAGCTCCAAATTAGACGTAAATAGGAGGATATTAGCGATTCAAGCTAAAAAGAAGAGACACAAGCCTGGTAAAAAGAAAGGGAAGAACGATGAGTTAAATGGCCCGGGGGGAGGAAACCGTAATAATTCCCGTCTAGAACCATTACATAGCTCTAGCAATGAAACTATTGCGGACCCAGATCAGCCTTACACAAGTGAAGAAGAAGAACAGGAAGATAGCAGCGATTATCGTAAAGGTGGTTACCATCCCGTCAAAATAGGTGATCTCTTCCTAGGCCATTACCATGTGACGAGGAAATTGGGTTGGGGTCATTTTTCGACTGTTTGGCTGTGTTGGGATTTAGAAGAAAAACGGTTTGTAGCATTAAAGATTGTCAAATCTGCCCAGGATTTTAAAGAAACTGCCCTTGATGAAATTAGAATTTTAAAATCTGTTCGAGACTCAGATCCATCCGATCCAAAGAGAAATAAAACAGTTCAGTTGCTGAATGATTTCAAAATAAGTGGCGTTAATGGAGTACATGTATGTATGGTATTTGAACTTTTAGGTCATAACCTTCTGAAATTAATTATTAAATCAAACTATCGTGGCATTCCACGTGCAAATGTTCGCATTATTATTAGACAAGTCCTTGAAGGATTAGATTACTTACATTCAAAGTGTAAAATAATCCACACTGACATAAAACCTGAAAATGTTTTAATATGCGTAAGCGAAGAATATATTCGGAGGTTAGCCTGTGAAGCTGCTGAAATGCATCAACTTGGAATTAAATTACCAACATCTTTAATTAGTACAGCTCCACTACAAGATGTTCAAGGATCTGCAAAAATGACTAAAAACAAGAAAAAGAAATTGAAGAAAAAGGCAAAGAGACAAAATGAATTATTAAAACGGCAAATGGAACAAATTATAGAATTAGAAGAGCAAAAAAAAATTCAAGAAAACGGTGATGTAAATGGTGATAATAAATCTGATTGTAATGGCACAAGTTTAAGTCCAGATATTACACCTGATGGAACTGAGGACAAACCTCCAAATGGTTGTGTTGATGAATTAGCTGGAGGAGAAACACGCGCTTCAACTATTATTGAAGGATCAGGAAAAGCTATTTCAGATTTGTCTGAAGATGATAGTCCCTGTGTTACTTCTAAAAGTGAGAAAATTGAACTTGATCCCGCATTTGTAGAATGTGATTTTGAAGTGAAAGTTGCCGATTTAGGTAATGCTTGCTGGGTGGATAAACATTTTACTGAAGATATTCAGACTCGCCAATATCGGTCATTAGAAGTGTTATTAAGAGCTAGTTATGATACATCAGCTGATATTTGGAGTACAGCTTGTATGGCATTTAATTGGCCACAGGTGATTATTTATTTGATCCTCATTCTGGAGAAGATTACAGTAGGGATGAAGATCACTTGGCTCATATAATTGAATTATTAGGAGAAATACCACGCAGGATTACTGCTCAAGGCAAGAATTCTAGATTATTCTTTAATAAAAAGTCGGAGCTGCGCCATATTACAGGGTTGAAGCCATGGTGTCTTGAAGATGTTCTTGCAGAGAAGTATGAGTGGAGTAGAAAAGATGCTGAAGAATTTGCTGCCTTTTTGAAACCGATGCTTGACTTTGATACTGAGTTACGTGCAATAGCAGCGCAGTGTCTCCAACATCCCTGGCTCAACTGAGCATTGTTATATTATTCTCTCTAGATGACTTAAAATCCTTTGTTTACAGGATATTATATATATATATTTATTTTTATTGATTCACAATTCAGTCCACTCAGTTGTAAATGTAAATGATATATACAATAGACACAGAGAGTATGCTTGTTCAACAAGACATAATAAAATTTATGCATGTGCCTTTTTCAATTAAACGTATTCTAATTCTTTATATTTTGATATAGGCGTTCCATACGGCTTTCTTTGTATGTATCTTTTGTTCCTTTCACTAAATATTTGAAAAAACTACATTTGAGTATTGTTCATATGAATGGGACTAACTTAGAGTGAAAACATTTAGAGAATATCACATACGTCATCACAAAGCTGCGCGAACAAAAAGTGCCAGTGGCGTAGGTGATTAAGAGGGCAGAGGTATTAGGGATGATTTTTTAAAAACTTCATAATTGTAAAAATTATGTTTTGACATAAAACTGCAATATTTCTAATGAATTAAATTGATATTAGGAAAGCAAATTATTATTTAAAGAAGTATTAATGTGATTTTTTAAAACTACCTCAATATGAATACTGCTCCTATATAGTATAATTCGAATAAAAGTATGTCAAATTAATGCAATAAATTTGTCGCTTCATAAACTTTCTTATTTTAGAGAATTATTTGGAACTCAGTGTCGCAGTTAAAATTTACTTTACATTTATCAAATCAGAATAATTATTATAATTTGAAGTAGGTATTGGCTTATTCCAAGCTACAATAAAGATACATATACATATTTCATGCCGTCTAAAGAGTATATTGTTATATTTAATACAAGTTAACTTATAAAAGATATGGAAGACAAAATGATTTAGAAAATTTTATTTTTGCCAAGTAATATTACAATACATATGCAATACAAACAATAACAGTGTAATGGATGTATGTTAATACCAGTATATATAATATATGGGGTATAAAAAAGAGACAAATTGTTTATTTTTTTAATTTAAAGTGTTACAAAAGATTTAAGAAAAGTAACAGAACATCCAATGCTGCATGTTCATTTGTGGCTGTTTAAGCCTAATCACTTTTATTCAACTTGTTCTAGGACTGGTTGATCAGCATCATCACCTTCAATGTCAGTGTCATCATCGATATCACTATTTTCTTAATTATCAATTTCTTCGGTGTTAACTGTAAAAACTAGATTGTCAGTTACATCATCTAATAAATGCGCCGCTTGCAAATAATTTTCAACAACTTTATCTACGTGGCTACAAACAGATACCCACTCTTCTACATTTACTGATGCAAATTTTTCTCGAACCAAATTTTCGACATCTGCTAACTTAAAAGTTACATTTCTGGTTCCAACCCAATTCTTTACAATTGCCCATATCTTTTCTATTGGATTTAACTCTGGGTGATAAGGAGGCAACCTCAATACGTTGTGTTTATGAGCCCATAATAGTGTATCCAGTTTATATCTGGGATTTTCACTTTTATTTTTCTTTATTAATTCATATAACTCCGGCTTTGTCCACTTCATATCAAACACTATATTCCTTGCTACAAGCCAATCTATCATTTCTGCCTTTTTGGAGGATGATGTTGGATCACGTTCAAGTTTTACATTGTGGTATGATGCATTATCGATTACCAGTACACTTCTTGGTGGAAGATTTGGCAGTAACTGTTTATTGACCCAAGTGAAAAAGTTTGTTGAATTCATTTCATCATGGTAATCACCAGATTTTGTACCTATAAAAACAATGGAAATAATAGCAACAATAATTTTAACAACTCTGATAAATTTAATACGAAAATTTTAAAGTATAATTTGTATCTTACGCATAGATCAATCTACACAATAATTTGAATGTTACATATTTTGTGTAAAAAAGGTAATATATAAATACCTGATTTAAATAGGAGTAATGCATTTTGAATAAAACCCATTTTTCCACCAGCATGAACCATAATCAAACGATTTCCTTTTGAAATTGGTTTCTTCAACCCAAGCAAAGAATTATCTGACCATTCTTTAGATTGCGTATGTGTACTGTGCGCCGATTAATTTATAAGTAAAAGTTGTCATTTTGTCAAAAATCGGTTGCAACCATATACTACAATTTCTAAGTATTTATACAATAGAATAAAATATATACTTTTTCAACTTACCGATCGAATAATATAGAAATATTTTGTGTCTTGATAAAGCCAATTATTTAAAGAACAATATTTACTTTGAACAATGTAACATATTGAACATAAAACATAATATCAACATAATATAACAATGTAACATATTGAACATAATATCTTCTGCAAGTAATTAACTTACTTAAAGAAATCTGTAATGGTTTTTTGACTCATAAGTGTTTGTCTTTTCTTGGCAGCAGTGTTTTGAAGTCGTCGTAGTACCAAATATCGCCTGGACTTGTATCATCTTGTTGTTCGAGGTATAAAATAGCTGTTTTAATAGCGTTAAATCCGTCGCTATGAGATATTTTTTGTAGATTTTCACCATAGTCTTCATTTTCATTCTCAAATTCGTTGTCAATACCTTTTTGGGTTCTAATAAGGCTTACAATATCGCCATCACTTAGTTCATTGTTGTCATCATCGTTCATCCATTCTGCTATATCATTTTCATTTAACGTAGTTGAAACATCGAGATTGTTAGCAAGGCCTAAAAGCGATTCTTCAGCTGCATCTTGTACACTGTCAGGTTCCATTTGGTTAGTAGAAATCTAATTCCAACTTTTAATAATTGTCGTCTCTTTAATGTTAGTCCAAGAGTCTGCCAACCAATAAATCACGTCTTTTACATTAATTTTTCTTAAGCTTTGAGTTACGGTTTGATTATTGTCTAAGTCAAGCAAAATATGCCTTAAAAGGTGTCGTCGGTAGCTACGCTTCAAATTTTCTAGTACACCCTGGTCAAGAGGTTGAATAAGAGATGTTATGTTGTGAGGTAAAAAAAGTGCACGAATTTGTCCATCAATCAGTTCACTTTCGTCTGGATGAGATGGAGCATTATCTAAAATCGAGATAGATTTATGTGGAAAATTATTATCATCGGAAAACTTTTTCATGCTCGGAACAAATGTTTCGTGAAACCATTTTTTAAACAAATAAGAATCCATCCAAGCATTTTTTTGGTTCATATATAGAACAGGCAAATTTGCATTTTGCATTAACATTCTAAAAAGCTCTTGGCCGTTTTGACTTTCCCACAACCAAAAGTGTGAGCTTATTGTCTCCAGACTTATTGCAATAAGCCAAAACCGTTAATCGTTCTCTGCTTTTCTTATACCCTGGAGCAGACCGTTATTCTTTAGAAGCAAGTGTTTTTCTTGGGAGCATCTTGTAATTCAATCTGGTTTCATCGCAATTATACAATTGTTGGACACTTAACTGTTCATCTTCAATAAGCTTTTGCAATTTTTCTTTAAAGGGTGCTACATCTTCGTTGTTAGCTGAGAGTTTTTCTCCAGAAATGTATAGTTGTCTCACACCATACCTTTTCTTCCAACGATCCAACCAACCAACACTTGCTGTAAATTCTCCTGCTCCATCTTCAAGAAGTTTGTAAAACTCTAAAGCTATTGCTCGTAAAATCGGTCCTGTCAATATGCTACCTTTCTCTCGCATTTGAGTAAACCAAATAAATAATGCTTCTGAAATCTTTTCGTGCTCACTATGTTTCATAACCTTCCTGCTTGTATTACCACTAACTGATGCACGTTGTAAAATCCATTTCTCAATATCTTTACGTTTTCTCCTCCAAGCCCCCACTGTCACTTCACCAACACCCATGTCAGCAGTTACCTTTTTAATCGTTTCGCCTCCATCTAAACGTTGTATTGCCCGATATTTCTCTTCTAATGAAATTACTACACGCTTTCTTTTCCCACTCATATTGTAATAACAAATATACGCCACAAATGTTTAGTAATACATATTGCTGTGACTCTTGCAAATTGAGGTTTATATAAAAATAATTTACACCGTTCAATCAAGAAGTAAGTAAGAATCAAACATACATCTTAGTGCTAGACCTTATGCTAGACCAAGAATTAATAATTTTTTGCAAAATAGTAGGTTAGGCAATTTTACATTTAACTAGCTCAGTTTAAAATGACTAAAGAAAAATATTCTCTCAGGGGCAGAAAAAAAATAAGTAAATTCTCCAATCAAATTGAATGCTCTTCAGTTATTACCATGTCAGGTAAAGAAAATAAAATGCAAAATAAACCTTACAATATAGTTTATTAAGGATATTAAAGAAAATTTTAAAATTATACATATTTACAAAATTAAATATCTTAAATATTACATAAAATTATGCATGTCATGATCAAATAGTCAAAACAATAAACAAATTATAATTAATAAAAGAATAACATCGAATACAAATTTAAATTTTTAAAATAAATATGATTATCATTTTCTTTATTCGTCAAAGATACATGTAAACAATCAACATTTCAAATAAAATTTTTATTATATGTTGTGAATTGTATTGGAATATAAATAACAAAATTATGTAACTTATCATTTGCAAGAATATAAACATTAAGGAAATGGCTCTGCCCTAATTAGTTCTGTCTGGCGCCTTTGCTCGCTCCCAAGACAGTACCATCAGAAAGCAAATCCACACTGCTAGGTACCCCAAAGTTCCACCCTACGAGTATTCTTTTCAACTCGTTGGACACATCCCTAACATACACTACTATGTGCTCACCCCTTAAGGCATATACAGGGTGAGTCAACTACGCGGGTAAGGCCGATTGTGCCTTTACGAGTAAAGATATTTCGAAGCGGTTTTTTTCTTGTGGTAGCTGCTCATTAGGGGCACATTTTAAAAATATTTTGTATTATACAGAGTGTTCCATAACTTGGTGGCTAACCATAGTTATAGTTTTTTAAATGGAACACCCTATATATTATTGCATTTTTGAATTCTCCGTATAATTTTTAGTCAAAAAGTTATAAGATAGTATAGGCCTATAGTGTACAGTTTTTGACTTATTCCCCTTTTTCTGAAAAATTCAATGTTTGTATAAAATTATATTTCTCGAAAACGACGTATTAGATGGAAAAAATTGTTTGCAATATTGTTTACAATAAGAGGTCCTAATAGAAGCATGTTTTATTTTTTTACCGTTACTAACTGCATGTGCAGGAAACTGGATTAAAATTAGATGACACGTTTTTGTATAAAAGTCTATTTTTTTAAATGGAGCACCCTGTATATCAGTTCATTTTTGAATTGTTTATTTAATTTCGTGTCAGAAACATGTAAGACGTTAATACAGTAAAAGTGACTATTACAGAGTTATTGTCCTTTTTTGATATGCTTTTGTTAGTTTTTGCAAAAAACTCAATTTTTTCAAATAGAACACCCTGTATATTATTTCATTTTTGAATTTCTTATTAAATTTCACATCAAAAACATCTAAGACGTTAATACTTTAAAAGTGACTATTACTGAGCTATTGTCTCTTTTTAATATAATTTTGTCGGTTTTGTGGTTTAATTAATATAGTATAGTACTGACAAAATTATACCAAAAAGAGACAATAGCTCAGTAATAGTCACTTTTATGGTATTAACGTCTGACATGTTTTTGATGTGAAATTTAATAAGAAATTCAAAAATGAAATAATATACAGGATGTTCCATTTGAAAAAATTGACTTTTTTGCAAAAACTAACAAAAGCATATCAAAAAACGACAATAACTCTGTAATAGTCACTTTTAAAGTATTAACGTTTTACATGTTTCTGACATGAAATTTAATAAACAATTCAAAAATGAACTGTTATACAGGATGTTCCATTTAAAAAAATTGACTTTTATACAAAAACGTGTCATCTAATTTTAATCCAGTTTTCTGCACATGCAGTTACTAACTGTATAAAAATAAAACATGTTTCTATTAGGACTTCTTATTGTAAACAATACTGCAAAAAATTTTGTCCATCTAATACGTCGTTTTCGGGAAATATAATTTTATACAAACATTGAATTTTTCAGAAAAATGGAAATAAGTCAAAAACTTTACACTTTAGGCCTGTACTATCTGATAACTTTTTGACTAAAAATTATACGGGAAATTCAAAAATGCAATAATATATAGGCTGTTCCATTTAAAAAACTATAACTATGGTTAGCCACCAAGTTATGGAACACTCTGTATAATACAAAATATTTTTAAAATGTGTCCCTAATGAACAGCTACCACAAGAAAAAAACCGCTTCGAAATATCTTTACTCGTAAAGGCACAATCGGACTCCGCGTAGTTGGCTCACCCTGTATATAAATTTGAATGTAATACAAAAATGTCTTTGTGCATTCAATTAATTAATCAATATCAAATACACAAACACAATAAAATATAATTAATATAAAGAAAATATATAAAAAAAAATTACCTCGTTCTAGGGTTCCAGTATAAAACACCACATAAGAAATTTGTATAACACTATATACACATTTATAATAAACATTATAAATCACCTTAATTCTTCATATAATATTTCAAACTCATTCATTTCAAAATAAATTCTTCTCACAGTCTAAATATCCTACATGTACACAAAACAAAGAATTATTAAACTATAAACCTTCTAATCTTGTAAATAAATAATAAAGAAAATTTTATAAAAACGCAGTGTTCATATTTAATTCAAAAAAATTATTATTAGGCTATCTAATTTGATCGTTACAGACACTAAAATGCTTTACCATAACACACGGTGTAATAACCCTGCATATAAAAATAAAACATTCTAGTAATAAAAAAGAAATAAAAAAAATCAAAGTTCTAATTAAATAAAACTGTTCCGAACATAAATAATTATGTCCGAAATATAATTACAAGTCCCAAAGTAAACGAAAACTCCTGAATTAAAATGATATTTAATTCATAAAAATATTCTAAGTCCCACTTCGGTCTTAAAAATTTATAAGTACAATAAAATTATTAAGGAAATATCATAAGTTCCAATACGTGAACAAATTTCTATGTTAGAATAACGTTTAATCTATAAAATATTACAAGTCCTAATTTTTGTAAAAAATTGTGGCGTAAAATCTTTTTTGAAAAATTATTCTAAGTTCCGATTCATGAATAAATCTTTTAAGTTAAATTAACATTTTGTGTTTTAAAAGGAAGAAGAGGTTTCCACCTACTTCTAGTTTTTCTTTTGAGTGCGGTTTACACCAAGCATCTAACGTTTTCTGATCGTGTCTCGACTTATATGCATATTTTTCTTCACAAAAACGTACGGTTATCCTCGGCAGATACCGATTCCACCTCTTCAATTGCATTTCTATAGTGCTGCACATATCGGTCAATCGATGTATTACTAGCTTTGAAAAACGTAAACAAACATCTAAGCATCGATTTGTTTACACGTTCGTGATTTGTCCAATGCATCTAGCGAAGAATATTGTTTTCGCCGGGCCAATCTGTCGATCTCTCCCGGTCACAGTATTCTTCGTGCGGGAAACACTTTCTTGTTATAATTCACTTAATATTTTATGCTTATTCTAATATTATAATTTTTATAAAAATTATAATAACATTCTCATATTATTTTACATAAATAAAAATTAAATTTGCCAAAATATTGACTTAATGAATATCTATATACACATCATGATAAAATAAATAAAATAGAAATTAATTAAATTAAATCTCGAAGTGATCTTGATTATGCTTATTTACAATTTACCACCAAACTCAAGATAACTGCAATATGTACTTTCTAGAAAGGTAATGTACACAACATAGTAACGCAGGTGTATTTATAACTAGGTCCTGCCAGATGGATAAGCAGGGGAAGTCCCTACGTTAAATAATGTAATGAAGGAATTTCCCTGCAACAACCGTGCCGGGACCGACGACAAGCAGTGGTACCTCGGATAATCGGGACTCTACTGTACTTCTTCGTGGTTAAAAAATATTTTGAATATTTTCAGAGTGCAGCGAATGTCCTGTGGTTTATCCAAAGAATATAATAACTACTCATGAAATTCCTTTCGTCACTGGCTGTGGGGAAGATCATGTATGCACACCAGATTTGCACGTAGACGCTCAGATCGAGAAGATTTCTACTTTGATACTTGGCAGTAAGAATAGCGTAACATTAACAGTTTTGGTGTTTAACAAAGGCGAGACAGCATTCTTAACTAAAATGAATGTAACGTTACCGACCCAAATAAGTCAATATCCTGCGTTTTGCTCTAAAGTTGAAGACATGCTGCAGTGTGACATTTCCAATCGTCTCGTGGTGAACCAAATTGTAAGTTGGTATTTTTCATGGATGCTTAGCTTAGTTTAACCAAGATTGGCTTAAGATTTGCTAATTATAGAAACCAGGAATTATAATGTAAGGATATTGTTATAGGTCATAAGCTGTACCAAAGAAATACACGAAATATTACCGTGTATTATCGTATTAAACAAAGAGATTGGAATATACTACTAAAATATTTATATTCTCTAATAAGCAGATGTTTTGAATTATTAAATATTATTTTCTTCCTATATGACATTGATAGTGTTGACTGGCTAAATTAAAATTATAAAAATTTCACTGTATGTAAGATACGAACTTAGAGGTTTGCCGCACTCTTCGAACTTACCACCTAGTTCACAGCGGAGACATAAGTACGAATCATTTTTTTTTAAAGTTTTAAATTGTATTGAGGTCGCGTTTCAATATTAGCACATCCATTTCGGCTCATATCTAAGATTTTCGTTTTTAAAAACACAATTTTTGTAAAAACCTTGGATTACCCCAGTAGGCGTAATCCATGTTTTTTTACAAAAAATATATTGTTAAATGGGATACCATGAAAAAAACACTCTTTACATTCTACCTCTAAGATGGCCCGGAAATGACTGCCTTTCACGTTTTGTCTGCCACATACTTAACCGTTATTTATAATAAAAAGTTCATAGGAACTTTTCTGGAAAAAATAAACAATGTAAGATATTAATAAAAAAATGATAATATCAGTAACAATCGATTGTAAACTGTAGTATTAAAATTTGCTTTCAATTATTGGTTAGTTTGAATAGTCCAGCAAACCTCTAAGTTCATATCTTACCGAAGGTACAATTTTTATAATTTTATTTTGCTAATTAACACTGTCGATTGTGAACAATATAATTTTCAATAATTCAAAACATGCGTTAATTAGAGAACATAAATATTTTTAGATTTTATAAGAAAAACAGGCACTGTTACTGTTACAACGCAGAATTGTGTTTGCCCGATTTTAGTTTTCCGTAAAACATTGTCTATATTATTAATAAAAGTCTCCATGAAAAGTAAATACAAATCATGGACAGAACATTTCTCATAATAATAACAACTGAGAAGTCGTACAACGTCTAATTAATAATAATAATATATACTTATTCCAGAAGTAATTCAGGCAAATATATTAAAATAATTACTAATTTTATATAAGCGGAATATTAGTAAAACTCGACGTATAGTGTTCGATAATTTTCTCCAGGTAAAACCTCCCCTTGCATTGAAACAATTAACTAACCCATATTTTGAACGCAGACCGGCTATATCATGAAATTAGAAAGTTTTCTGGACATTTTGCTTGGGTATTGCTATAATTGAACGTTTTAAAATTACATTATATACAATGACGCTTAACAGCGTTACTCCTCTCAACTGAATTCAAATATATAATTTTAATTTGAATATTTTAAAACTTCGATATTGCCAAAATGGTTGCTGTAAATATTAAAGTTTCAAATTTGTACCCAATATTCAAAGTAGGATGTTTTGCATTAAATTAATAGGATGTTTGCAACGTGAACTAAATTTAATAAATCAATATTCGCAACAGACAGAAGTTGCATATTCTACGCCTTTAGATTACGGACAACTCGATCACATTCAATCAGCGCTCTACAGGATGTCCCAGAAATAAAAAGTCGGAGTAGCAGGTATGTAAAGTCCGAACAGAAACAGGCTCAAATATACCGCAATAACGAAGAAATTAAAAATGTAAGTTTCTGTGTTGTTTTTTAGATAAAAAATTACATTACGGACCTGGCACAGAATGTATGTTTATAAATACACGTAAGAATGCTCATTTGTAAATAGAAACGAACACGCATTCATAGAAAAATACCCTTTTATTTGTATAAAACGTAAAATTGTACTCATTCATATAAAACATATTTTTTGCCCGATGAGTCTAAATAACGCAGCTATGTAGTCGGTTGTTGCCCAGATGGGTGACGCACTTTATTGCAGACAATAAAAGATTGTTTTTATTTTTAAAATAGGAAGGCTGTTGCTCTTTAATGTGTTTGTAGTCGGACACAGCTGATTATTATTATTTTAGAATATTCAATAAATCGTAGTAAATATCAAGAATGTAATTATTTTTTTCTAGCAGGTGTAAAATTAAAGTAATTAATGGTTTGATATTTATTATGAAGTATCTATTCCTCCTCCTTTTTTTTTAACATAAGTAATATGGTGGTCCTGAAAAGGACCGATTGTGAAAGTGAAGCAGGTGGATATTTAGTTCAGGGTCGGCGTAAGGCCAATTGAATTCTTTATTATTTTTTTTCTGTCGTCTGCGCACGAATAAAGACTTGATATTTTGAGGGTACGTTTTTACACAATCTAGCTTCCGATTTATGCTATTCCGTCTTTTTATTTCTGGAACACCCTGTATATTTAACCTATGTTAAACACTTAATATTGAATTCTTGAACAAATTAGCTATGATCGAGTGGATGTCTTTTCGTATCGACGTTTATACAAATAACACAATTGCACCATTTTTACTATTTATTTAGCGTTAAAAGTGCTTAATTCGGGTTATTACATATCACCAAGAACAAACACTTTTAAAACAAATGCGTGTAGAATTATACGAACCAAGTACGAACACGACATTTTGACCAATGGCATCACGAGGTCGGATCACACTTAAGAACTATAATCGCTTGGCAGTGTACCAATGTTTTTAAAACTTCTTGCCATATTAACTTCGAATTTTCAAACATGACGATTATAATAATTTTTCGTCGTACCCCAGATATGTTCAGTGGGATTGAAAAGCAATGATATTGTGGCATCCGTATAACCTTTACCGTTTTTCTGTGCCATTTGATCAATCTCATATACACATACAGACTGATTTCTACAAATAATGTAAAACTTCCAATATCAAAAAACATAATCGCAGACTTGCTGTCCTCACCTGTGAACTAATTGAACTAAGTAATTGTACTTTCAGGAAACTAACTAATGTCGTAAGAGATTTTATTTTTGATTAGTCATTCCTGAATATCTCCCGTAGTAGATGCTGCTGTAGTGCGTTGATAACTGCTATTGTCAATAATAATAACAGATGGTACTTTCAAATAGCAGAGAAATTGATGCTCAAATCATTGTAAATAGTTTGCTCTATTCATTCCGCGATGATATTCACCACTGCTATTTGCAGATGGAAATATAAGTTAAGCACCATCAATGAAATAATTAATATTGCCAGTATGCAATACAATAATTCTAGAGAATTGGTTTAAGTTATATACCTAGAAATGGTTAAAAAAATTACTTCCTACCTTTTTCCACCAACTATATTTCGACGAATAGTTCTTTATCACTATCTTGCCAAGAACGTGTAACACTACCATCTTGAAAGACCCAAATTTTATCGATAAGGACAAACTAATAAGTATTAGATTGCTATAAACGCACATGTTATGCTAGGAAGTTCACACGTTTTAATACAATTTGTGGTAATTCCCTTAATTCTTTTCTTGGGTTATATTTATAACGGAAGCCCAAGTCCCTTCATATTTTCCATTAGACTACTCATAAAAACGCCAGGCTCACACACTTACCGCAGCCAAAGATGTCAGTGTAATGTGCTGTTCCATAATTATAATAAAATTGTATTATAACACAGTGTTTTAAAAGTACTTACTGTTTCTATACATATCATAGATAACATTTCTGGACACATAGTAAAATAAGTGGATTTCCTTTTCGAACATCAGAAGATATCTAGTGACAGATATAAGCTTATTCCTAATGCTGCTGATACTCGCTACAAAACAATTTGATCATAATAATATGTGATGTATGACAAATTTAAAGGTCTGTCATTATCACCATCAGTTTCGAGAATATCCAACCAATAGGTTAAATACTTTAATTAACATATTTGGGGAATTGAAATGATATAACTAATTAGGAAGCTAATAATACTGAAAAATTTAATCTGTTATTTTATATAATGTTAATGACAATAGTTAACCATGAGATACTATCATGCTAAAATTTGCTCTATCTATCCTGTTAACTGTCATGAGAAAATGGTGGAGTCGCCGGGTCGAGCGATTTTTAAAAGAATAATTAAATTGTATTACTGTTCAGAAAAAGAGAGAGATGGATGTATAAAGTTGCTCCGTGTCAACATTGTTTACATTAACTTTATATTTAAATCAAAGTTTTTATATACTATAATATGCTACGAGGAAAGAATAGAACAGGAGAGAAAATAAGCTGCTGGGGGAATAGGTATTATTTAGACGGAGTTACCACTTTAGGGCAGGTCGTTATGGCAATATTGACCAATCATAGTTTATAAAATGAGTATTTTGAATAACTTGTCATATATCTGACACTACATCTGACATGTAACATACATATTCTATGCATTGAGGCGGCCATATTGAGTTACCACATTTGGACAAATATTATTATTAAGGAGACTCTCTCCTGTTCTATTCTTTACTCGTAGGTAATATGTCTTTCTTTGCCTGTAATATATCCAGTCTTTCTTTAGAGATATTTGCAGTAATAAATTAATTTACAAAAACTATATTGTGTGAAATTGTTTATGGAATGGAATTAAGGCCGGTTTATAATGACAATATTTATAATTTTATTCTATAACCGTAATTTATCAATAGTTTATCTCCTATTGTCTGTTCAAGATTTCTTTGCCATTCTACTGTTAATTTATGTAACTTATCGCGGAAATATTCTCATATAAATTAAATGTAAGAGGCAGATAAAAGTATATATCAGCTAAAAACGTGTCTATTTAGCATATGAATTAAGTTTTTAAAAGAAGTGCAATTTACACGTTGTATAGTAGGTAAAAGGAGCTAGAAGAAACAACAGACGTCACATGGTACGCTGGGTTAATGTGCGGAAACATATTATTATGTAATATTGGTTAGTTTTGACAATTTACAAATAAATTCAAATACTTCTCAAAGTTTGTGCGTCTTTTCACTTACTCAGTATGTCATTTAACCAGGGAGTACCTACCGATTTGATTCATAATAATAGGTATAAAATTGAAATTGAGAGTAGCAAAGAAACATTGACAGACAATATGTTTTTGTTTATAGTGGGAAATAATATACCTAACAGTAAAATACCTATTTCCATAAAGTTAACGCATTTTAAAGTATTATGACATTCGGAATGCTCCCAATCAATAGTGTACTAGTGTGAATTTGTATCACCTATAGATGGCGCAACTTTCATGCTTACGTTCCATTGTCACTATGCAGTTTTAATCATGAAATCGTATATATCACAGCATAAACACTAAATAGCACAAGACAATTGTGAAAAATTAATAAATCTAATGCACACAAGTCTTCTGTTCCTTTCGTGTCATTTATTTGTTAAAACAGTTTAGTACTTTATTAACTATGCCACATTTTGGAAACAGTATAAATTTAGGAACTTACGGATTATAGGTTTCGGAATACATTTAATTTTATTGTAAACTAGCCTTTATAATACATCTTATAACTCTCTCACTCGAAAGAGAATTTTTACAGTCTACACATAAAAGTGCACATACGCATTTTGCATATATGATCCCTATAATCTCTAATATTAACACAATATATTTCAACTGCTACTTCTTGCTACTTACATGTCTGTATAAAATATCTGCAATTTATTTTACGTAATGTGTAGACTTTTTTTTATTTTACGTAATGCTTGTGTTGCGTCAAATAAAGTTGAACTTAAGCTTACCTTAACAACAACCTTTAGTTGGACAAATGAATGATTAAACCTTCTTTTTTTAGAAACAATTGCAATTTGTATTTGATGTAAAACACTTGGAAGCACAATTAAATGAACTGAGAATAAACGTTACCGTTAGAAGTTCTGGTTTGGGAGATGGTAGTTCTGTAACGTCTACAGTAAGACTACCTATTATTTTGCAGTCTAGTGTAACTCTTATAGGGTGCGTATTATAGTACTTTATTGTTGTATGATTTAATGTTATATTTTTAGCTCTAAAATGGAATATTTGGAAAATAAGGAATTTGCCAATTTTACGCATGAATATATGGTATTTAATAATGGGCCAAGTCCGTTAATTGGCGAAAGATTTGAATTCCAAATCCCGGAAAGTATTTCGACACCGGCTGGTGGACTAGTTTATCCTTTTGTCATTAATGTAAGAGGAAAACATATATTAAATGGCATTAAATTACGACCAACTTAAAATATGCCTTTAATAGAAATACCATATGGTCGAAATCTTTTACACTTTAGAAAATCATGAAATTATTTTTCAAAAATATTATATTGGCACTGAATTAGCAAATAAGATACAATGTATGATAGTTTGCGATAATTAATTCAACAATCTATTAAGAAATTTTATAAAACAAAGTGAAGGACCAGATGGTAGCAGATTGATTAAACGAACATCTGAAAGTGTAGCATATGCTGAGGAGCGATAACTCTATCGTCTAAAAGTCTATTCGAATGTCTTCACATCGAGCACAGTCATAGTCATTTAATCCTTCAGAAAGATCAGCATAGATTTTCATGCAAGTTTCGTTAAGTGTGCAATCAATCGTCTTTCCCCCACTCTTTCTCTCTTGCGCAATAATTTAAAATGCGACTTAATTACTGACAAAATAATGCGCATTCATTCATTGAAATGTTGGCATTCTCAAACAGTTAGTATTTGGCTTGAAGTTTCTTGCAGACCAATTATTGGAGATGTAAATACAATTACTGTTGTTTCTATGTTAGAGTTTGTAGCGTTCACATTTTGTAATTGTTTAAAACTGTATTTCGTCATCTGAAGTGTACCAACCGTTGACGCTGTTTGGGTTGTGAATTCTATGGTTGCTTCGTGACGTACTTAAACATACAAATTGTTTTTAATAACACAGTAAAATATAATAAACCAAAGCATAAGAGAATGTTCAAAGGTTAACACTTGATTTTCATTGGTTATGTTATAAAATATCGCGGATATCGCGTAGTTATTTTTCCATATTAAATTTGCCTAGGCAAGAACTAATGAAATCTCTTAAAAATATATGTCGGTTTTCCGCGATATTTGAATCACTTCTTATTGACACTTGGTATAGAAAGGCAGTAAATTGCAAACTAACATTTAATAGCACATATCTTGCTAATTTACTTGTATTCTACATATTAACATTAAACATGCTCAATCATTTCTATAAAATGTATTTTGTTATCTAATCTTATGTTTGATACGTTTTCATTCTACTGATCGCCAACTGAAGTGTATCCGTTTTCTTATGCGTCTGGCATAAGGTAAACTTTTTCATAGTTCGAAAATGCTGCATTCATAGACACAATATGTTAACAATTTTTATCTCACTTGTGTTCCGAGACTAATTTAAAACATCGATTTTATATCTCTTCCTACTGACATTTCTGTATTCGTACACAAATATTTGTATACCTGTATACTTATATTTTATATATTCATTATTTTATTCAAGTTTATAATAGTTCCAATTCTCATTGTGTTTATATATAAAGTATGCATTCCTTATTAAGTCTTCTTTATAATTCAAAACACCCAGCAATATGTTGCAGTAGCATCAGTCACGACTACCGGTATACTTAGGAATTAAAAACGTACCATTTTCAGTGACATTTGCGTATCTGGATATGGACCTAATCGTATAGGAGAATACTCATTTAAGTCGACTAGATAAGGAGGAAGAAGCCGGACAAGGAGAATAGTACATACATATACGGGGTGAGTCATCTCCGTGGGTAAGGCCGATTATGCCTTTATGAGTAAAGATATTTCTAGGCGGTTTTTTTCTTGCGATAGCTGCTCATTAGAGCACATTTTAAAAATATTTTGTATTATACAGAGTGTTCCATAATTTGGTGGCTAACCATAGTTATTGTTTTTTAAATGGAACACCCTATATATTATTGCATTTTTGTATTCCCCGTATAATTTTTCGTCAAAAAGTAATAAAATAGTATAGGACTAAAATCTAAAGTTTTTGACTTATTGTCATTTTTCTGAAAAATTCAATGTTTGTATAAAATTATATTTCTCGAAAACGACGTATTAAAATGGACACAATTTTTTGCAGTATTGTTTACAATAAGAGGTCCTAATAGAAACATGTTTTATTTTTTTACAGTTACTAACTGCATTTGCGGAAAACTGGATTAAAATTACATGACACGTTTTTGTATAAAAGTATTTTTTTTTCAAATGGAACACCCTGTATATTAAGTTCATTTTTGAATTGCTTATTTAATTTCACATCAAAAACATGTAAGACGTTAATACTTTAAAACTGACTATTACAGAGTTATAGTCGTTTTTTGATATGCGTTTGATAGTTTTTTCAAAAAAGTCAATTTTTTCAAACGGAACAGCCTATATATTATTTCATTTTTGAATTTCTTATTAAATTTTACATCAAAAACATGTAAGACGTTAATACTTTAAAAGTGACTATTACTGATCTATTGTCTTATTTTAATAAATATTAATAATGAAATAATATATAGGGTTTCTTTTGAAAAAATTGCCTTTTTTGCAAAAACTAACAAAAGCATATCAATAAACGACAATAACTCTGTAATAGTCAGTTATATAAAGTATTAACGTCTCACATGTTTTTGATGTGAAATTAAATAAGCAATTCAAAAATGAACTAATATACAGAGGATGTTCCATTTGAAAAATTGACTTTTATACAAAAACGTGTCATGTAATTTTAATCCAGTTTCCTGCATATGTAGTTAGTAACTGTAAAAAAATAAAACATGCTTCTCTTAGGACCTCTTATTGTAAACAACACTGCAAAAAATTGTGTCCATTTAATACGTCGTTTTCGAGAAATATAATTTTATACAAACATTGAATTTTTCAGAAAAATGGCAATAAGTCAAAAACTTTAGATTTTAGGCCTATACTATCTTATAACTTTTTGACTAAAAATTATATGGAAAATACAAACATGCAATAATATATAGGATGTTCCAAAAAAAACTATAACTATGGTTAGCCACCAAGTTATGGAACACTCTGTATAATACAAAATATCTTTAAAATGTGCTCCTACATGAAAAAAACCGCTTTGAAATATCTTTACTCAAAGGCATAATCGGCCTTACCCGCGGAGATCACTCACACCGTGTACATATATACATGAAGAGTGCTAGAACAACTTACAACTTATAACACAATTTTTGCTCTGAAATTATTTTACTACTACTTGTTTTGACTAAATAAACTAAATTTAATATAAAAAAGTTCCATCCTACTAGATAACTTTTTTACTGACTTATATTTTTGAACTTCCAGCCGGTAGCTGATGAATGCATTCCAGTTGATAATGGGTCAGTGCGGGAAAGGAGGGATGCATCCACTTTGAAGCACATACTGCCCGATGTTCCGCATCATTTGAAATATCACATAGACTGTAAGACCAACAAACTCGTCAATTGTAAAACTTATCATTGCATTATTGGTGAACTGAGCGCGGGTGCTTCATTGAGATTTAAATTCAAAATGGAAGTGAAGGCATCATTTATCTGTAAGAGCGAATAAATATTACTACTTTTTATATGCGTTAGTGCATCTGTTTATTTGTAGTTGCGGGATTTGGTAGTGAAATAGACGGCAAATCAATATTTACAATTCACTCTGTTGCGAGTGTATTCAATAATTCTGAAACGTAAGTAAACTTTTTGTTCTTCAACATGAAATTGCGCTATATGAATCAACGTGTAAAATCATCTAATTCAAGAAAGTTATGTTTGGCAAGGAAGTACTCATTTAATACCATATATAGAGATATACAGCATGTGTCAATTTTCATTAGCCATAGGCGATTAATCCATACAGTATGTGGCATCATAGTACCCCTTCTTTCCTTTCCAATGCCAGCACGACCGATGCATGCTCGTAAGTAAATACAAGTTAGCGTGGTTAGCAGTAACTTTTCGACCACCGGCTTGGGTGTTTGTAATGCGTTCAGAAATAATATTTACGCGTTGCAAGGATTTGTTTTTCTTTTTCCTTTCAGTAAATGCAGAGAATTATTAAGCTGCGTTCACGCTGCATGACACAAACAAAAGCGTAATTCTAATAAAATTAAAAATAAGGTAAATAAAAAAGGATTCTGAAAATAATAATAAATTACTAGATCAGGAGATCGCGGCGGCCAATTGATGTTTCCCGTTCCAGTAATAAGACGGCTTTTATTGCAGACTAGATCGCAACGTGTTCGCAGCTAAACATTGATGCATTGAATGTAAAATCTGGTCGGGAGAAGTGGGAAGATCGGAGAAAGTCGTTGTGATGTCGATTGTTGCCGGGATTGGTGACGGACGGTGTGGGGTGGCACGTTGCCACATATTACTTGTATAAGTATAAATCGCACGTAAACGTTGAATCCCTATACCCAATGAAAATTGACACATACGGTATAAGTACGGAGGAATTACTGCATACTGGCGACAACCAGCGCCAATTTAAGTAAAAAAAAAATGATTTAATTATTTTATTTACATATTTTCATATAACCCAAAAATGTCATTAAATTCTTCGTGTTCATCACCATGTTTTGTATCGTAAACAGTGGCGGCTCGTGCTAAAAATTTTAAGGTGTTCTGCAAGTTTTACAAAAAAAATTACCTTGCACGGGCAGTAAGAGGTTGTCTCCCATCGATCTTATCGTGCTTTCTTCGCCTTCCGCACTGAAGTAATGGATTTCTGGAACGATTGTCAATTGTCACAGAAAAAAATAAGAGTCACTAAGCACTACTTTACTAACAAATTATTTCTTATAAATTAAATCTATTCTACGTTCTTTTCGATTTGCAAATTTTGTTATCACTTTGTCATTAAAATTGTCTATTTCGGAGATAAACTTTTTTTCGATAGATAGCATGGAAAGAGATGTTAAACGATCTTCGGTCATTGAATTTCTGAGAAACGTCTTAATTCGATTTAGTGTTGAAAAGCATCGTTCGGCCTCTGATGTTGTCATGGGAGTTGTTATTACAATTTCTAATAATTTTCTAGTCTCTTTCAACGTATCTCCCAGATTGTTTTTTATTAAAAATTTTAGAAGAGGTAGTGCGCCTTTTAAAGATCTACAATCAGTTCTTGAGTAAATAACAGACAATTCAGTTCGTAATCTTTCTTTATCAAGGGTGGGATAATAGGAGCATGCGGAAGTGAGTTTGTCCTCAGGAAATTTACTGCAATACTCTCCAAAGCATTCCGAAAAAAAAAGTGATGCCACTACTAGATGCTCTTTAAAATGAAATCGATCTTTTGCACAATTTAGAATAACATCACACACCTCTAAAGCCGAAATTCGATGATTAAATCTGCTGTTATTTGGACGTTTGCGTTTTTCTGGTGGTGGCTCATCGCTTATTAAATCTGATGCTTCACTTATGATGTTGTCAATATTATTTCGAACTTGGCCTATACCGCGTTCAAAATTTTCGATAGCGTCTTTTACTAGAGTGGGTTCAATTTTTCTTTGCTGCAATTGATTAAACAGGATATCTACATGGGGCATTACATGATGGTAAAAAGTCAGCCAAAAATTGAAGATCGGATCATTTAATGTACGGCGAATAGAGGCGGCTGCACTACAGACTGTGTTGTTGGAGAATTGTTCTTCTATTTCTTCCATACACTCAATGAGAGAGGCCCTATTTTCGTACACAACATTAATGGTCCTGATATTAAAATTCCAACGGGTTGTAGCGCCGTGGGGGATCCTTCTGTTTACAATCTTGTTTAACACTTCTACTCGTTGGGGTGAATTATTAAAAAAGCCGGGAATGTCTTGTAGATTTCCAAAAAATACACGTACTTGCGAATTTGCAGAAGCAGCTTTAGACATAATTAAATTTAATTGATGGGCATAGCAATGTACATAGTGCGCAAAAGGGTACTTTTTTTTAATCAATGCTTGAACGCCTGCGTGTTGTCCGCTCATCACCGCTGCTCCATCGTAACTCTGTGCAATCAGTTTGTTAGGTGAATTTTGAATTAAAGGATCTATAACACTTAAAATTGTTTTGCTAAGTGTTTCTGCATCACATTTTTCAGGAATGACGTAGTTCCAAAAACGTTCAATTGGCTCACCATCACGAACATATCTAAAAATAACTACCATTTGAGTTTTTGCAGCAACATCCGTTGTTTCGTCCGCCATGATCGCCAAAAACGGAGAATTATTAATTTCCTCAATTATTTGTTCTTGACAGACTTCAAGTATGCACTGTAACAGATCATTCTGTATTTCTTTGAAAGTGCCTTTAAATACCGAACAATTTTTTAGGTGCTCACTTAGAGTTGCATCTAATTCAGCCGAAAAATTAATAAGTCCACGAAATATCCCCGGATTCTCGGAAGTATCGCTCTCATCATGTCCCCGAAGGGCCAATTCAAAAGCTCCACAAAATTTTATACAATTAATAATTTTTGATAAAATATACCGATTCTTTGACACATTTTCATTATGTCTCTGTATATTTACCCAATAAGCAGAATCTAGTTGAGCCATAATATTAGTTGACCCTAGTAACGCAAATTCCATAGAATTATGAAGATGGCTTTTAGAATTCTCATGTCTTTTTATTTTCAAACTCAAGTGCTCTAGATCCGTGACCCCTATTTCAGTCCAAGCTTTATCACCACCAAAAAGTAAACAGGGAAAACAATATAAAGCATTTTTTTTGTTGCATCCACAAATCCATTCGTTTTTTGAATAAATATCGCTACTAAATTTACGTGTATAATTTTTCCCTCTACTTACACCAGTTTTTTCAATAGTGATATCTACTAATGGCCTGCCTCTTGCTTTTAATTCTAACTTTTCTTCGTATGAATATTTAAAGAATCTCTTCACATTAATTAAATTAAAGACCACCTCCATAATACACAGAGTTTATATAAATTGTCAACAATACACAAAAACAGAAGCACGCGCACTCTAATATTTGTTTTTATGTTAAACACGCCGCACCGACTTTTGTCGCGAAAAAATTAAATAAACCGAATCATGTGGCCGTTCTCGCTGCACTCAATGCAGCGAATTTGTCTGGTAAAATCAGGCATTAGTTTTAGACAGCCGCGGTGGTAGCGGGGTGGCGCGCGGGTGTCTGTATGGGCTCTGAGCGCCCGTTCGTGTGTACCAGATAAGGAACAAGTGAGCGATCGCGCGAATTAGATTGGTTATTCCACTGGTCGCCTATTGAATATTATTTGTACATTTTATGTTGGAATTTCCGAAGCGAATATCTCGGCTTCTACTGATCGGATTTTGATGATTCAGATGTCAAATTGTAGGGTTTGATGTCCTCTACAGGATGATGTAGAAAAATATGCAAATTTTTTGATATACAGGGGGAGAATTTTCACAACAATATGTTACGCTTTTATAAACATCAGAAATGTCGGAAAAATTATGTAAAAGAAAACTAGTTATAACTAATACAGGTTCGCCCGCCCAATTTTTTGGGAGCTCTGCAGCACTGCAGCGCTTATGCGCCAGCCGCCACTGATCGTAAATGCTGAAATTATATGTTAACATTTTTAACCAAAGATTAAAAGTTTTGCAACAAATCTTATGAACAAAGAAATAAGTTTTGATAGTAACAATTGAATTCAACAATTCTAGTTCCATTTAGCGCCTGATTTTGCTTTTAACAATATTCATCAACGAAAAACATCTTTTCACCACCGCATTCGAGAATGGTAAACTAAACAATATAAAGCAAAATTCCGCTTGAAAGAGGTTCGTCTGCAACATTGGTTCAAGTCATTACTTTTTTCCAAAATACCTGAGAATCTAATGGAATTTCGTTAAAAATATCTGCCCCCTGTACAACATTCAGTAGATATTCTATATTGTGTCTCAATATCAGAGATTTTGTTAGAATCAGCTAATTTAAGTGGAAATTCGTGAAACTACTTTTTGGCCATTTTCTTTGGACAGGTTAATTATTATTTTTAAATCCTCATTTTTTGTCATAAATAATACCTTCCTACCTCCAATAAAAAATGTGGACCCAATATTCTGTCTTCCACTATTCCCGCCCAAACGCTAACTTTTTGTGGTTTCTGCGTATGATGTCGCAGTTAGTGGGGATTTTTGGGAGCTCAGCATCGAATATTTTGACGATTAGCTTATCTATTAAGGGTAAATGTTGCTTCATCCGAAAAAATATTTTGGGCACTAAACCATGATTTGAAGTGCACATTTCAATCATTGGTGTTACGCTGGCATATACAAATATACATAAACTATAGCATGAACGTTCATTCTATTTGTAATATGACATTTATTTTGTTAGCTTATTAAAACCCTATGTAATACAGAAGATATATAAAGGTATCTTAACTATGTTTTTAGGAAGGAAGCGTCTACACTTACTGTATTAACCAGGACGCAGATAGGAGCTCCAAATATGTGGCTGTGGATATTAATAGCTGTAGGAGGTTCTCTTGTAATTTTGTTAATAATAATTGCTATTTTATACAAAGTAAGTCGCACATTTGTGTAATATATTTTTAATTGTCTTATCTTTTTAATAGCTGTAATTCAAATTATAACCAACATAAAATGTTGAATGTCAGGTGAGCTCTTGTGGGTATGATAAGCAACCAAAATGGCGAATTAATAATAAGTACATAATAAATCTCCCAAAAGCATTATTAAAATACTTATTATATACATGTTATAAAAATATTTGTGGTCCTTTTTTGAATTGTTGCCAAAGATTCTCAATATTATTATAATTTTCTATTATTTCTAAGTCCTTTTGTATCAAGAATTTCAGATTAAACAATCACTTTTCTTTTTTCAACTGTATTCCACTTATTTAGGTGTTAATTTATTGGTCAGATCAAATATTTTATTAATTATATAATTTATTAAACTTAATATTTCTTGAACTGCTCATATATATAAATATATATTAAAATTCTTTGCCGGATATACAAGAAATGTATTAAAAATTAAAAGTAATTAGTTATCTTGGCGGAGCGGCAGTGCAGTGACAGTTAATAATAAATGAAAATTTGACAGCAAGCTGTCATCTAAAAAGTTTGATTGACAAACTTGATAAATGCAAACGAGAAATGTGTAAAAGTAAACATGTGAACAGTTAAGCATAGAACAATCGCTACAACCTATGCATTTTTATCAACGGATTAGACATATACAATTAATTCCACTACACAAATAATATCGACGCAAATTATACAAATAAAAAAAGTAATGTAAAAATTAGAATAATAGAGCTGTTTTACCATTCATGTGGGTCAATCAGATGATCTTGGTTTACCTAAAGATATCACACAAATAATACTGATAATGTGTCAGTATTGTTATTCAATGAAACTTTTTAGATGACAGCTTGCTGCCAAATTGTCATTTATTATTAATTGTTATTGCATTACCGCTGCGCCAAGATAACAGTTTACTTTTAATATATTAATATATATATATAGCAATCAGCCACCTCCACTGATGTGATCTATTATTGAAATGTAAAAAAATCCACATTTCTATATACTGGGGTGTCTCTAAAAGGTGCGGAAAAAACGCTACCACACATTTCTGAGGGCAAAATATGACGATCTAACCCAACTTACCTCAGTCCAAAAGTGGATGCTTTCGGAGATACAGAGTGTCAAAAGTTCAATTTGGTTTTAGTTTTTTATAAATAATTTCTGTAATAATTGGTATATTGTCACAATATTTGGGTAGGGGGGGTTTCGTGGGGTAAAAAATTTAAATCTGCTCTCATTTTCATTGCAAAATGTAGGGGGCGCCATCTGCGGCATATTGTATCCATTTAAAACGTAATAACTTTTTTGAGACACACTGTACTTAACTGTTAAATAAAAATTCTTATTCTCCAATGTTTTTTACCTAGAAAAGGTATACCTGGTAGGAGTTGATTGGAGCAGCCGTTTATGAGTAATCTGGATATAAAAAATTCATTCCGTATATGGACACATATGCTTCTGTAATTTGGGTGTTATTCTTGTGGCAATTCAATGCAATGGTGCATCCACTTTTGGACTGAGGTAAGTTGGGTTAGATCGCCCTCAGAAATGTGTGGTAGCGTTTTTTCCGCACCTTTTAGTTGCTATGTTAGCAACCAACATAGCATGAGTGATACATGTTTTAAACAATAATGAATGTAATTGTACATGTTTTCTAATTCATTTTGAGGTGTGTGAGATAATGTATATTATTATATTTTTTTTTGTGTACAGCTCAGATTTTTTGCTAGACCCATGAGAGAAAAATTGCAAACAGAAGAAGTTCACAAACAAGAGAGGGTACGAGTAAATTAGTTTTTATAAACAATAATATAAGTGTACATTATAATCTATATTTTTCCAGGAATGCATGATCGATAGCGACGATAAGAATGATAGCTCTGATGCCCAAGTTTTCAATGATATAGAATTCTAGTCAATAATTAGTACCCTATTTGAATTATTATTAAGTGGATGTTTGATTAAATTTTCTGTATATAATTTGTATCAAATACATGATTTTCTGCGATTTTAATAATTTGATTGTGATTGTATGTTGTTATTTAAATTATGAGTTTTTATATACCGCATGTGTCAAATATCATTAGGCATACGGAATCAGTGTATACGTACGATGTATACGTATGGCAGCGCGGTACCTATACATCTACGTATACATTGATTCCCTATGCCTAATGATATTTGACACATGCGGTATGTAATAGAGTATTAAAAAGCAAATATTTTAATATAGGACATCAATAACGTTTTATTTCAAGTATTTGGAAGATTATTATTCAGAAAAATTGACATTTTATGAATTTTCGGATTGGAAATTTTGCTTTGTGAATTACTATTGTTCAACTTTCTAACTCATACATTAGAATTGAGTCACAATAAATTTCAAGGACATATCGAATGACCAATTCACAATATTTAATTTAACAGTGGTGGGTGGTGAATAGGTTTTGTTGTGGCACGAACATAGAATCAGCATTGTCTCTGTACGTGACCCAACAAAATCTACTCACCAACCTTCAAAAGTCTTGAATTGAAAATTATGTCGCGCGTTTTCTATGGCTAATAACTTCGGAAATCAGGTATACGTTGCAGTGCTGAACTAAATAATGAAATTCGAAATTGGGCACAGTAGTAGTAGTAATACAATAATACCTAACAAGCTGTAGATTATGTACCTATGTTTCATTTGAAGGTCTGCTTGGCTCGCAGGAGTAGGGGTGGGCGATATTGGAAAAAATATCGAAAATATCGATATTGAAAAAAATATCGATATATCTTATTCGGCAAGTTGGCGAAAGGAGAATTACGTACATAGTTTTTCATATTGAATTACGTGCGAAATATAATATGTATACAGTGGAATCCACCTATAATGGGCTCGCTTATAATGGAAACTAGTCTATAATCGACGAATTCCTTAAGTCTCGAATAAAATACGTGATAATTTCCCAGTTATAATAACGTCGCTTATAAATTATAATAGACTTTCCCCTATAATGGACTAAATCGTTATTCTGGTTCATTAAAAGCGGAGTTGTCCGGTACATTCTATTAAGATTACACTTAAAGTTTTAAGGCGAACGCTGATGGGTGCAGTCTGTTTTCCAGTAATAGTTGATATTTGTGTAAAAATATAATTTAAAAATTCACTGTTTAAATTTTTTGGCAAAATGCAGAATGCACGATAACGAAATACTATCAAATGGTCTAAATTTACATATTTTTTTGAAATATGTAGTATTTGTTTAGTTTTTGCATGCATTTATCCCCTTAATTTATATATTTAATTCATATTCATGAGAAAGATGGATACTCGGTTATAAAGGACTAATCCACTTGGTCCCTCCAAATCCATTATAAGAGGATACTACTGTATATATAAAATATATCCCATTAGACTGACCTAAAAGCGTCTACTAAATCGGATAAAAGTGAAATTAGTCGCTATGGTAATATTCCAACTATAGAGCCGTTTGAGGGTCCGTTGGAAAGGTGGCATTTACATATCCTCATCATGTCCACTTTCAACTATAAATTTTGAGTGTGCTTAATTTTATTGCACAGAAGTGTACAGTTGCGGCCAATAAATATTGGGCATTTATTTGACATTTAATGACTTTTACATGAAACCTTCTTCAAGTAAGGTAACAATTTTAGCTTTCTCTACGGAGGATAAATGGTGAGGCATGACTTTTCTCGAAATGACAGATTAATAATATGACATTATATAAGATGACGGATTAATAATGACAATGTTTACAATCAAAAAAATTGCTGCTCGATATTTATTGGCCGCAACTGTACATACAAGTTGTTGACCTTGTTAATAATTATACAGTGCGTTCATGATGAAAGGAACAAATTCGTTTAAAATTCAGGTAATTATTTTGCAGAAAAACGCTCGGACAAGTCGATTAGTATTTTTAGTTGTGAATTTTTTGACAAGAAAATTATATACAGGCTGTCTAAAGAAGAACATATGCAGCAATCATAGTTTTTTTTAAATGGAATATACTGTATATTATGCCATATTTGAATTGTATGGTAAATTCTCAACACTTTTTGTGTAACATACCATATCCCCAAAATCAGCGGTTTTCGGAATAATGACGTTTGAAATGTGATAAATTAAAAAAAATACATGAAAATCGATTAATTTGAAGTAGAGTTTTTTGTTGAAGATAAAATTTGCAATACCAGGTTGTTTTTGTTGGCTCTTAAAAAAATGTTCAAGGTGTCCTTGTTCAATTTAAACATTTTATTTCATTACCTATGTGTATTTTAATTTATCACAAAACTCATTATTCCGAAAATCGCTGATTTTGGGGATATGGTATGTTCCACAAAAATGTGTTTAATATGTTTAGAATTTACCCTACAATTCAAAAATGGCATAATATACAGGGTGTTCCATTTAAAAAAACCAATGATTGCTGCATATGTTCTTCTTTAGACACCCTGTATATAATTTTCTTATGTCAAAAAATTCTAAACTAAAAATACTAATCGACCTGTCCGAGCGTTTTTCTGCAAAATAATTACTTGAATTTTAAACGAATTTGTTCCTTTCATCATGAACGCACTGAATATTCTTTCTTATCTATGTAATACATTACATGTTCAAGTTTTGAAATAAATAGTTCTATAATATAAATAAATAAATAGCTCTATAATCGATATAAATATGTGGCAGCCCCAAAGATCTTGACCATTTTGTCGACAATGTTTGTTAATAAACAGCCATAAACAATGTCTTTCAAACTTTACTCTGTCGATTAGTGCAGGATGTATATTATAAATTGATTTTAAATGCTTTCCACTAAACTTCAAATTTAAGGAAAACTAAGCAAAATTTTTGATTTTAATTACATGAATATGTTTTAAAAAATATTTGCAATGTAATTCCATGTCTTTCTGGTATAGAATATTGATCATACGGTACTTGCTTGTTGCAGAAAATCTGGCTCCACAATTATGATAAAAATAAATAGAATATATTTAAAATTTTCTTTATTTCAATTATTTGGGCATAATTTATTCTCTTTACGGTAATAAAGAATTTCCGTTAATACTAACGAAGCAAGTAGTTTTAAATAAAAACTAATGAAAATGAATAAATTCGAATCTCTTCCAAAATACATTTTTATTATTCAATCAAAATAACAGGAAATACATACGAATCATTATCCTTAATCTAGGTAGTTATTAACAATACAGGTTTTTACAATTTATTATAATCCTTATTTTCTTTCATAAATAAACAAATTTTAACAAACTAATTTATTAATGAATATAAAGATATATTACTAATCGGATACTAGAAATTTATATTTGTAGGTTATTAATGTACATAATTGAAAATATAAACCTAGAACATGAAGTTAAGATATTGCGAAGAATAAAGTGTTCATTCGAATCATTAGAAAAGTAGATACACATCAAATAAATAGCAAACCTGAAGAGAGTAATATGGATCGGTCTGATTTGAAATTATACGAATTTAAATGCGGTTCTAAGCAGTTTTAATCATTGTCGTTTCGTTCGATTCCTACTGGATGGATGCAATAATGAAATGTAAGAGCTCAGGAAAAAAAGTATAGAATTACTAACGAAGAAGTGGAAGAATTGAAAATATATAAGTAGTACATATTTACAATTTAACCAACAATATTTTTAAGCGTCCATATATACAGTTTTAATGTTGGCTAAAGAAACATTTATAATAATGTATTTTAAGTACGTACAATCATACATATTTTGATTTAATTTTAATGATGCCGTAATAAATATATTTATAATTACATAATATATTAGCACTTCACCATTGGCCTGATATTTAAAATATGATATGTATCTTGATCATTGTCTGTCGTTTATTTTATGGTCTATTGGAAGTGTTAAACGAAATGACGAAAACAAACAGAAACAAAACAAAATCACGTGCAACATGAACTACAGGTGACTCTTTCGGGCGGTTCGCAATTAAGTATATCGTTTTTGTTCTTTTTAAAAAAGTCGGCAGGCACTCTTCAGTACGTTCTTCTTCTTTTTGTGTTTGGTAGGACGAAGTACGATTGTTCCGTTTTGATTTTTGGAGGTTTGACTAGGATTGAAGGCACCTGAAAAAAATAAAAACATCAGTTTTAGTAATGAACACAATCAAGTTTACAACATTTAATATGTAATAATAATAATAATAATAGATTAATTATAAAGTACAATAAAGTCAATTTTTGTAAAGGATAATAGACAACATAGTTCAGTAAAATTATCGCTCAGAAGAGGCAAACCCACAAAAAGTAGCCTAATTTTCTTGATAGTGTAATATATTAAAGGGGTGTATTCTGAGCATAATTGTAGATTTGAGGGGGTTCACCGAGTGTCAGTGGCGCCGCTATCGCGAGTAACGCATTTAATTCTATATCTCGAGAACGGTTCGATTTTCACAAAAAAACTATAGAGACCTTTTCTCTTATAAATTGAATTACTTAACTTTTATTCGAAATATTTTTTTCTAGCTTCGATATTTTCCCAATGCCCAAACTTCCCAACTTTTGTCTTTTTTTCGCTTCTATCTCCCTAATCGTTCACTCTTTTGGAATCGTACTTATTATGAAATTTTATAAATCATTTGATTATCTACGTCTTTTGTCAGAAACTTTTTTACTTTCTTATACGTAGTATCAATGCTTTCATTCAGCAGGCGGATCGGGAACTGATCCCGCTCCAACCGTTCACTTCACAACAGTTGAGTGTTCGCTGGACAGGACCGCTCACCTTTATGTCATCGTCTGTCATCTGGTACTTTTCATTGCTGCCATATGTTAAAATTATAGATATTAAACAGAATAAACAATAATAATAAATTGTTTTTCTGCATTAAGGTTTGACGTAGTTTTTAATGGAAGGGCTAGTTTTTCCAACCCCGAATAAAATACTGGGTGAACTCCAATATTATAATACATTTATTTCTGCATAATACCTTTAATTTGCCGTATCTTACTTTTCTAGTAACTTTCTTCAAAATTATGTATTAGGTTGGTCTTGGAATGCATAAATGGCGCATGCGTACATAATACGCTCACTAAGTGAGCATAGAATTTTTCCGCTCACAAAAATGGCGACCGCTCCTGAACATGTTCAGAGTGACCGCTCGTTTACTGCACATGATCACTGAACAGTTGCGCAACTATTGTGTCTGCTGAATGAAAGCAATGTCACACTAGTCCCTTGTTAGCCTAACCCAACCCACGCAATGTCGCATCCGTGTCAGTAGGTAAAAAAAATGAGGTGTGGCCACCACACGACTTTCTTATACGTATGAGCGTTTCAAATCATACAATTTTAAAAATTATTTTATACAAAAATTATTAAAAATCCTATTCTCAGTACTTCCAGTCTCTTAATAAATCTCTACAGGATACATACTTTGTATTTGCAAAAAAATGCTACTCCCTAAGAGTAAATGTGTTATTCCGGTCCGAATTTTGAAATTTCATTTATACAAAAAATATTGCAAATCTAGCACTAAATACTTTTGTACTCTTGATAAAGATATATAGAATGCATAATTTACGACATACTTGCAAAAAATTGCTATTCGATAGGAGTAAAAGTGGTACTTCCGGCCTGAATTTTTAAATTTTTTTTATACAAAAGATATTGGAAATTATGTTCTAAATACTTTTATACCCGTAATGTATCTGTCTAAAAAGCATGACTTGCGAAATATTCGCAAAAAACTGATTTTCGGAGTAAAAAACCTACTTCCGGTAGGAATTTCGAAAAACTTTTTAAATAAAATTGTTCTCAATTTGTTGACGAAATAACGGCAAAATTCAATTTTTTCACTGAAGTAAACTACTACTTCCGGTCTGCCGATTTTACTGAAAATCTAATCAGATCTCAAGAGGGACATTATATTCGTAAATACAAAATTTGGAATTGATACTTGTAGCGGTTTGACCGTTATCGTGGTCACACACACACAGACAGACACACACACACACACACACAGAGAGAGAGACATTTTTTAAAAACGACTTTTTCGGTATCAGGGGACTTCAAAACGTGGACATCTGCAAAAATCTCGAGGTCGAACATGTTCGTCATCACAATACTTCCTTATCCTACGTATAAGAAAAAGTTGTTTTGAAAACGGCGTTTAAACATGCCATTTTTAGAATAATTTAATTTTGTAAAATTGTTTTTTTAATAATTTGTTACTTTGTTAATCGTTAATCTTTTGTTTTATTAAAAATAAATTTTCTAAATAATTATGAAAAATGATTTCTGTTTGATTTCGACATCTTTAAGAACAGGGTTACAAAACTAAATTTTTCTTTGTTGCATGTTTAAACGCCGTTTTCTCGCAAACCGTTGAAGATAGGTATGGGGTATGCTTTATAAAATATACTTGAAATTTCATGTAAAATCGAAATATCCGAAAATATTTAGGGCTTTCCATTTAAAAAAATATAAGTTAGGTTAATATCTTGGAAAAACGTTAGTGTTTTGTTTTATTTTTTAAAACGTAAAAAACTTCATAGATACCTATGCAAAATGATTTTTGCTTCATTCTGATATTTTTAAAAACAAAAAAGTTGCAGGTAATCAAAATGATATCAAAGATAAAAAAACACCCGGTACAAGAAAGTAAAAAATGAGGTGTGGCCACCACACGACTTTCTTATACGTATGAAAGTGTTACTTCCGGTCCGAATTTTGAAATTTCATTTATACAAAAAATATTCCAAATCCAACTCTAAATACTTTTGTACTCTTCATAAATATACATAGAATGCATAACTTACGACATATTTGCAAAAAATCGCTATTCGATAAGAGTAAAAGATCTACTTCCGGTTGGAATTTAAAAAAAACTTTTTTAAGAAAATTTGTTTCAAACTTAATTCTAAGTACATATGAATTCTTTATAAATTTGTTTAAACTTAGTAATTGACGAAATATTTGCAAATTTCGATTTTTTCACTGAAGTAAACTACTACTTCCGGTCTGCCGATTTTGCTCAATATCTAATCAGTTCTCAAGAGGCATATTATACACGTAAATACAAAATTTGGAATTGATATCTACAGCGGTTTGACCGCTATCGTGGTCACACACACAGACACACACACACACACAGAAAGAGAGAGAGAGAGAGAGAGAGAGAGAGAGAGAGAGAGAGAGAGAGAGATTTTTTAAAAACCACTTTTTTGGTATCAGGGGACCTCGAAACGTGGACATCTGCAAAAATCTCGAGGTCGAAAATTTTCATCATCACAATACTTCCTTATACTACGTATAAGAAAGTAAAAATTAGGTGTGGCCACCACACGACTTTCTTATACGTATGAAAGTGTTACTTCCGGTCCGAATTTTGAAATTTCATTTATACAAAAAATATTCCATATCTAACTCTAAATACTTTTGTACTCTTGATAAATATATATAGAATGCATAACTTACGACATATTTGCAAAAAATCGCTATTCGATAAGAGTAAAAGTGGTACTTCCGGTCCGAATTTTGAAATTTTTTTTATATAAAAGATATTGAAAATGATGTTTTAAATACTTTTATATTCGTAACGTATTTGTCTTAAAAGCATGGCTTGCGAGTTATTCGTAAAAAACTGATTTTCGATAAGAGTAAAAGACCTACTTCCGGTTGGAATTTCGAAAAACTTTTTTAAGACAATTTGTTTCAAACTTAATTCTAAGTACATATAAATTCTTTATAAATTTGTTTAAACTTAGTAATTGACGAAATATTTGCAAATTTCGATTTTTTCACTGAAGTAAAGTACTACTTCCGGTCTGCCGATTTTGCTCAAAATGTAATCAGTTCTCAAGAGGCAGATTATACACGTAAATACAAAATTTGGAATTGATATCTAAAGCGGTTTGACCGCTATCGTGGTCACACACAGACAGATAGACACACACACACACAGACATTTTTTAAAAACCACTTTTTTGGTATCAGGGGACCTCAAAACGTGGACATCTGCAAAAATCTCGAGGTCGAAAATTTTCATCATCACAATACTTCCTTATACTACGTATTAGAAAGTAAAAGTGAACGGTTAGAGAGATAGAGGCGAAAAAAAGACGAAAATTGGGAAGTTTGGGCATCTCTAACGAAATCACTCGGAAAATATCGATGCTAAAATATTCGAATAAAAAAGTTAAGTAATTCAATTTATAAGAGAAAAGGTTTTTATAGTTTTTTGTGTAAACCGAACCGTTCTCGAAATATAAAATTAAACGCGTTACTCGCGATAGCGGCGCCACTAACACTCGGGGAAACCCTCAAATCTACCATTATGCTCAGGGTGCACCCCTTCAACAAATTATACGATCGAGAAAATTACGTTATTTTATGTAGATTGATTCAGTCTGACTGGACGGACTAACAGTGTATAATTGTATACAGTGCGTGTATAGCCCCCCCCCCCCCCGTTATTTTTTAAACGAAGTAAAATAAAACGTGAAACAAAAATAAAACAAAACCACTATAAAAACACTAACTTTATGACCATATTTCATTCTAAAATTTTGAGAATTGGCGCTGCTATACCTACCTATCAACTTAAAAATGTTAAATGGAAATGAGGGTTGAGTGACCCCCCATTTGAAATAAGAAGATCTATTCAAAAAAAAAACGCCGAACACACGATACAAGTGTGAACGGCATATGTTATGCGTATTTTTTGCATAAATTAAGGGACAATGTTCGTGCAAAACATCGTGGAAAATTGACAAAAGGTGTTATTATTATTATTATTATATGCGTTTCGAATTGGCTAAACGAAAGTTGTTCTACTTCTAAGTTAAGTCTTAGGTATTTTATTTACTGTATAAATGAAAATTTGAAAAAGTTGGTAGCATGAAATACATTCATTATTATTATTATTTTTTATTATATAAGAATTCGAAATTTGCGTTTGCACAAAACTATAAACTTTGTTATATGTAATAATAAGATATTTAAGGTTGGCCAGTATATAAAGAACGTACTTAAAGATTTAAGTAAGTCTATTAATATAACGTTTTGTTAATAACTGGACAATGATTCGCTGAGATAAGTTTCTGAGAGATTTGATGTGATACGTCTAGTGGACCTGCAAACTAAAATTCGTGTATTGGCATATTTACCTCTTGTATTTATGAATATTTACGTAGGTAATTAAGTATCTTATCTTTAATTTTAATTTAAGAATATTTCTTTCTGTTGTTAAAATAAATTCGTTTTTAAATCACGTCAGTTTTCTCATAATTTATAAAAGTATGAACAACGTTGGAAAAAAAAGTAGTAAGCCTTATTTTAGGAATTCAGGTTCTACAAACAAACATATATTTTTCAAGCAGTCTAAAGAAGATTGCCAAAAACTTCTGTCCCGTTAGTGAAATATATTCTCAATATAAGCAGCATTTCATTAGCGGCCACTGGTCTGCGAAAAAGAAAGACATTTTCAAATTTGGCAACCGACCTAATGAGCAATTTCATCATGTTTCTTGTTATTTATGGTGCGCTTTATTATTTTTGTTAAACGAGGCACTTCAAACTAGTAGAACATTTGCAAAAAAATTCCACGCTAAAGAGATACAATATCTGTCGAACGTTTCAAACTTTCAATATTTCTATTATGTCATAATATTATAAAATTGGTTGTGCTGCTAGTATTTTTGATTATTAAACATGTAATTCGTAATTTTTTTTAAATCTAGTGTTTATTTTTATTGTATTTATAATACCTACACATATAATATATTCAAGTTTTTTCTGACAGTGGAGTGTTTTAAGTACCTACTTATACCGATACGTATTTATATATGCTATGTATGAAATGTTAGAATTATGTGTGTATAGTTTATGTAAAGTATATCTTACTGATAGTGATGGGATGGTGTCCATTTGGAGCAGGATAATAATCCTCTCGAGGCTCTCTCATCTCTTGTAAACACCTGGCGGCCAAGTGTCTAAAAACGGCTGCTACATTAACGTCCTCCTTAACAGAAGTTCGTATTAATTTGCAACCAAGAGCTCGGGCTAATAATTCGGCTTCCTCTCTGAAATACATAAATGAAGAAATTAGAATATATCATTTCAATTGCAAAATTATCGCTCAAATTTGCAGCATGAGCATTGACAACATTAAAAAAATATGAGTTACCGGATTTAAATGGGCAAAAAGAATAAATCATCACATACACATTTCCTTAAACAGATTTGAATTGATATTTTCAATTTTAATGCATGGAAATTGGAAACCCATTTTTTTTATCGCAGTCGTTCTTTTGAGAAACTGATCTTCCTATATAGTGGTGACGAGGATATGTCAAGGTACATTTCCGCTTATAATTGGGACTTACAGTCGTGAAACATTTGAATATTCAGTTGGGCCAAAGTGAACCAGATAACTTATATACCTTACATGCGTTAAAGACGCAAACAAGCGGCCGTGCACAGCTCTTCAAAATTTGCTGAAAAGTGCTCAGTAAAATTAAATAATACTCATTATATTTGATAGGCTTTGCCTTCATTATTGCTTGCATGTGCAATTTAAATCAAAAGAATTAGTAAATGTTGACTTTGGAACGCGGTACTTACCATTAACATAGACACAAATGTGCTATATCACAACAATGCTTTTGATTATTACGAATTCATTAAGTTTTTACAATTGTAAAATACACTGTTTTTAAAGGAACTAGTCCTTAGATGTCATAACCGCATGCAAAAAGACTAAGGTATGGGCATCACATGACTTTCTTATACAAGCCGTGCGACCTGAGTTTGTTATACAAAAGTTGTTCCAAATTATATTCGATAAGAGTAAAAGTGTTATTTTCAGTCAGACTTTTGAATTTTTTTTATACGATGTGTTCCAAATCAAGCTCTTATTGCTTTTATAGTCTTAATAAGCGTGTACAGAATGAATAATTTGCATGACATTCGCAAATAAATTGCTATTCGAATGTTATTTCCAATATTTTGAAGACTTTAATGAAAATATTGTTTAATAAATACTTTAATAGTCTTAATAAATCTGTGTAGAATTCATAACTTGCGAGATATTTTTCCAATTAGAGTAAAGGACCCCTCGGGTAGAAATTTCGTAATTCGAACTGGAAGTGACGCTTTTACTCTTATCAAAAACCAGTTTTTTAAGAAGTATCTCGCAAATTATGCATTCTATACAGATTTATTAAACGTATTTATAGCAGGATTAAAAGCAACTTTTTATAATACTTTTTATAAAAAGACTCGGACCGGAAGTAACACATCTCCCCACACCTCATTTTATATGCTTACAATACCTAAAGATAACTAAAGTATAGTAATAAAAAGAAAACGTTGATCTAAATACGCTCTATACTCGGGATTTTTGATCTGGTTGCACGTCAGCCTTCCCCAATTTTTTCGGTTGTAATTTTATAGGTTATGTCATATGTGTTCCAGAAATTGTAAAATTAAATAAACAAAAGTAACGGTATAATTAAAAATGTTAAGTAGAAATGAATAAAACATATTGATTTTAAAGTTGGCACCTATTCTGAAATTTTCCCACTATTCGTGACGTTTGATGATGTACATATACGAAATTTCAGCCATAGATAGCTTTAATCGGCGTAGCTCCAAACCAATTTAATATAGCTCACTTGATGAATTTAATTCTACTGCAACAATTGCTTCTCTTGAGATCGGCGAATGACTTCTCATTTTACTCACAAAAAAAAAATAATGTGGCTTGAATTTCCATTAAGAAAACTAACAAATAAAATGAGAAAATTTCTATTTCAATTTTATAGTTAACCTTATTTATGTAGGGAAGTGTAAAGACAGATTCCAAACAATAGTTGAATTTTATGGTAAAATAAAACTTAAGAGGGGTGTTTACCTATCGAAAATTAAGGCATCGCCGTTTCGCGTTTTTTAAACTCATTTTGTAATTTTAGAATCTCAAATTTGGGTTAGTGATGCAAAAGGCATAAATTTATAATGTCAAGGTCAGTTTTTGTATTAATTTATTTTCTTAAGAAAGTTATGTGTTTCAGAAATAACCACAAAAATGCATTAATTTGATTAATGTCTACTAACTAAGGTTGGCACACAAAAGAAAAAAAACGACCTCTACGCGCCAGCTGCACATTTGATGTACGATATAAAGAAAAAATCAAATTTATGTAATTATTTTTAAAGATAAAAAACATTAAACAGTAAACATTGTCACACACATTTTACACGCGGTTTTTGGCGTCGTCTATCCCCACTTTACGGTATCTCTACCGGTCCTAGCGAAGACGAAAATCTATCGGAATCGGTCGGCTATTGCAGACTTAAATTCGAGTGACAGTTTAATTACAAAATGTCACTCGCATTTAAATGTCATATATACCTATAATATTCGAGTGTATAATAATATAACAGTTATGGGCAAGCGAAAATTGGTTTATTATAAAACATCAACAACATCAACAGTTCCGTAAGTACTCATTCTTTATACATTATGTTTCCTATCTATCGTGTTTCTTTATCTATGACAGAATTTGTGAATAAAACCGAAGCGCTGTGACAGAACCGAATATCGTCAACCTCCACCTTCTTACACCCCCTTGCGTCTACCCGTCCCGCGAGTAATATAAGTTGCATAAGTTTCTCTTTGTTGGTAAACGCCACTCTTAAATAAAATTTCAATATTTTATGATCATAAATTTAATAAATGAAAACACTATGTTTAAAATTTGTTAGCACTTTTGACTCCCAATTTTTTTTCACCGGTCTAAGTTGTAAAATTGGCTGCGGTCTGATTTACCTATATAGTTTGGTTTTAATTTTTGTATTCCCTGGGAAATTCATAATCGAGCTTTTGGTTTATGAATTTTAATTTAATAATAAGCCACGGTGACACAGATAGAGAAATTGACAAACAAATGGCGAAGATCAACAGATTAATAGGAAGCATTAACGATATGATGTGCAATAACAGATACCAAAGAAACGATACAAAATCAAGAATATATAAGAGCATATTGAGGCCCATATATACGGGACGGAGGTAAGATCAGAAACGACAGGATCTAGAAGAAAGATCCAAATGACAGAGATGAAGGTTCGAATGGAAATAGCAAAGGAGACACGCCAGGTTGATGACATCGCTATATGGACAAGGAAAGAAACGGCAGGGATGGAATGAACACATATCGAGGATGGATCAGGAGAGATTGCCTATGAGGGACAGCTGTGCAGGGAGAAGAAGAGCGACCGGTAGACTGAGGAAGAGATGTAGAGAAAGTATACAGGCTTGAATTGGTTAAGAAACAGAAACAAATCCTAAAAGAAAGTAAAATTTTAATTTTGTTTTTACGTTCCTGTTTATTTTTTAATTATTCTTATTCCAATACTGTGTCTTACAATCTTAAAACTAAGCATGTTTTTGTCTGAAATATATTATTGTTTGTTTTTAATGATTAGGACCACCTTAATTATTTAAATTATAAAAATTTAATACATGGCAATATCAATACCACATTGAAACAAAATAATTAAGTGTATTGTGCTGTATTTTTTTAATTCAACTTAGTGATTCTGAGCAATGTTTAATTTGTTTATAACACCATAGCGCTGGACTAAACTTAGACGAAATTTTCAAAAAATTGCTTGTTTGTTATTTTTATAAATGAGTCATCAAACGCTATTACTATTAAGATGTGGTGCATCCACCTACATACTTACGTAGAAAGTACTATGTACGAGTTTGCGAATTCTTTCAGAGTGGATAACTACATAACGAAATTGTTTTTGCGAAATGGATGGGTGTTATTTTAAGAAAGGCTTTGATTCTTTTCATATGTTATAATACGTAGATCATAGCAATTTCCTTGATGCAGTCGTAAAGTACGATAATTAATAGATGTACGTAGTTCAACGTTTAAACTTCGTTAGTTAAACAAGTTAAACTTTTTTATTTTTGTAATAGCTTTCATCAGGATCTTTTGAGTTGACGATAGATATACAGAGATGTTTTTAAAGGATGCGTCTACATGTTTTGTCTAAGCTTTGTTTAGTTTAGAAATTAATGATTAAAATCAAAGGAAAAATAATAACCAAAGTTGTCTTGAATCTTGTATGAAACACATCAACACTTTAACATTATGCAATATGCATAATATATACTAGTTAACTTCTTTTTTTTCTGAAATCGTCCATATATTGTCACTAAGTGAACATTTTCCTTGTCTCAGAATAAGAAGGAGTGATTCAAATATCGCGCCAAAATGATGTATATTTTTAAGATATCTCATTGGTTCTTGCGTAGGCAAGTTTAACATAGGAAAATAAGTTCGCCAAAATGTCATTTTATGTTTATAACCAAGCCATAACCTAGAATCTTACATTTTTAATCCGTACTTTTAAGTATGCTTTTAAGTACAAGATGAACATGAGTGATTTGAAACTTTGAATTTGATGAATCTGTCAAAAACACTGTACGGCAGTGCACAGTTTCTTTTTTTAAAGTCGAGCGTCCTACAATATCATTGCAAAAATAACTATAGATGAGTCCATACCAAAAATGAACTGAGCAGTTCTACACAGATTCTTGACACTCATTAATTTCAAGTAAGTGTTAATTAATCAAATACTAATTACATTACCACACCACCGGATATGTCAGACGTAATAAGAAACCTGTCAAACCTGCACTAACAGAAAAAGGTGAAAATATCTGGTGGAGAATATCTGGTAATAATAAAACAGTACAGATTATGATGGTCGTCTAATATTTAATTAGATGAAACATGCTTGGATGAAGGACACACAAAGAGAAAAGTTTGGATTGCTGCAAGTATAATGAGTGTATGATAAGCTTTTGTTGAAAGCCTATCGACAGGATTAAAAAGCCTATTGGTAAAGATACGCAAGGATCTGAATTGATATATGTGGGGAAAGACTGGTGTATGATTCATGAAATAAACGTTAACATTTTTGAAGGATGCTACGACAAATATTACCCAAGTTGGAAAGGGCAGCTGCACAGGTTACCTTCATATCATTGCGAGCGCAATCCGATTGAAATGATTTGGGCCCAACTAGAAGGTGAAGTTGCTTCTAAAAAATATCACATCAAAATATCACTTGTACGAGAACTTTTAACAGAACAATTACAAATATGTCCAGCACAAGAGAATCAGACTAATTTATGCGGCATTTTTTTTCTAGTTATTGTCTCATCTCAATTGTTGTATTTTTAATTTTTTTAACATGATGTGAACATTAAATTATTGTTAATTTCCAATATATAATAGAAATAAAAATTTGTTATACTTTATGAGTATAAGTGTAAATTATTCAACTAAAATTTTTCTCCATATTTTTAAAATATATACACACAAGTAGCGAATAATAATTAGCAATGTGTATATGTAAAATTATCTTTGCAGGTCGTGTAAGCAACTTCAGCCGATATAAATTTTTATATTTATTATTGTTGTATGTAAGATTCACATTTCCAAGAATGGTTGCTTGAATTTACCTGCTGAAGGTTTGTAACAGAAATACGAATGATTTATTTGTATAAGTTCTTTATTGATATTTAAAATAGAAACTAATAAGCAAAACTTTTTCTGCTAGTTCTTAAGGACGTTTTGATAAAAGATTTGATTCATTCTTGCTCTCAGGTACAAATATTTAATAATAAATAGACTTGATTCACAATTTTGATGTTGGTATAACACATTCAGTAAAATGCATACTAATTATATATGTATTTATAATGGCAATCCTCCACAAAACGCTCAGAACAAAGTCTACTACTTTCATTTAGTAAATGAAACACAAAACAGCTAAAATCTTAGTTAAAAATAATACAGTTCTTCTAACCTCAATTGTCATGATCTCACATCAAATTGTCTACTACATTTTAAGCTGTGTGTTCCATGTTTTGGCGGGATATTTGAATCACTCCTTCTTATTCTGAGACAGGGTATAGTATGATTTTACTGTAACGTCATTTTATGTCATTTTTGGGAAAAAAATGCGAAATTTTATGAACTTTAATAGGTAATATTAATATTAATAGTTGTCTGTTGAACATCTGAAGTATTTATATTAAGTAATCATTTTGAACTGCACTAGAATCCACAATTTCACTGGAATATGATCAAACACTCATTTTAGAAAGATTAATTTGAATAGGTTGTTTCCTTTCCTTGTATTTGATTAGCAATTTGAAGTTTATTTTGAAGTGAATCTGCAATGTAACCTACCGCTACACTTGCTTTCATACTCTCCAGCATCAATCAGAAGTATTGCCCAACTGCGCCGTAGAAAATTTCCAGTGTAATCCTTAGGTTTTGCAAAACCAAGGTAAGCAGCAACTTTACTTCCTTGGAGTTCTTCTAAAGGTATGATGACCTACACACTTCACAATGCATTTCCCTTATCTGTAGCTTACAAATAAGCGCAGGTGTGTTGTTTGAGCTGATTGTTGCTCCAACTACTATTTATATAGAGCACTATTCTGTCGCACTAAGCGAAAAGTGGTACGTGCAACTTTTTTATAAAACCAGATATTGGTGTGTAGGACTTCTGGGTCTCATGTTCTGTTTTATACTGAGTTAATTTTGCCGTATTGACACTGCAAAATTACACATAATAGATGTTTTAAAGTAAATATTCTATAGAATATGAGAATGGCATTAAATTAAATGTAAAATCTTATAAAATTCAAAATTTTAGAAAATGCGGATACCCGCTTTTCGTTTGTAAATGTAAGTCACGCAACCTGTACTTGTGATGAATCACTTTGTATATAGAATTTACATCGTTACATACGGGCTTTAGGCATTGCTACATTAATTTCCTTTTTTGCGATGTTTCTATGCGAGTTTCCTTTGCGATATTTTGTTTATTTCTTAAATACATGGAAAAATAAAAAATAATCACTTTTACTCTCTTTATATAACGTATAACTAATAATATAATTACATATACATTTGTAAACTCAGTAGTAAATATATTTCGTATTGAATTTACGCTTAACATTAATTTTATTTAGGAGCAATACATAATTTTGATTGTAAGCCAAAACAGAACAAGTTTTCGGTCAAGCGATTTATTTCGAGATAATCTGAAATAAATCTTCATTAATACAATTGGTACGCAAGTACGTATGTATTTATAATTGAGAGTTAATTTTGTCAAATGTAGGTACACGCTCTCAAGGAAGATAAAGCTTTTTTTGCATTTAGTGTCCTTATTGTATAAATGGTGTCCTAGTTTAGAAGTAGAGGATTATCAACTACAATGAAGAAAACAAGTTTTGGAATTAACATTGCTCTGATATGCCTATGAGAACGTCAGATACTCGACTCCAATTCTTCACACTTGCTTTATTTTGACATTTGAATCCCACGTATTTGAATTATTAGGTCGAATTGAAATTATTTCCAGCCGCGTTACTCTAAATAGAAGAGATTTAAAACAAAATGAAAAGTGTGAACACATGGATGTTAAAACTAACATCAAGCAGTAAATAATTACTGTGACTTACATATATATCTATACGTAAAACGTATATGCATATATGCATGTGTTTGAGATACACACATACATTAAGTGCTATTGTCGACAATCGAACGCACAGACACCGGTGTTTCGACCTATGAGGTCTCATCAGTGTGCGTGGTGATTCTCGACAATAGCTTCAAGACTTAAATCGCTCTTATGTCATTTTAGCGTGTTAAATGCAGTGAGAGTATCACAGCGACATCTAACACCCAAAAGATGACACAGAACAAAGCGATGGCTTCTGACGGCATGTTCTGCTATACAGAGGCCTGTATGTTAATAGTGTATCTCATGTAATAGAGCCTTAGGTGGCGTCACCGATCAAAACAAAATGAAAAGTGTGAACACATGGATGTTAAAACTAACATCAAGCAGTAAATAATTACTGTGACTTACATATATATCTATACGTAAAACGTATATGCATATATGCATGTGTTTGAGATACACACATACATTAAGTGCTATTGTCGACAATCGAACGCACAGACACCGGTGTTTCGACCTATGAGGTCTCATCAGTGTGCGTGGTGATTCTCGACAATAGCTTCAAGACTTAAATCGCTCTTATGTCATTTTAGCGTGTTGAATGCAGTGAGAGTATCACAGCGACATCTAACACCCAAAAGATGACACAGAACAAAGCGATGGCTTCTGACGGCATGTTCTGCTATACAGAGGCCTGTATGTTAATAGTGTATCTCATGTAATAGAGCCTTAGGTGGCGTCACCGATCAAAACAAAATGAAAAGTGTGAACACATGGATGTTAAAACTAACATCAAGCAGTAAATAATTACTGTGACTTACATATATATCTATACGTAAAACGTATATGCATATATGCATGTGTTTGAGATACACACATACATTAAGTGCTATTGTCGACAATCGAACGCACAGACACCGGTGTTTCGACCTATGAGGTCTCATCAGTGTGCGTGGTGATTCTCGACAATAGCTTCAAGACTTAAATCGCTCTTATGTCATTTTAGCGTGTTAAATGCAGTGAGAGTATCACAGCGACATCTAACACCCAAAAGATGACACAGAACAAAGCGATGGCTTCTGACGGCATGTTCTGCTATACAGAGGCCTGTATGTTAATAGTGTATCTCATGTAATAGAGCCTTAGGTGGCGTCACCGATCAAAACAAAATGAAAAGTGTGAACACATGGATGTTAAAACTAACATCAAGCAGTAAATAATTACTGTGACTTACATATACCGTAAGCGTCATATTTTAATTTCTGATAGGAAAGTAGCAAGAGGAAAAGAGCGCGACGAATTAAACTAAAGGATAAACATAAGCGAGGCTGCCAAGACTACTCTCGACAAACGATTCCCCCGACATCGACACTACGTTGCTCTCCCACCACTGTTAGCAAGGAGGCTACGCTGCATATTGTAAGGTCATCTTCTGCATGGTATAGAAGTGTAAACCGAAATTAAAATATGACGCTTACGGTATATCTATACGTAAAACGTATATGCATATATGCATGTGTTTGAGATACACACATACATTAAGTGCTATTGTCGACAATCGAACGCACAGACACCGGTGTTTCGACCTATGAGGTCTCATCAGTGTGCGTGGTGATTCTCGACAATAGCTTCAAGACTTAAATCGCTCTTATGTCATTTTAGCGTGTTAAATGCAGTGAGAGTATCACAGCGACATCTAACACCCAAAAGATGACACAGAACAAAGCGATGGCTTCTGACGGCATGTTCTGCTATACAGAGGCCTGTATGTTAATAGTGTATCTCATGTAATAGAGCCTTAGGTGGCGTCACCGATCAAAACAAAATGAAAAGTGTGAACACATGGATGTTAAAACTAACATCAAGCAGTAAATAATTACTGTGACTTACATATATATCTATACGTAAAACGTATATGCATATATGCATGTGTTTGAGATACACACATACATTAAGTGCTATTGTCGACAATCGAACGCACAGACACCGGTGTTTCGACCTATGAGGTCTCATCAGTGTGCGTGGTGATTCTCGACAATAGCTTCAAGACTTAAATCGCTCTTATGTCATTTTAGCGTGTTAAATGCAGTGAGAGTATCACAGCGACATCTAACACCCAAAAGATGACACAGAACAAAGCGATGGCTTCTGACGGCATGTTCTGCTATACAGAGGCCTGTATGTTAATAGTGTATCTCATGTAATAGAGCCTTAGGTGGCGTCACCGATCAAAACAAAATGAAAAGTGTGAACACATGGATGTTAAAACTAACATCAAGCAGTAAATAATTACTGTGACTTACATATATATCTATACGTAAAACGTATATGCATATATGCATGTGTTTGAGATACACACATACATTAAGTGCTATTGTCGACAATCGAACGCACAGACACCGGTGTTTCGACCTATGAGGTCTCATCAGTGTGCGTGGTGATTCTCGACAATAGCTTCAAGACTTAAATCGCTCTTATGTCATTTTAGCGTGTTAAATGCAGTGAGAGTATCACAGCGACATCTAACACCCAAAAGATGACAGATGTATAGCAGAACATGCCGTCAGAAGCCATCGCTTTGTTCTGTGTCATCTTTTGGGTGTTAGATGTCGCTGTGATACTCTCACTGCATTTAACACGCTAAAATGACATAAGAGCGATTTAAGTCTTGAAGCTATTGTCGAGAATCACCACACACACTGATGAGACCTCATAGGTCGAAACACCGGTGTCTGTGCGTTCGATTGTCGACAATAGCACTTAATGTATGTGTGTATCTCAAACACATGCATATATGCATATACGTTTTACGTATAGATATATATGTAAGTCACAGTAATTATTTACTGCTTGATGTTAGTTTTAACATCCATGTGTTCACACTTTTCATTTTGTTTTGATCGGTGACGCCACCTAAGGCTCTATTACATGAGATACACTATTAACATACAGGCCTCTGTATAGCAGAACATGCCGTCAGAAGCCATCGCTTTGTTCTGTGTCATCTTTTGGGTGTTAGATGTCGCTGTGATACTCTCACTGCATTTAACACGCTAAAATGACATAAGAGCGATTTAAGTCTTGAAGCTATTGTCGAGAATCACCACGCACACTGATGAGACCTCATAGGTCGAAACACCGGTGTCTGTGCGTTCGATTGTCGACAATAGCACTTAATGTATGTGTGTATCTCAAACACATGCATATATGCATATACGTTTTACGTATAGATATATATGTAAGTCACAGTAATTATTTACTGCTTGATGTTAGTTTTAACATCCATGTGTTCACACTTTTCATTTTGTTTTGATCGGTGACGCCACCTAAGGCTCTATTACATGAGATACACTATTAACATACAGGCCTCTGTATAGCAGAACATGCCGTCAGAAGCCATCGCTTTGTTCTGTGTCATCTTTTGGGTGTTAGATGTCGCTGTGATACTCTCACTGCATTTAACACGCTAAAATGACATAAGAGCGATTTAAGTCTTGAAGCTATTGTCGAGAATCACCACGCACACTGATGAGACCTCATAGGTCGAAACACCGGTGTCTGTGCGTTCGATTGTCGACAATAGCACTTAATGTATGTGTGTATCTCAAACACATGCATATATGCATATACGTTTTACGTATAGATATATATGTAAGTCACAGTAATTATTTACTGCTTGATGTTAGTTTTAACATCCATGTGTTCACACTTTTCATTTTGTTTTGATCGGTGACGCCACCTAAGGCTCTATTACATGAGATACACTATTAACATACAGGCCTCTGTATAGCAGAACATGCCGTCAGAAGCCATCGCTTTGTTCTGTGTCATCTTTTGGGTGTTAGATGTCGCTGTGATACTCTCACTGCATTTAACACGCTAAAATGACATAAGAGCGATTTAAGTCTTGAAGCTATTGTCGAGAATCACCACGCACACTGATGAGACCTCATAGGTCGAAACACCGGTGTCTGTGCGTTCGATTGTCGACAATAGCACTTAATGTATGTGTGTATCTCAAACACATGCATATATGCATATACGTTTTACGTATAGATATATATGTAAGTCACAGTAATTATTTACTGCTTGATGTTAGTTTTAACATCCATGTGTTCACACTTTTCATTTTGTTTTGATCGGTGACGCCACCTAAGGCTCTATTACATGAGATACACTATTAACATACAGGCCTCTGTATAGCAGAACATGCCGTCAGAAGCCATCGCTTTGTTCTGTGTCATCTTTTGGGTGTTAGATGTCGCTGTGATACTCTCACTGCATTTAACACGCTAAAATGACATAAGAGCGATTTAAGTCTTGAAGCTATTGTCGAGAATCACCACGCACACTGATGAGACCTCATAGGTCGAAACACCGGTGTCTGTGCGTTCGATTGTCGACAATAGCACTTAATGTATGTGTGTATCTCAAACACATGCATATATGCATATACGTTTTACGTATAGATATATATGTAAGTCACAGAAGAGATTTAATGGTTGGCCGTTAATTATATCTGGTATGGTGAGAATTTCTGGTTGAGACGAGAATTACTTCAGGAGTCAGACTTAAAATTTTATTAGGGCACACATATTGAAATGCTAATGTGATAAAGCTGTTAACGCTTATAATAATAGATAGTGCGATTTCTTTTATTATGCAGTAAGTATATTTATATACCATGTGCTTGCAGGCGACCTGCGTATAGGGCTTACTGTAAGATAAAACGACGACACCGAGAGTTTGTATGAGTTAGTACGAGAAAGCAATATACAAACTGCAGTACAGCTGCTATCTATCCTTGTTGCTCTGATTAAACGGAGAGTCAGTCTAGCCCGTTCTAGCCTCAGCGTAAATCTACTCGAATCCCCTCTTTTCCAACACTACACTCGACCAAAAAGCAGTTTGTATATTGCTTTTTCGTACTAACTCATACAAACTCTCGGTGTCGTCGTTTTATCTCACAGTAAGCCCTATACGCAGGTCGCCGGCAAGCACACTGTATATTGACTATATTGACAGTGGTCGCATTCAGCAGACGAATCGGGAACTGTTCCCGCTCCAACTGTTCACTTGACAACAGTTAAGTGTTCGCTGGATAGGATCATACAACTTTATCAGATCACCTTCCATTTGGTACGTTTCACTGCTGTCATATGTTAGAATTATACAGATTAAACCGAACAAGCAATAATAATAAATTGTTTTTCTGTATTAAGTTTCGGCGTAGTTTTTATTGTAAGGGCTGGTTTTTCCAACCCCGATTAAAATATGTACTTGGTTAACTCCAATATTATAGTACATTTATTTCTGCACAGTATACCTTCAATTTGCTTATCTTACTTTTCTAGTAATTTTCTTCATAATTGTGTGTTACGTTGTTGTTGGAATGCGTTAATGGCGCATGCGGACAAAATACGCTCACTAAGTGAGCGTAGAATTTTTCCGCTCGCAAAAATGGCGACCGCTCCACAACATGCTCAAAGTGAGCGTACATCATCTGAATCCGATCACTGAACAGTTGCGTAACTGTTATATTTGTTGAATGCGACCATTGATGAAAAACATATAATCTATACAACCAACAATACATTATGCAACACACCATTTAGGAATGAATTTGTTATGTTCAAAATTCACTTTTAATGAAGTGAAATTAACATATTAGCCTAGTTTCGTGCTTTTCTCAAATATTTTTGCGAGAAGATATGCTTGAAAGAGTTATTCATTATATAAAAATAAAATAAAGATAACATGATTAAGTAAAACAACGTGTTTACTTAGGTATAATTAACTATGAAGCTATTGATTGTCTGCCTAAGGTAGTGGGTATTATGGGTAATCGTTGCTTTCAATTGTCAGTTTTGGCAACCTCGAAATCAATTGCCATAAGACCTGTACTGCATAAAGGGGCTGAGACGATCTATAGATACGTGATCTCTGTGTAAAAAAAACTGTTAATATCACATAGAAAGTCTTATAGCAGTATCACGCTGTGTATGAGCAATAGCTAACATAGTATTGCTAGTAATTTAGAAGATACCATAGTATCTACGCTTGCCTTTAAATATTAAATAGCCACAATATGTAGATAGCCACATTGAAATTACTTTAAAAACCATATAAAACAAATACCATTCGATTTAAAGTAACAGGGTTGGATGAAACTGCGGATATTACGAGAAATAATACAGGGACCAAAATATTTTTAGAGAATTTACCTGTTAAAGGTAAGATAACTGCACAAAATTTGGAAATATACAAGGTGTGATTGAACATTTTTATAAATGGGCTTGTAATTTCATAATGGCCGTACATACAGTCTATTGCGATGGAATATCTTCAAAGTAGTCTCCTGCCTAGGTGTGTTCTTCGATGGTGCTCCGCTTTTATTCCTGGATTTTTTTCTTCAGGGCATTAAGAACATTCTCTGTTTTTGACTGGATGTGTTCCTTTCTTAAATCTCTCGTAATTATAATTAATAGCAAAGATACGTCTAATATTAGCTCATCTTCAAACTGTCATGCCTGCATAAATATTAATAATCCTTCTTAACTCTAAATAAACAAATCAAATTATGTTTCAATGTTGTTTCCGAATAACCGTGTACGAACATATTACAAGTAAACATGCAATAATTTACATATTTTTATGCCCCTCTTAATCTTATAATATTAAAATATCAACGGGGCTGCCGTATACGTTTTAATAATTCAGTACTGTTGTTGTAATTGCAGAATTTCGGCGAGATCAACGACCCTAATGATTTACATTTGCATTATAATTTTTATTGCGCTGACAACATGCCAAAAAAAGAAACTCAAACCATATGCCATATGCTTAAGTGTTGTGGGACGCTTGGCGTTCCTTCCTTTGTGTTCGTTCATTAATCCCACGTGTAATTTAACCAATAATGATCTCTTTATGATAACTCTTAACTCTACCACATTCGTACGATTCGTACCAAAACCTAAGCGTTTATAATATGTAAGTAATGTACACACATTGTATTTTCTCTACTAAAGCCAGGACAATTCAAATTTTCTACGTATGTATAGTTGCAGAAAAAAGTTTTGTTAAGTCCTAAGGCCAGTGATGTGGAAGGTCTATACCTTCCTGCTTACTGCGGTTGACCAGGTACCTGGTCAACCGCAGTAATTTCCAGAATATTTTGAACCCTTCCGACTAAATTTTATCACCAAGTTAAGAAAGAGATATTGTATCCAATTTTACTTTCTTATACGTAGTATAAGGAAGTATTGTGATGATGAAAATTTTCGACCTCGAGATTTTTGCAGATGTCCACGTTTTGAGGTCCCCTGATACCGAAAAAGTGGTTTTAAAAAAATGTCTGTGTGTCTGTGTGTCTCTCTCTCTGTGTGTGTGTGTGACCACGATAGCGGCCAAATCGCTGTAGATATCAATTCCAAATTTTGTATTTACGTGTATAATCTCCCTCTTGAGATCTGATTAGTTTTGCAGTAAAATCGGTAGACCGGAAGTAGCAGTTTGCTTCAGCGAAAAAATCGAATTTTGAGAATATTTCGTCAACTACTAAGTTTAAACAAATTTATAAAGAATTCATATATACTTAAAATTAAAATTGAGAATAATTTTATTTAAAAAGTTTTTCGAAATTCCTACCGGAAGTAGGTCTTTTACTCTTATCGAAAATCAGTTTTTTGCGAATATTTCGCAAGTCATGCTTTTTAGACAAGTACGTTACGGGTATAAAAGTATTTAAAACATAATTTTCAATATCTTTTGTATAAAAAAATTCAAAATTCAGACCGGAAGTACCACTTTTACTCTTATCGAATAGCGATTTTTTGCAAATATGTCGTAAGTTATGCATTCTATATATATTTATCAAGAGTACAAAAGTATTTAGAACTGGATTTGCAATATTTTTTGTATATATGAAATTTCAAAATTCGGACCGGAAGTAGCACTTTTACTCTTAGCGAGGAGCAGCTCATACGTATAAGAAAGTCGTGTGGTGGCCACACCTCATTTTTTAATACATATGTAAGTTTAATTATATAAACAGGTTTGTAAAAGAAAACACATCTGGAAAATATATTTAAAAATTCTTTTTGCAGTTCTTCATTATTCTTCTCGCTTTCAGAATGTATTTTATTTTTCAACGACGAAATCAAATTTTTTATGAAGATCCCGGCTTTATGGAATTTGTATTTATTTTAATATTTGGGAGACTGAATTAGATATTAATTTTTATTCCGCAATGAAGATATATTATTGTTTATTATTTTTTTAAATTTTACGACTTGTTCCTTATTATTTCTCGCAGTGATTTGTATTTATTTTCGATGTCAAAGCTTTTTAATTGTAGTAATATGACCAATCTTTTATTGAAAACTAAAATATGACAAAAACAATTTTGTGTTGTAACAATAATTGTGCATGTTTTTCTTATAAATTATTCTCTCCAATTGACACTGATATTGTTAATTAACAAAATTAAATGATAAAAATTTCGCCTTGGATAAGATTGGAACATTTGCTTTTTATACAATTTAAGATGTTAAAAATGATTCGTATTTATGTCTCTACTGTGGAGCGGTTGGTTAGTTCGAAGGGTCCGGCAAACCTCCGAGATGAGGTTCGAATCGTACCGACGTGAATTTTTTATAATTTAATTCGTTAATTAACAATAGGTATCAATATATATATTGAGAAGAATATAATTTTCAATAATTCAAACCATCCGCTTATTAGAGAAAATACATATTTTTACAGATTTTAAGATAATTAAGCACTCTTATTGTTATTATACACATTTTTTGTCGTTCTTTAGTTTTCTATAAAATTAAAATCAAATATACTATTAAAATGATTATAATGTACTCAAAATTATGTATTAAAAAATATTCAGAATAATCTGGGATTACTACAGTTGACCAGGTATACCCTCGATATCGGTTATCTTAGAACCCGACAAACATACATAAGCTTGAAATACTCTTATAATTATATATAACGGCATTTGCTTATGCACTTAATACAATGTTTAATTGCATAATTACATTAAATAGTAATATTGACGCAGTCAAGATAATATGAAGTTACATTGACAGTGAACTTTTATTTGTAGATTATAATCACAATTGTGGGTGCAAGAAAATTAGTGAATGTAGGGTCTTTGTAATTGTAACTATTTATAGTTCCCATCCATTAATTCAGTGAAGCTGAGGTTTTATATTTTAAATAATTCATTGAGCATTAGAGTGTGATTCAAAAATATTGTCTATCCTACCTGGTTAATAGTTAATATACAGGGTTGTTATAAAGTAAGGGATATACTTTAACTTATTATAACTTTTTAACAAATTAAGTTAATATCAAAAACTAAACGAAATTTAATTGTTTAAATAATGGGATTTTGTATGCCCAAACCCAGTTACCGCAAATGTTCAATATGTCCTCCATTTTGATCTTGTAAAATCAGCAACCGTTCCTCTAAATTGTACACTGCATTTCTTAACATTTCTGGTTGAATTGCACCAATTTGCTCCATAATATTGTCTTTTAATTCTTGTAGCGTTGTTGGTCTTCTTCTAAACACTAAATTTTTTAAATGACCCCACAGCCAGTAGTCCGCTGGGCTAAGATCAGGTGATCTTGGTGGCCATGAATTTGCAAAATGTCTGCTTAAAACGCGATCTTGAAAAACGTTAGTTAAAAATTCTTTAGCTGGTCGGAAAATGTGCGGAGGTGCTCCATCCTGCATAAAAATCATGTTTTCAATTCTGTGGTGCTCGTCTTGCAGCTATGGAATAACATAATCTCTTAACATTTGCAAGTATCGTTCACCGTTAACAGTTACAGATACGGCTTCTCCATTCTGTAGCTCTTCGAAGAAATACGGACCAATGATAAAATCAGCTGTAAAACCGCACCAAACGGTGACTTTCTTGTCATGAAGACCTTCTTGAACAATTACTTGTGGATCTTCTGCAGACCAGATTCTACAGTTTTGAGTATTGACTCCACCATTCAGAGAAAAATGTGCCTCATCTGTCCATAAAATACGGGATAACCATTCGGGTTCAATTTCCATCTGAGCCAATAATCGCAAAGAAAAATCGTACCTACTAGCCAAATCTGTCTCCTTTAATTCAAACAGCATTTTGAGTTTATATGGATACATTTTTAGAATTTTGCGTAAAATTTTCCAGACCGTGGTGTACGGCATTTGCAATCGCTTGGATATCGCATTTGCACTGCTGATTGCTAGTGGATTACCTCTGGCTATGTCCTGATTTTTGTGAAGAACGTCTGCAACTTGGACATCACTAATGCTTGGTCTTCCTGATCTCGGAAGGTCAATTACCGAACCTGTTCTTTCAAATTTTTGTATCAAATTGCGGTACGCTTTCATACGACAGGGCCCCGCTTTCAAACCCATTCTCGTGCGAAACCTTCGTAATCCAGCTGTGTAATTTCTGCCGCATTCATAATAACACTGAACTAAACCAATTCTTGTTCGTAGGTCCATGCTATTACAGTTTGAGTTGTTAAAACTTTACGTTTACTTGAGTTTTAATTTGAAAATGAACTCCAAATTGAATGATTTACTTTTATCACTTGTGTCAACAACTGTCATGACAACGCTTTTGTTTTCCATAGATACAACAAATCCCATTCCTTAGGCAACTAGATTTCGTTTACTTTTTGTTGTTAGCTTGATTTGTTAAAAAGTTATAATAAGTTAAAGTATATCCCTTACTTTATGATAACCCCATATAACACAAGGTAGGTATGTGCTGCATTATTAGAATAATATTTCATAAACTTGCGTTCAACAGGATCTATTCAGGTATAATCAAAAATTTATGTATTAGCAAGCAATGAATGCTGTAAAATTCCATGTACCTATTCATTTGATACTTAATGCGAACAGTTTTGATTGATTTTTGTTATATTTTCGCTGTGTGATGACTGTTTAAATATCTTCTATGCTTCTAACTACTATAGATGATGTAGATGGCATTGCGATAAATAAAAGTTAGTATATGCTTTCGTATTTTACTGTTAATATGGGTTTGCATGAGGTGTGTTGGGCTTTTGCACTAAAAGTATTTTAGGTAATCGTAAGCGCTGTGTGTAGTGAGCCGACTTCCTAACTTCCAATCCCTATTTATGTAATGTAATTTGTTGTAGAATTTTTGCACCTTCAGAATTCTACAGATGACCGCTCATGCTGCATATTTTGACGAGTCATATAGGTAGTAACGGTAAATTTACTTACGGATTTACGACACTATGATCTATTAAATCTATTTTGTTTTGAACTATCACGGTTGGTATTTCGCCACACTCATTCTCTACCTGAAAAGATAAAACAACAGATCAGTGTTGAATACGTATAGATTAAATTTAGCAGATGGTAAAAAATACAAAATTGCAATTCCCATAAGTAACGGTTTTTAGTATAGGTTTGTGTAGAAAGTATATAACGAAGTATTTTCTGGACCAAGAGAGTGAAGGGAGCTATGTGTATAAAATTTTGTTTGGACCTCATTTAATGAAAGTGTTTGTTTTTAATTAACGACTTTTTTCCATTTTTTGAATTTTCTTTTACCAATATTATTGCATATTTTATAGTCACATATGTAGGTACTACTTAGACTTTACTACAGCCTAAAATGAAATATTTGCGAAAATTGTTTTTCCAAATTAGTCTGGAGTTATATAAATTCAACTAGCATATACCACCATTTGTATTAATACATTAATGTCTATTGATTATAGCTTTCGTTTAGAAATATGCGACTTGTAAAACGCCTGCACAGCATCTCTTTAAATATAACACTTTCGTTTATAAATAATTGAGTAAAAATGTTTATTTACTTTGAGTTTCCACGAGTGAGCGGCCTCGAAGGAATCCCTATCCGTTGTCGAAAACGCTAGGACACATGCTTGCGCACCTCTGTAATACGCTTTGGTTATGGCATCAAATTCCTCTTGACCAGCTGTATCCCAAAGCATCAGCCGAACATCTTCACCATCTACCCTGTAAAAAAGAAACGAATCACATTATGTTACTGAAAAGTGACTGCTTTACTTAAAAGTAATATAGAAAAATATTCTAAACACTTTCATACTCTTAATACATCTGCAATGAATGTTTAATATTCCAGTTTTGAAAGTGTTACTACTGGTTACTACTGGAAAAAAAATTAAGAGTAGGTAGAAGTGGTCTTAGTCTATCCCTAAATTCGAAATCCAAACGCCGGTACAATTTAGTCGAAGTATGGTTTAACTGCGAAGAAAAACCGTTATAACAGCGAAACCGCTAAAGTTAGCGGTATCACGTTACATGAGAAAAAAAGTACTCTTCAAGGGCTTTCCGAATCAGCCATAAAATATATATTGTTCCATTTAAAAAACAGAGGTTTGATACGCCACTGGAATACGGCACGGCACTGATGACCAAAAATATTTCAGGAAAATTGCGATTGTAATTATGGACAATTTTTCTCTTAGACTTTTTCGATATATTGTATGATAGAGGATCTACGGTCAGAGGCATTTTAGGTGCTACACCCTGTATTTGTCAAGAGTACAAAAGTATTTAGAACGGATTTGGGATATTTTCTGTATAAATGAAATTTCAAAATTCGAACTTGAAGTAACACATTTACACGTTTATTTTTCCAAGATAAAAGTACCTATGTAAAACAATTCAAAACAACTGTGTGTGTATATATATATAAGAAAGTCGTGTGGTGGCCACACCTCATTTTTTTTGTATTGATTCAGCAAAGCAATCAGGCCGAAACGAGAAGAAGAATTGTGTATCGTCTGCATACATCCTCACTGGGTAATAATACTTGATATCTTTTAATATTTCGCAGGTGTACAAAGAGAATAGCAAAGGATTGATGCAAAAGCCCTGCGGCACACCGCACTGAATGGAATAATATTCATACCACGCCGGCAAGTATAATCCACTGAGCCACAAAATTGTCAAGCAATCGCGCAGCACCAATCTCCATACCAATATAATGGAATAGGTATGACAAAATCTTGTGAAGTAATATTAGCACCGTGACCGTACCTCTATGTGTGGCACTAAAAATATCATCGGTGACTCCCAACCTTGTGTCTTGCAACTATAGATAGTAGTTGACGAGATATTGGTAAAATTCTCTTTTGAAATAAACTAGTACATGCAATCTACCAATTTAGTTGAAAATCTAACAGATCTTTAGAGAACGATTATGTGCTTAAATATAAAGTTTGGTAGTGATAGGCTTAATCATTTGGCTTTCGTGTGCTCACATACAGGGAGAGGAAGTTGTGGCGGGGTGGAGAAAGAAAGTAATGTCAAGTATTTAAAATCAATTGCTAATATAGAGCAGTGGCGGCTCTTTAATGAGAGCAAGTGAGCAATTGCACCCCCTGGAATTTTGAAACAAAACAAACCAAGCGGCGACTAACTGTGAAAGTATTTATTCATTACGTATTCATTGTTATTGAACAGGAACGTGGCGTGTACGGCACGCGAAACAACCTACATGCACCGATCGTAGTCATAGATATAATGACGACTAAGACTAACAGCGCACGGATGTAAAGACCCCTTCCACCGAGAGAAACATACCCATGTGCAAAGCGCTACTGTTGCTACGTTAAGCCATTAAACATTACATTGAAGGTGGGGAGAACTGTATTTTGTTCTAGTTCCATATCGTATAATACATAGCATGTGAGCAAGATTCCCGTCGGCTCAACGCTGTTGTAAGATGAATTTCGTGTCTGCGATGCATAATAACACGTTTTCGCGGTTAACGTATGATGAAAAAATCGCAATAAAAATCTTAAACGGCCGATGCCTCAATTATGTTTAGGAAATAAACAATCTGTTAAAGGTAAAGACGTTATAAGAAAATTCAAAATGAATATTTATCAGAAAAATGACTGGATTTGTGGGTGTGAAATTAAAAATACTTTGTTTTGTTTTCCGTGTCTTTTGTTTGGTGGTGAACCGTCTTGGTCAAAGAACGGAATAAAAGACTTAATTCATCTTAGTGCTAAAATTACGAAACATGAAAATTCCGAAGGGCATTTGAAAAATATATTTAGTCTAAGAATGTTAGGAAAAAATAACATTCAGAATGTTTTAGATCATCATATAGAAAAGCAGTTCAACAACACAATGAACAGGTAAGAAAAAATAGGCATGTGTTAAATTTAATAAAAAATTGCATTAGATTTTGTGGCGCGTTTGAACTGGCACTTCGGGGTCATGATGAACGGCAAACGTCGAATACCAAGGGCATTTTTCGGGAATTGATAAATTTTACGGCAGAATTAGACAAATCGCTCAGAGATCACATCGAAGCAGCACCGGTTTTTAATTGAATTTATAAATGATTTCCCAAATTTTAATGAAAAAGTGATAGAACTGTTCTGCAAGTCAAAGACACGCAAAATGGACTTCGTTTATCGTCAGATGTAATCAAACTGTAGTGTTATATTTATTATTCCCTCAATGACAATGAACAGTACCTGTCTGGAACAGTATGTCGGTGAAAGTTATAAAGATTGGGTAAGCGTTCTTGTATTATACTTTTACTTTCTTATACGTAGTATAAGGAAGTATTGTGATGATGAAAATTTTCGACCTCGAGATTTTTGCAGATGTCCACGTTTTGAGGTCCCCTGATACCAAAAAAGTGGTTTTTAAAAAATGTCTCTCTCTCTCTCTCTCTCTGTGTGTGTGTGACCACGATAGCGATCAAACCGCTACAGATATCAATTTCAAATTTTGTATTTACGAATATAATCTTCCTCTTGAGAACTGATTAGATTTTGAGCTAAATCGGCAGACCGGAAGTAGTAGTTTACTTCAGTGAAAAAATCGAATTTTGCAAATATTTCGTCAATTACTAAGTTTAAACAAATTTATAAGGAATTCAAATATACTCAAAATTAAATTTGAGAAAAATTGTATTAATAAAGTTTTTCGAAATTCCGACCAGAAGTAGGTCTTTTACTCTTATCGAAAATCAGTTTTTTGCGAATATCACGCAAGTCATGCTTTCTAGGCAGGTAAATTATCAGTATAAAAGTATTTAGAACGTATTTTTAAATATCTTTTGTATAAAAAAAATTTCAAAATTCGGACCGGAAGTAACACTTTTACTCTTACCGAATAACGATTTTTTGCAAAATATGTCGTAAATTATGCATTCTATATATATTTATGAAGAGTACAAAAGTGTTTAGAGTTGGATTTGGAATATTTTTTGTATAAATGAAATTTCAAAATTCGGACCGGAAGTAACACTTTCATACGTATAAGAAAGTCGTGTGGTGGCCACACCTCATTTTTTAATTTTGAAATTATGCACTCCCTATGTGAACCACCCCGAGCCGCCACTGATATAGAGTACCCTATCTATCGACATTTCTCAAAACATATTTCGCAGAAAAAAGCACTTGCTTAAGATTTATCTTGTATTGTTGAAGCGGCATAGGTAATCTTTTTAAATGTATCTATAGTATCTTTACTTACTTCCGCCAGAAAATTGATAAAGAAATTTTATAATTTCACAATTAATACGTGAAACATTGTACCTTTATTATATTTCAATTGCATGGGGTTAATATTAACAAATGTTAATTTATATGCTTCAAAAATATTTGTATTGTAATTCTTTTGTGACTATATTCATAAGTCGTGGATATACAGCAAGAGCGCGCGAGTACAGCTTGAGCGCGCGGGGTATGATCACCCGCTGCTAGTCGATATTCTTCGGACGTATATTCGGCAAATGATCTCCGCTAGTTGTGTTCGCCAGATATACAGCTTGAGCGCGCGGGGTATGATCACCCGATGCTAGTCGATATTCTTCGGACGTATATTCGGCAAATGATCTCCGCTAGCTGTGTTCGCCAGATATAGATATATAGATTTATTTTTCCAGAGTTGTTATTTCGTTATATTTACTGGAGAGAATCTCTAATTTTAATTTCTATTTCAAGGGTCGTTTTTATGTTATTTTATGGTATTCCTGTTATACTTATTTATAGTTTTTTTTTACCATGAAATTTCTATTTATTTATTTTTCTCTAGACATCTTAGTTTATTCTGCAGATGTTTCAGGCGGGTTGTTTTTATTTCATTCTAAAACCCAGTTGTACTGCTATAACTTTGTACACAACTACATTATTATTTAATTTCATTAGGATAATCATAATTACGTTATAAGTATTACAATCTTCGCGTTATTATCGACTTAGTTATCTAAGCAATCGTCATTACTTAAAGAGAAAATTTAATTTGTTCTTTTTGTCAATCTGCAAAAAAATAATCAGATCACTATGAGTTCGAATATGAGCAGGCAATGCTAGTATGTTGTGCCGTTACTCTAATATGTATTATCGGACCACGTTTAGATGCGAGTTTACGTATACCATCGGGTGATCATACCTCGCGCGCTCTTGCTGTATATCTATATCTGGCGAACACAGCTAGCGGAGATCATTTGCCGAATATACGTCCGAAGAATATCGACTAGCATCGGGTGATCATACCCCGCGCGCTCAAGCTGTATAACACTAGCTATATTTTCGTTCATTGAAATTTTGTACTGCGTGACAATTGATTATTATGAACAGCTAATTTGTCAACATATTCTTTGACGCGAAACATACTTTTACAAAAACAGTCCCATTACGAAAAATGAAAAAATATTTTGTCATGACAAACGTGCGTTGGCATAGCCTCCATACAAATGTGAATATATTAATAGTTAATAGAGTTAATGAAGTCATAAAGTTTATAAATTCAATAAAAATGTCAACTCGGACACCTTTTCCAAAGCGGTTCGTGTGAAGTTTACGTCATTTATACATTTAACTTCAAAATTTGCAACTAATGTATCCAAGTTATTTTTGATTTTATATCAAGTACGATTTCCCTCGGTGTATAATTTTATAGCAGGGCATATTAATTTATAAGTATATGTACCGGGTGACTGGAATTAATTTACTCATTCGCAAACCCAGTTTAAAGATCTCAGACCTATAAGTTTGTTACCCACGGAATCTAAAATCTTCGAGCGAATTAAGGGGATATTAAAGCTGTCGAGAAAGCAAGGTATCGAATTTATCATTTTTTTTTACTATTGTTCAAGATAGAAATGTGAAATTTTTTGTACAGCTTCAATATAGATATGAGTACACGGAAAGGTTGTCAGATTACGGAATTTGTTGTCACAACCATCTATTTTTTTTATTCCAAATTAGAGTAAAATGTACGTGTGTTTCTCGGTCAAAAACTGAAATAATTAAATGAAATTGATCAAAACGGATGTAATTCCCGTGTAGACCAATGTTTTCTTGTGAGATACAGCTTTTTAAAATGCGGAAAAAAGTTTAATTTGAGTAATTAAATTAAGAAATTCCGGAATGGTGCGGTACTGAATTATTTGTATTTTAACAGCGCCTTCAGCTCCTACCTACTTCTTGGTTCCGCCTATGGGACTCTCCGAACTGTTTGCAGTAGTCTGCAGTATTTTATTTCACTTATTCTCTTCTCACTCCAATTTTAGCAAATTCGACTTTAATATCCCCTTAATGGATTTTATATCAACATAGAGCGTCTTACCATCGACGCTGTCAGCTTTTAGGGCTGGGTATCCCCTGCTTTTCATTTGCACGGTGCCGAATTTTTCGGTTTTTTTTTGTTAGCTTTTTAGTTATTTCGGTTTAGATTATTAATGCTATTTTTTCATATTGGCAATGCTAATTATAATTGCATGTAAGCATAATCTCCTGATTATAAAATCATGTTCGATATGTAAAATAAATATTTTGGCCCGACTCTGGCAGTAGAAAATATGAAGGAAGACGTTTTCTAGTTGCCGATTTAATAACAGTAACATTTCAACCACAGACACATGTTACTTGCTACTATTATCAATAACAATTAATTTGGCGGAATTTTATTTGAATATAATACAATGGTCTCTCTTCCCCTCTCTCTCTCCCTCTCCCTCCCTCTTTCTTTCTCTCTCTGTGTAAATGACCATGATAGTGGCCAAACATTTATAATTAGCAATACCATATATTATATTTAAAGATACAATCTTCTAAAAGTAAATAAATTACTAAGTTTAGACAATTTCCTAAAGAATATAAAAGTACTCAAAAATTAATTTGTGAATAACTATAAAAAAAGTTTTTTAAGGCTTCTAGCGGAAGCAAGTCTTTTACTCTTATCGAAAAAGAGTGTTTTGCAAATACCTGACTAGTTATACATTTAGTACAGCATTATAAAAAGTATAAAAATATTTACAACTTAATTTGGAACAACTATGAATTACTCTCAAATTAGAGTAGTATTTATAATGAGAAGAACACGAAGTTAAGTCATATTTACACATGAAATACTGAATTATATACAACAATCCGTTAAAAATATATTAAAAAACAGTCGTATTAAGGAGGAATTGGATGGTGGTGCGACAGCTCTTTCGTGCCGTAAAGTGTTCACTGACTCATTATTAGTATAAATATAAAGTTTTAATACAATCGCTTCAGTAGTGTGTAAACTTTCATCTATCAAGCAACTTAATCGGGAAGAAGGTGTAAAATATGGAGAAATTCGAGTATCGCACAGTAATCAAGTTCCTTACAAAACAAGAAGTCATACCATACTGGAAGAGATCTCATCGGTTTACGGTGATTCTTGCCCGGGAAAAACTATGGTTTTTAAGTGGCACAGTCGTTTTAAACAAAGTAGAAAATCACTTGAAGACGACCCACATCCAGGGCGGGCTATCGAAATGACCATTCCAGAACATAAAAAAGTCGAAAAATTAATAATGGAAGATGCTCGGCTAAAGAAGAAACAACTCGCAAGAAGGCATGACTAAAGTTAGCGCTAATTGAGTTTCGGAGAATGTTCATGCCACTGCCAAAACAACAGCGCATGGAATGTTCCCGTGCGTTTTAGACCTCCGTATTGAAGGCAGAGATAGTTTATTGAGTCGAATTATTCGTGGGGATCGACTTGGAATCATACAGGGGCATAAAAAAGGCACACCACCACCCAAGAAGTTTAAGCTGCCTCAGTAGTCAAGAAAACTCATGGTCACTGGTTTTTTGGGTCTCAGAAGGAATCCTGTTAATGGGTTACCAAGATAAAGGGCGTTTCCATAACTGGAGAATACTACGCTCCAATCCTGGAGCGGTTAAAAGAAGTGATTAAAGCAAAAAGAACGGGAAAATTGACGAAAGGTGTTCTGCTCATGCACGACAATGTCCCCGTCCACAAGAGACTTCGATATTTTGAATCACTATAGTCCAGATTTGGCTCCTAGCGATTTTTACCTGTTCCTTAAAATGAAAGAACGACTCCGTGGGAGATATGAATGAGGGATGAAGAAGTAAAGGACGCAATTTCGGCGTATTTTTCAGTCAAATATAAAACATTTTTTATGAAGGCATACACCAGCTAATTGAAAGATCTAAAAAATATATTAGGGGTGCAGGTGAATATATTGAAAAATAAAAATAATTGTATTTTTATATTCTCTCTTTTTCCCCAATTTCGTGAACCTAAGAATGCTCCCTCGTATACGAAAAATATTTTAGAAATTGGCTCATTTCACATTATATTGATGGTATGTGGTGTGATGTTCTTGTACATTTGTAATAATTAAAATATTCACTACTACCATAGCGTATTTTATAAATCTGTCATTATTAATAACTAGACACTTTATAATCAGTTTCATGTGAATACGATGACAATAAACTTGCCCTACTAGTAGCACATTTTATTACTACATCAATAATCATGACAGGCATATTATTGCACTATTTGCTTGATCGACTAGCAAGTAGGAGAAAAATTACTAAATTGTCAACCGTCTAATTAACTTATTACTACTAATCTTTAATTGGACGTAAACTAATTCGTTTATTCCAAGGAACAGAGATATGTACAAAGCTTCCAAAATATATACATATATAATTAATAATGCTTGTCATATAAGATTTATATTATATTATGAACAGTGCCAAAACGTGTAGATATAAATTTTAATTTTATTAAATAGTACCTAATGGCGAGTTAAGTGTACGAACATAAATTAAATGCCGATGCATCTAAACTTATCGTGTCCATAAACACATATAACCTGACTTCATACCTGGCAAAATTAAGTTTATGTAATATTTCCATATCAATATAATGATGCATTGTATTCAACTCAACTCAAGAACTATCGAATTATTTCTCCCAAATATACGGACTTTTAAATAAATCCGTGTTGGTCAATTTTAATAAAATTTATATATATTCTTGTTTAATCAAATGTAAAAAATCATTACATTTTCAAACTAAAATATTTAGAAATAACAAAGTTATTTAATAATGAGTGGGTCCGCCGCGGTTTCCTATGCTTTCGATAACTCTTCGAGGCATGCTTGCAGTGAAATGATTTATGGCATTCTGAGGAATGTCATCCCAGGCTTCTTGAATTAGGTGACGAAGGTCAACTAGGTTATTTGGTGGTTGGAGTAAATTACCCAGTCGATTGCCAATCATATCCCACACATGTTCGATTGGTGAGAAACCTCGGAAGCGAGAAATCTTGTAAGAACCTTGTAGTAACCCTTGTAGTATGAGGACGTGCGTTGTCTTGTTGGAAAAGGGATTGAATTAATCCTTGTAAGAATGGCAGTGCAACAGGCTGCAGAACGTTTGGTATGTGATCATTTGCATTCAAATTTCTGTTAATAAAAACTAGAGGTGACCTGCTACCGCATGTTATCGCACCCCATACCATCACTCCCCTTTTAAGGGCCTTATGTTGTTCCTCAGCAAATTCTAAATTTCAGCGTCCTTCTCGTTTTACTCTTCTGCGACCATCGTGCACCCAAAGACAGAATCGGAACTGGTCAGAGAACACAACATGATTCCATTCATTGTACCACTATGATCTGGCGTTACACCACTCAAGCCGAGAAGCACGATGTCGGGGTGTCAGTGGGAGACATAAAAATGGTCTACATGAACGAAGCTCAATAGCGCGTATTCTGCAATATATCGTTGCCATAATAATAATAATAATAATAATCTTTATTAAATTCAGTAGTGTAAACATACATAGAATAGAATACGTCAAATATCAGTCACATAAATTCAAAAGACATACATACATAAATTGGATTTGACGATTAGTGTTATAATACCAATTTACAAACTCGGAGACAAAAAAGATTGCAACAATTACAGAGGGATAACAATTTTAAATACAGTGGTAAAAGTGTATGAACAGATTCTGGAAAGAAAACTTAGAACATTGGTGGAACCAACACTTAACAATGTACAAAGTGGGTTTAGAAAAGGAAGAAGTGCCCAAGAACATATATTCACAATTAAAGAAATAACGAGTAGAAGGCTAATTAAAGGTAAAGAAACCTACTTGGCTTTTATGGATATGGAAAAAGCGTTTGACAGCATACCTAGGGAAAGCATATGGAAAAGCCTGGAGGAAAGAAACATTAGCAATGAACTAGTAAAAGCAATAAAGTGCCTATATGAGGAAACTAATAACTACGTAATTAAAAATAACCTCAAATCAGATGTATTTAGAACAAGAGGAGGAGTTAGGCAAGGTGGAGGACTCAGCCCATTACTGTTCATAACTTATATGGATGACATCATCAAGGAGACCAGACAACTGACCAAGTCAATGTTTATAGGCTATAGAGAATTGAATAGTGTAGAGATCACAGACTGTGTTTTTGCCGATGATGTGGTAATTATTTCAGATAGCGAAAAGAAATTGAAAGAGAATATAGAAGTATGGAATGATGTATTGGAGAGAAAAGGAATGAAATTAAATAAGAAGAAAACAAAGGTAATGAGGGTAGCAAGAGAAAGAGATAATATGAATATAAGTATAGATGGGATAAAACTGGAACAGGTGGACACATTCAAATATTTAGGTGCGGTAGTAGAAGACAATGGGAATAACGACGTAGAGATTAATCAAAGAATTCAAAAAGCTAATAAGTTGTATTACGCTATGAGTAGAAGATTCATCAATAAAAAAGAAATAACTACACAAACAAAAATGAAAGTATACAAAACAATATTCAGGCCTATACTCACATATGGGTGTGAATCCTGGGTACTATCCGCAAGACAGAAGAGCATGTTGCAGGCGGCAGAGATGAGATACCTCAGAAGAGTCAAGGGTGTAACACGAAGAAATAGAATTAGAAATGAAAGAATCAGGGCAGAGTTGGAAATAATCTCAGTGTTCGATTTTATTGAACAAATGCAATTAAGTTGGTGGGGTCACCTACAAAGAATGGAGAAAAGTGTTCCAGTCAAGGCAGTATGGGAAGCAAGAAGTCCTGGTAGAAGAACTAGAGGCAGGCCGAGACAAACGTGGGATAACGTAGTCGGAAAAATGCTGACGAAAAGAGGCAAAACATGGAGTGCAGCGAAAAAGATGGCCCTGGATAGGAAGAAATGGCGTCAATTTGTGTATGGGTAAATTGGAATGAAGACCCGACACCCGAAATGGGTATAAGGGATACGATTATATATATATATATACATACATAAATATATATAAAAAAAAATATGGTAAATCCATACAACCTTATACCTGATACGGTACAGTTAAAAACTCCTGAATGGAGTAAAAGGCTTTGCTTAAGGTGTAATTCGTCAAGTTACGTTTCAGTTGGCTGTTAGTCATTCTTTTCACAGTGTTCGGGACATGATTGTATATTTTCATACACTGCGTCAGGATTTGTCTCTGCACCCTAGCCAGATGCGTTCCCGGCTGCAACAAGTCATTGCGTTCATTTGTCCTAGTATGCTGTGCATGATTCACCTCATATTTCTTAAAAAAATCATTGTAGTTCGCTTTCACAAAAATTACTGCCTCAATGATATAAAGAGACGCCAGAGTAAGTATTCTGTTTTCTATAAATACCTGTTTACAGGAGTCACGAGGTTTCAAATTGAATACAGCACGTACGCATGCTTTCTGTAATTTGAAAATTCTACCACTGCCCGCAGCGTTTTCCCAGAACACTAAGCCATATCTGAGGCGAGAGTGCACACATGCATAGTACACCGTTAGAGATGCCTCCACACCGACATCTCTTGCAATTACTCGCAAAGCATAGCATAAACTGCTCACCCTTGCCGCGAGAGACTCTATATGAGGTCCCCAGGAAAGTGTCTACTGTCAATCTCGACACCAAGAAACGGCACCCGTTCCGCACACGCGAGCGTTTCCTTCTCATGTCGGACAATCAGATTCCCCGCACCGGCGAAAAAAGACACTAGTCGAGTTTTCTTGATATTTAGCTTCAAATTGTTACGCTCAAACTACAATCCCAGATTCAAAAAATTATTCTCCATCGTCAGCGTCACCTCCTCCAGAGTACGCTCTCTTAGTACGGATGACGTGTCATCCGCATACAGTACTGCAAGGCCACTCACAACAGTAGGAAGGTCATTCACATACAGCAGGAACAGAATCGGTCCGAGTATCGAGCCCTGAGGAACCCCACACACAATGCCCCGCCAAGGTGATCTTATGTCTATTCCCGATAACATCATTGGTTGACACGCACTGCTTTCTGCCGACTAGGTAGGACCGCATCCATTCCAATTCCACGCCCCGGAAACCCATTCTCTCAAGCTTATCCAGAAGCACTCGATGGTGTACACTATCGAAAGCCTTTGACAGATCCATGAATGCGCAGGCCACCACATCCTTGCTGTTTAAGCCATGCAATATCTCCTCCAACAGTTGGAAAACTGCTCTCGAGGGCGATCGCCCCTTTATGTATGCATTCTGACCCCTGTATAGGACATCGTGCGATCTCAGGAAACCTACCACTCTATTGCACACCAATGTCTCCAATATCTTTGAAATATTTGATAGAAGGGCAATAGGTCGGTAATTGTGGAGATCACTCCTGTCTCCCTTTTTATGTATAGGACTTATTATTGCATATTTCATTCCGTCAGGAAACAACCCATCTCTGAAAGACATGTTTATGATGTGAGTTAAAGGTGTCACAATTTCCTCAGCACAAAAGTTCAGCACAGACACAGGTATGCCATCATTGCCCGTAGCCTTTGAGTTCTTTAAGCTATTTATAGCCTCCATAACCTCTTCGGGGTATGTCAGATGCAATGAAAAGGTGTCGGATACATACTTTACATTTCCGAGAGAAGTTGTGTTATTCTTCTTAACGTTTTGACCGGACTCAAGGAAATGTTTATTAACTGCTGTTAGAATATCTATGGCATCATCGGGCTCACCGATATCACTAACCCTAAAGGGATCCCTTCTATCACGACCCTGAAGTTGACCGATTACGTCCCAAGTTGCCCTGGACCTTATTGGTGGAATTCTTAATATATTCCTCATAAGATTTCCGCCTGGCTTGTTCTATTTCAAGTCTTAAATTATTACAGAAAACTTGGTACAATTTTTTATCAATTCTATTATTTCGATAATCTTCATATAACTGCCTTTTCTGTGTTGACATAGTTCTTATTCTGTCCGTTAGCCAATTGTGTTTTAATTTTTTTTGAAATATCAACAACTTTTTTGGTAACGTTTTTATTTATGGTTGTTACCAGTATTTCCATAAATTTTTCATACGAACAATTTACATCGTTGAATAATAAAACTGGGACCCAATCAACTTCTCGCAACTCTTCCTTTATTTTCTTTAAATTGGTGTGAGAGAATATTCTAATTTCCTGCCTAATGGCACTCCTCTGCATCGAATGCTGCATGCTAATTGTCAGGCTCTGGGCATAATGATCCGATAACGCGGAGACCAACACACTACCACTACAGTGGGGATGATTAGTAAAAATATTGTCAATAAGTGTCTTTGATCTGTTGGTCACTCTTGTTGGCTCAAAAATACTTTGTCGCAGGTCATATCTTCGCACTAAATCCAAAAAATTATCAGAAACCTTGTCCTGTCTGCTTAGATCGATGTTAAAGTCACCGCATAAAACCAGCGTGTAAGTAACATTCACCGACACATCGTTCAAAATCCCATCCAGTATATGGAGAAATTGATCCATACATCCCGACGGCGGACGATATACATTGATTATAATCAACTTATGTCTCTTGATTTTAACAGCGCTGCATTCTAAAACCTGTTCCTTGCTCTTTAGTTTCAGAGACGTAAGTTCGTCGAAGTCAATCGCCATGGAGACTCTTTGTTGTAAAACTTCCAACCAAGCATTTCCAATCGATCGTGTCTCTGTCTGTCTTATAATCCCCAAATGACGATCTTCCCGAGCTGTAGTTGCTCGCAACCGTCTGGATCCATGACGACGGTTATGGATTCCTTCGTCAGACAACCTAGATCAACACTGTCAACACTGTTGACACACTGCGTCCGATGCGGTGGGAAATTTATCTTATTGAAAAACCGGCTTCCCGCATACCAACAATGCGCAATGATTGTAATTTTGCAGTAAACGGCGATGAGGCATAACGACCTAATGTCTTAAGAAATTGAGAACAAATCGCTACGAAATATTGCTTCAAACTGAAGGAAACGCATGTTTAAAATAGATATTTTTTTTATAAAACATAAAAAAGTGAACATTTTTTGTCCACATTATTAGCATTTCTTTCTTATTATGGAACATGACATAACAGAGTAGTAAAATTTATTGCAATTGTCAACTCTCTTTGTATGTTCGGATTTTTTTTCAAAGCAGTATATTATATTGGCAGTGACAAATAAAATAAAACGGTCAATGTGGGTATTGTGTTGGTTTCATAAGCTAGTCTTGGACTTATTGGACACTTAAAAAATGTTTATATCAAATCACAAAGTTTTCATTACTGAAAACTACTTTCTATATTTAATAAAACCCGAAAATGGAACTGGTCACACATTTTACAGCCATGACAATATAATTCTATTGTCTAACGATTTCCCAGTTTTAGTACAAAAATAATATATACTTTCATAATACAAAATAAGCGCTAATATAAGAGAAAATCAAACAAGAAGTGATAAAATAAGAAAAATAGTAAATCAGAATTTTGAGCAACATTTTCAAATTTTGCTAATGGTTGAAAAGTCTGTGGAGCTAGTCCGAGTAATAAATAAAATGTGCAACTCTAAAACCAGGGGTTGGCAGATTAATAAAACGTTCATTTGAAAAGATGGCATATGTTGAGGAAGGAATAATTCAGCCATCTAACGAGGCAAATTGATTCTCATAAAATCTGCTGATAAATTAATATATTCCAGTTATCATAAAATGCTATTCATTTATTGTTAGTGGTTTCTATATTCCTATCTAATTCTCGTAAATTATTAGGAAACACCTTACTTTGCCCGCCATGTTGTGTCGAAAATTACACGAAGACATATGTGAATTTTCCATGACTTCTCAAATAAATAGCACCAAGCACTTTTGAAGACCGACACGTGTAAACTTTTAGTTGTCGCTGAAATAATGCACTTTCACAGACGTCGTGTTTGGTTATCAAAATTTTAGTGTAGAGTGTAGAATGCATATTTGCTGTGTATATACAGGTTTGCCCTACGATTATCTTGCATGCGGCTTTCCGTACATAACACGAAAGGAGTTGCCAAACCGTACCTACCTAACAGATATACATACGAGAGCCGACAAGTAGACCTTCAGCGAAATCATATTAAATTCAATCATAAAAATAATAAATCTGAAGGAATTCTTATATGTAGTATTAACTTATAAGAATATTACGAATGGGAATAGTACATACCTAAAAATGAAGATAACAACCCCAGCAACATGCATTATATTGGAATCTTATGATCGTAATGATCGTATCGGCCTGTTGTCTTAGCGTCAAACAGTACGTGCCCACTGCCCACATGTGTATAAATACTGGCAACAACGTTCGTTTCAATACATGGACTTTTAGCACGCATGAAAGGTAAAAACAGACCGAACCTGTATAGTGTGGTTAATTTTGTCATATTTACGAGACTTACAAGAATTTACCCTTGGTTCTCATGGCTTGTGTCTTTTTGGCGTACAATTTCATGTCTTTCATTTACAATGGCAATGGGTGCAACGAATGGTATAATAGATTTGACAACTGAGGTGTGTGCGTCACACGACTTTCTTATAGGTATGTGCGGATCGAATTTTTTATAAAAAGGTTATTCGAAAATAAATTTTAAATACATACTTTTATTCGGTTCCTAAATCTGTGTATAGTACATCATTTGCAAAACATTTGCAAAAAAAAAAATGGTTTTCGATGGAAGTGAAAGTGTTCCTTTCCGAATTTTAAAAATGTTAGTAAACAAAACTCATTTCAAATTAAGCTCTCAAAACGTGTAATTCATAATAAATCTGTATGGCAGTCGGTGGTGAGTTTGTTTAGGTGAAGCAATTACATAGACAAGACTCATTCGTTTATTATTGGTGATATACTCCCAGATGCCGAGCATATCAACGATAATAAACGAATCAGTCTCTATGTAATTGCTTCACCAAAACGTACTCACCAGCCGCCACTGACTGTATGGAATGTTAATTTGCGAGATATTTACAAAGAAATGCTGTTAATGATAAGTGTAAAAGTGTTACTTCCGGTCCAGAATTATTTTTTTATACAAAAATTATTCGAAATGTAAATGTTTCTGTATAGAATCCATAATTTGTAAGATATTTGTAAGAAATTGCTTTACGATGAAGGTAATAATACTGTTAAGGAAACTTCCTATTTTGAAAGTACCGTAAAATAAAACTAAATTTCAGTTCAAATACACATTTATTTTTGGTGTGCGCCGAGATTTCGGGGTCGCTCGGCATCGAACATAAGATATACATTATACAGCATATATACATGTGAATCGTTCGAGGAGCTATGGACCCCTACATATACGCACACGCCTTCGGTGTACAGTCGTGTAGCCCTGCCGGCAGACAATAAACTCAGCCGTTGAGATTGTATACGCCCGAAAGCAAGCTCCGCATCAGTATGCTCAAATATTTGTAAGTAAAAAAATACATTAAGTGACAATATAATTAAAAGTTAAAAAAAATAACACATACTTTACAAAAATATAATAACACATCAAAATAAAGAAAAACATTCATATACAGGGTGTCCAGAAACTCTCCTGACAAACGAAGACCGGAGATTCCTCAGATAATTTTAAGACAATTTAACCCAATTCACCCTAGTCCGAAAATGCTTCCTATGGGAGCTAGAGCTCTTTGAAGATGGCGCCTTGTAATTAGTTTTTTTTAATATCTCCCGAACGCTTCTATTTAGAAAAACAAAAACTGGTATGCTTATTTATCCTCCAGAGATGAATCGATTCCATCAATTGCGAATTTCTAGTACCGGTCATAGGCGTCCATTTTGGGTAGGTAAACGGTTATTTTAACGCATAACTATTTTGTCTTTAACTTTTAAGCATTAAATTTTCAGGTATTCTAGTACTAAAAGGTACTCTTACTTTAAGTCGGTAGGATACACCGTTTTCTAGAAAAATCGATTTGAAAATTTTTCGTGTTTTCGTCATTAAAATTCAATTTATTTGTGTTTGAATGCTAGAAAGTAAAAAATTAAAAGATAAACTTCGCGAACTGACAACAATTTGACAATTAAAAACGTAGGTTTTATTTCTGTTGGCAGTTCAGAGCGAACTAGTGCAAAAAATAATAAATTGAATTTTAATGACGAAAAAACGAAAAATTTTCAAATCGATTTTTCTAGAAAACGGTGTATCCTACCGACTTAAAGTAAGAGTACCTTTTAGTACTAGAATAATTGAAAATTTAATAATCTAGTGTCACAAATGCTTAAAAGTTAAAGACAAAAAAGTTATGCGTTAAAATAACCGTTAACCTACCCAAAACGGACGCCTATGACCGGTACTAGAAATTCGCAATTGATGGAATCGATTCATCTCTGGAGGATAAATAAGCATACCAGTTTTTATTTTTCTAAATAGAAGCGTTCGGGAGATATTAAAAAAAAACTAATTACAAGGCGCCATCTTCAAAGAGCTCTAGCTCTCTTAGGAAGCATTTTCGGACTAGGGTGAATTGGGTTAAATTGTCTTAAAATTATCTGAGGAATCTCCGGTCTACGTTTGTCAGGAGAGTTTCTGGACACCCTGTATACATGTGAATCGTTCGAGGAGCTATGGACCCCTACATATACGCACACGCCTTCGGTGTACAGTCGTGTAGCCCTGCCGGCAGACAATAAACTCAGCCGCTGAGACTGTATACGCCCGAAAGCAAGCTCCGCATCAGTATGCTCAAATTGTAATTGTAAGTAAAAAAAATACATTAAGTGACAATATAATTAAAAGTTAAAAAAAATAAAACATACATTACAAAAATATAATAACACATCAAAATAAAGAAAAACATTCATATATAGAGCAAGAAACAATAATATAAAATAAAATAAAATATTTTAAGTTTTTAACAAATACTACTTCCGAATTTTGCAGAATTTCTGCAGAACCCTCGGAAGACTTTTTCTATAAAGATGTTCTTTTGAGTACTTTTGTATTCTCTAGAAATTGTTTAAACTTATTAGTTGACGGGCTATTAGCAACTTTTGATTTTTTCACTGAATAAACTAGTACTTTCAGTCTACCAGTTTCACTGAAAATCTCATCAGATTGAAAGAGGAAGATTATACTTTTAAATATAATATTTGGTTAGGATATCTGTAAGCGCTGCCGTGGTCAAACTCATCCATATTTGCAAAAATCAAAATGTTTGCCAGTTGTATCTATCTAGCTACTATAGTAGCAAAATTTTTCTATTATTATCGGAATTATAATATAAGTGTATCAAACTGTCATGTTTTCTAGTGCGTAAAATTGTCTCATAATCGGTCTAACAATGCGTCACATACCAACATTTGTGGACGCTCTAGAGTTATTTCTAGAATTTTACTACCACCCACTCTTTACGTAAATATGAATTATGCACGTAACTGTTTTGGTAAAATCATGATGTAAACATAGAACAAAAATGTATTTACCTGCCGCCACAATTACGTTTCGAAATCAGTATTTTTATAATCAAAAATCGCGCGAACTTGCCAATTTACCGGACTGCCAAGGAACGTGAACGGCATTGCTTACTCAACTGGAATGCGTCCTTTGTTCATTTTTAAATCCTCGGTCTGTTTAACATGGCACTTTCAAGTTCAATTATTGTTTGTTTACTACGATTAGAATCATGGCTTGGTCTCTTTTTCTTTCGCAAAATCATGTTAACACCACTTTAAATGACTTGTTTTTGTCTGATAAATACCTATACCAACACGATTTAGAACGTCAAATGAATACGTCCAATTTCATTTAAACTATTTGAGCATTTATTTTGCTATATAAAATAGTCATTTTAATTTATACACCGTACACAAATGATGAAATTTCTCGTAAATGCAATAATATTAGACAACAGAGTTACACACGGCCAATAAATAATACAGAAGTGAAGGCTTTTATTGGGTTGTTGTTTTTAGCAGCTGCATTACGGGTATCAAACTGTAACTTAAATGAACTTTGGTCAGTAACATTTGGAAATGGAATATTTCGTGCAACATTGTCACAGCAGCGTTTTAAGTTAATAGCTTCATGTCTGAGGTATGATACTAAAGAAACTAGAGCTGAGAGAAGGTTAGTTGATAAATTCGCACCTGTTCGTGAATTATGGGACATTTTTGTTAACAACTGTAAATCCTACTATACACCATATGAATACGCTACACTATTGACGAGCAGCTCCTAGGTTGCAGAGGAAAATGTCCATTTCAAATCTACATGGCTAGTAAGCCTGATAAGTATGGCATTAAAATAATGATGCTGAACGATTCAAAAACATTTTACATGCTCAATGCAATACCGTATGTTGGAAGAGTAACAACGCAAAACAGTGAGTCAGTACCGGCTTATTATGTTCGAAAATTGTCTGAACCAATACACGGAACTAATCGAAACTTTACAGTAGGCAATTGGGTTACATCAATTCCGCTGGCTCTTCTTGAGACCCTAAGAAAAAACAAGAGAGAAATACCTCCTGCTTTTCTCAGGAAAAAAGAACTGGGTACGTCGCTATTTGCTTCTTACACTCCTAAATAAAACAAAATTGTACTTTTGCTGTCAACATTGCACTCGGATGCTTCCCTAAATGCCGTTACTGATGGGAAGCCCAATATTATACATTCATATAACGAGACTAAGGGAGGAACAGACACGTTTGACCAGCTTTGCCATTCGTACACTACTTCGCGGAATACCAGACGTTGGTCCCTACGAATTTTCTTCAATATTCTTGATGGTACTGGTATAAACGCAATGGTTTTATTTTCTCTCTCAAATCCGCAATGGAAGGAAAATAGAAACAATAATCGAAAAACTTTTCTAAAGCAATTAGGAATGGTTCTAATTGAACCACATTTACGAGAACGTTTGACAGTTGCTAATTTACAAAGAACATTGCGCTGCGAATGCGAACATCAAAATCTAAAAAACTGAGGACCTAGCTAAGAATAACTAAGACTGATAGTGCTTAACGAGGTTATTTTTTGTTACAAGTATTACAGATGTCAAATAAATAAATGCAGATTTGTCCTTGTATATCAGGATCACCTGACAAAATTTGTTATTTTGCGACCACTTGAAACTAAAGGTACAGAAGAAGTCGCTTACCACCTTATGGATATTTTTACCATATTTGGCCCTGTGTTTTTGAAATCCGACAATGGCCGCGAGTTCTGCAATAGGTTCATTGAAGAATTAATAAAAACTTTATGGCCTGAACTATCGCTGTTTACGGAAACTCAAGCCATAGCAAGAGTTAGGGTAGCGGTGAACTACCTGGATATTAGAAAACGAAACAGAGAAAGATACCATAATTTAAATTTATGAATAATACTCTCTCATTCTAGAATAAAAATGTCTCCATATGAAGCCATGTTATGAGACAAATCAAAAATTTGATTGAAAACTTCAAATATTCTGTTAGAAGTCACGTGTGATAATTGAAGATTTCGAAAATGTGGTTAAATCTATTCATACTGACAACGCACAAATCGAGCAAATGCAATCATAGCAACCAGCGGTTGACAGTGTTACAAGTGAATATGATTTAGAAGAACTGATTACATCCATTGGTACTGACAACGCACAAACCGAGAAATCGCAGTCACAGCAATCAGTAGCGAGTGAAGATGTACCACCTGAAAATGATGATCATGGGCAAGAATCTCATATGCAATATACAGTATCTGTATTAAATCTTACAGATCATAACGCTTCAAAATTTGAAAACACATTTTTCGAAAATATTTGCAATTTTTGCAGTAAAAGCAGAAACATTGCAAATGCTAGAAATGATACCAATGATTACAGATACAGAGATACACGAATTAAAATAATATCATATAACACCCATTCAGAACCGAAGATTAGATCAATTGTAAGAATTCCCGTTCCAGACGTGTGAGGTGTGGCCGCCACACGAGTTTCTTATACGTATGTGCGTAATGTGTATATAAAAGTTGTTCCAAAGTAAGTTTTAAATCCTGTATCATCTTAACAAAGTAAAGCTCTGGGTAAAAGTGTTACATCCTGTTCCAATTTTGAAACTTTTTTGATACAGACATAATCCCAAATCCAGTTAAAAGTAGTTTTATGTTCTTAATAAATCTCTACAGAATGTTTAGTTTGAGAAATATTTGCAAAACATTTTCGATAAGAGGAAAACATTATTTCTGGTCCGAATTTTAAAATCCTATTTATACAAAAATCTGTCGAAATGCATCTGTAAAGAATGCATATTTTGCTGCTATTTGATAAGAATAGAAGTATTACTTCCCGTACGAATTTTTAAATTTCTTCTTCAAATCTAGATTTAAATATTTTTGCACTTATAATAAATCTGTATCAAATGCATAATTTGCAAGATATTCGAAAAAAGCTGCTATTCGATGAGAGTAAAAGTGTTTAGAAACTTTTTTATAACTTTTTTTAAATTCATTTTTAGTACCTTTGCATTTCCTATGAGTTTGACTAAACTAAATATAAGCTTCGGTATTGATAATTTGAGCCGTTTTAACGCTATCATGGTTACAGGCAGATTGACACACTTACATTCATTCACATACATTCTGGCTTTGTTTAAATCTCACAGTGATATATGGTCATGGTCTACTTGTAGATGGACCTTATAAAAATGGACTAGTCCTTTTACCAACTGACTACTCCGTTTGTCGAAGGATAGGCATCTTTAGTTTACGTTAACAGATCTGAATTACGTATAGTTTCAATTTAATCGAGGTAATTATTACCTAATATTTATAAAAGCGCTGCAATGAAATTAATACTACTTACTCGATTTGACGTTCTAAAAAATCCACGCCAATTGTTTTCTTGTAATCCTTCGTGAATGTGCCTTTGCAATAACGTTGTATCATACTAGATTTGCCTACACCCCCGTTGCCCACTATTACCACCTGAAATATAAAAAGAGTGTAATTTGTGAACATAATGGGACACTTTATGTACATTTAGCTGTGCAATTACTTCACTAAAGTAATCAGTTAAATACATAAGATGTGTAGTTGATTCTAGTCATGCAATTTTATTTATGGGTTATAAAACTGTACATTAATATTTTACTGAGCTTTCACCAATTTATTCTCTGCTAGTTTGAAGTGAATATATTTCTTTGTTTTGTTCTCTACTGTATTATCTTCGTATACAGTTATGTACTTCGTCGTTAATAGAATCAAATTATGGGAATTCATATATGTCAAGGAATTCGTTTCATAAGACAATTCGGACTATATTTGTACCTACTATACTCAGTTCGTTGAAGAGATGGTATTTCATAATTTCACTTTTAATTTAGAGTCTACTTCAAAATCACTTTAAATCTAAGTCCCGGTTTTCTCACATTACCAACTTTAATATTCATTGTACATACAGTTGTTAGCAATTTGCTTGTCAAATTTCGAATGTATATGAAACCCTTTTATTTATTTTGAATTCTAAATAGTAAAAAAACACTAAATCAAGTGAGTCATTTAACATGGAATTTTGTAATACCTCAAAATATACGCATCGTACAGAAAATCGGCCGAATCGAAACTCCGAGGGCATCCGTTAGTACTGAATTACTCCACCCCTATACTGCCGTGGGCGGGGCGGGTAACAAATTTGAAATCTTAAGGGGGTCATGCTCCGTTTTTAAAAATACTCGATGACAAGAAAAAAAAGTTCTGAAAGAGATAGAGAATTAGGGCTGTCATTTACCCCAGTGCATCTGACGTGCCATGCAAATTATAGTTGACGTGTTGCCAGAAAATATCGTTCGGGATAGAGATGCTATTGTTACCTGTGTCCAATGTTTACATTACTTTGCTCGGACACTTAAACTACACTGATATTCGGAAAGGAATGTGTGTATTCAATCTCATAAAGCATATAATATACATTTGAATGAATAGGTAATTCATTCGGATCGAGGTCGCCGCATACGTTTCTTTATAGATATAAAAAAAATTACCGATATCTAAAGATATTTGAATTTTACCACAAGCCCAGAATTTGCATCTATGTATTTCTTATATAAGTTAACCCGTAACCGATGAGGTGCGACTTTTGTCACGTCGAGTGTGAGATGGAATCCCTCAGACTCCCGATTAAATTTATTTTTTTGATTTTAATACGAATTAGTATCTGTTTAAATTAAATATTATGGCATAGTCTGGAATCTACTTAAACTATTTATGTTTAGTCAGCTATTAATTTTATTACAAACATCTACATTTGGTGAAAAATCCCAGGAGCGTACATAAGGGATGCGCGATATATCGTTTTTAAAAAAATATCGATATTTTCTTTTCGATAATCGAGATTAAAATCGATATTTTTTTATTCAATAATATCGACTGATATCGATTTTTTATTCGATAATATCGTTTAATCAAAAATGCCATTTTTCCAAATTTCATGCATTTATTTCACATTAATAGACAAAAGAACCTGTTCACATTATACATAATGTATTATCTTTTTAAGAAAAAAATGAGGTGTGGCCACCACACGACTATCTTATACGTATGAGCGTTTCAAACTATACAATTTTAAGAATTTTTGTATACAAAAATTATTCAAAATCCTATTCTAAGTACTTTCATTCTCTTAATAAATCGCTATAGAATGCATACTTTGCAAGATATTCGAAAAAGAGTGCTACTCGCTAAGAGTATAAGTGCTACTTCCGGTCCGAATTTTGAAATTTCATATATACAAAAACTATCCAGTTCTAAATACTTTTGTACTCTTGACAAATATATATAGAATGCATAACTTATGAAATATTTGCAAAAAATCGCTATTCGGTAAGAGTAAAAGTGGTACTTCCGATCCGAATTTTGAAATTTTTTTTATACAAAAGATATTTAAAATTATAATTTAAATACTTTTATACTGGTAATGTACCTGCCTAGAAAGCATGACTTGCGAGATATTCGCAAAAAACTTATTTTCGATAAGAGTAAAAGACCTACTTCCGGTTGGAATTTCGAAAAACCTTTTTAAGACAATTTGTCTCAAATATAATTTTGAGTACATTTGAATTCTTTATAAATTTGTTTAAACTTTGTAATTGACGAAATATTTGCAAAATTCGATTTTTTCACTGAAGTAAACTACTACATCCAGTCTACCGATTTTACTGAAAAACTAATCAGTTCTCAAGAGGGGGATTATACACGTAAATACAAAATTTGGAATAGATATCTACAGCGGTTTGACCGCTATCGTGGTCACAGACAGACACACAAACATTTTTTAAAAACCATTTTTTTGGTATTAGGGGACTTCAAAACGTGGACATCTGCAAAAATCTCGAGGTCGAAAATTTTCGTCATCACAATACTTCCTTATACTACGTATAAGAAAGTAAAAAGTTAATAATTTGGAAAATGCTTATTGGGATGTTTACTATTTCATGTTTCATTTCATAGATTTTACATTTCGTATAGTTCGCCTTTATGGGGCGTTATCTTCCCATTAAACGTTTTTCAAATTTCCCACAGTATTATTTAGTAACTACGACATTTACATGTTAACTTCCCTATTTATAATATATGAGTAGTCATTTTCAGTTTTAATGTTGATGTTACTAAATAATATTGTGGGAAATTTGAAAAATGTTTACTGGGTTAATATTTGTGTTTCTGTATTTGTTTTATACCACTTATATTTTCATTGGAATTTTTTAAATTTTGGAATATATATATACAGGTGAGTCATTAGTAGCCGCGTCTTCGATTGGTCTTTTGTGTTTTAAATAAAAGAAAAAACAATAAGTGGAAGATCCATGGTTGCTTGTGGCGCATATTGTAAAAATACTTTAAGCTCTGACGCACTTCCGGTTTCACCGGAAATGCACGGAACTTAAGTTTTTTAAATGACTCACCCTGTATATTTTTGGAGATTCTTGTACTGCTTTAAATTGTGTGTTCAACTGTTTTTTCTGCTACATTTCCCATTTTTGTTTGAATACATTTTTAAATGTTATTATAAAGATCAGAACTTTCCAGAATTTATTTTTAATTAAAAGTGTCACACATACATGTGTCGGCCAGACATATTAAAAAATAATGACGGTATCATCTATGGTCAGAGAAACTATGTTTTCCATAATTATATAAGAAAAATATGAGGTGTGGCCACCACACGACTTTCTTATACGTATAAGCGTTTCAAACTATACAATCTTAAGAATTTTTTTATACAAAACTTATTCAAAAGCCTATTCTAAGTACTTTTATTCTCTTAATAAATCGCCATAGAATGCATACTTTGCAAGATATTCGAAAAAAAGTGCTACTCGCTAAGAGTAAAGTGCTACTTCCGGTCCGAATTTTGAAATTTCATATATACAAAAAATATATCAAATCCATTTCTAAATACTTTTGTACTCTTAATAAATATATATAGAATGCATAATTTACGACATATTTGCCAAAAATCGCTATTCGGTAAGAGTAAAAGTGTTACTTCCGGTCCGAATTTTGAAATTTTTTTTATACAAAAGATATTGAAAACTATGTTTTAAATACTTTTATACACGTAACGTACCTGTCTAAAAAGCTTGACTTGCGAAATATTCGCTAAAAACCGATTTTCGATAAGAATAAAAGACCTACTTCCGGTAGGAATTTCGAAAAACTTTTTAAATAAAATTGTTGTCAATTTTAATTTTAAGTATATATGAATTCTTTATAAATTTGTATAAACTTAGTATTTGACGAAATATTGGCAAAATTAGATTTTTTCACTGAAGTAAACTGCTACTTCCGGTCTATCGATTTTACTGAAAAACCAATCAGATCTCAAGAGAGAGATTATACACGTAAATACAAAATTTGGAATTGATATCTCCAGCGGTTTGACCGCTATCGTGGTCACACACAGACACACAGACAGACAGACAGACAGACACACAGACATTTTTTAAAAACCACTTTTTTGGTATCAGGGGACCTCAAAACGTGGACATCTGCAAAAATCTCGAGGTCGAAAATTTTCATCATCACAATACTTCCTTATACTACGTATAAGAAAGTAAAAATGCATAATAAATAACACTCATATATTTTTATTAATATAGGAAATTGGCATTCTACAAATTAATGAATAGAACAGAATAAAGTTGCAGAATTAATGACATAAAGAACTGTATATAGCAGAATATCAGAATAATATAATAAACTTGAAAAAGCTAAAAAATAGGAAATATAAGAGGATAACAAACAATACATAACGCCATAAGAAAGCCAAGACGTGATTATTTATAGTCAGAGTAAAACTAAAATTTAAAATCACTTAAATTTTGTCCGTATAAAGTAGTTCCTTATATCTGATATATATATTCTGTTATTTTTTCTACTGACGTAAATCACGAATAGGCATTTTCTTTGGATACTGGGGCTCAACCAATTCAGGTAGAAAACATCTGTAAAAGAAAGTCACCGCTCCTTCATATTCGCATCCCAGAAATTATCGTCCCTCATGATTTTTGTACACTAATTCCGAAAGGTGTCCATATAACAAACAAGCAGTACTTTCTATTTGTTACATGTAGCGGCCTTTTGCACTTGGAAATAATAATTGTCTTTACTTTTTAATGTTATTCGACCATCAACTATCTCCGCAAATTTAATTTCTTCTCTCGAACGGCTTCCGTTGGTGAATACGATGCAGCTGCTGACGGGCATTTTATTTCAACAATGCCATCGTCATCTATTAAATCATCCGGCGAAGCAGCTTAAAAATTCAATTTGCCGTCAATAAAAAGACCAGATTTGTGTACACGAATTCCATAGCTTTTTTCCAATTCTTTTAGAGCAACAAATTCATGTTCCTGTCCCCAACGTGTTGCTGCAGTCCCGAAAAATTTATTGTACAAAAGACGTTTTATCAAATTTGCGCAATGCGTCGTCTTTCGCATTTTGCATATTGCTCCAAAATTGGACGCAGTCAGTCTTTCAGAGCGCTGCTGCCTCCATAATAAGTTAGTGCTTTGCCCTATAGTAGCATGTTGTAACTCGTCACGTTCAGAATCCGATTTTTCAATTGAAGTCAAAATTTCTTTTTCTTTTATATCGTACTGCTCTTTTGTTAATGTGACAACCATTTCTATTTCTGTGTAACCATAATCGCTGTCAGCAGGTACTATCGGTTCCCTTTTACTTTCTTATACGTAGTATAAGGAAGTATTGTGATGATGAAAATTTTCGACCTCGAGATTTTTGCAGATGTCCACGTTTTGAGGTCCCCTGATACCAAAAAAGTGGTTTTTAAAAAAATGTCTGTGTGTGTGTCTGTGTGTCTGTCTGTCTGTCTGTCTGTGACCACGATAGCGGTTAAACCGCTGGAGATTTCAATTCCAAATTTTGTATTTACGTGTATAATCTCCCTCTTGAGATCTGATTAGTTTTTCAGTAAAATCGGTAGACCGGAAGTAGCAGTTTACTTCAGTATAAAAATCGAATTTTGCCAATATTTCGTCAAATACTAAGTTTATACAAATTTATAAAGAATTCATATGTACTTAAAATTAAAATTGAGAACAATTTTATTTAAAAAGTTTTTCGAAATTCCTACCGGAAGTAGGTCTTTTACTCTTATCGAAAATCGGTTTTTTGCGAATATTTCGCAAATCATGCTCTTTAGACAGGTACGTTACGGGTATAAAAGTATTTAAAACATAATTCTCAATATCTTTTGTATAAAAGAAATTTCAAAATTCAGACCGGAAGTACCACTTTTACTCTTATCGAATAACGATTTTTTACAAATATGTCGTAAGTTATGCATTCTATATATATTTATCAAGAGTACAAAAGTATTTAGAACTGGATTTGCAATATTTTTTGTATATATGAAATTTCAAAATTCGGACCGGAAGTAGCACTTTTACTCTTAGCGAGTAGCACTTTTTTGATAATATCTTGCAAAGTATGCATTCTATAGAGATTTATTAAGAGAATAGAAGTACTTAGAATAGTATTTTGAATAATTTTTGTATAAAAAAATTCTTAAAATTGTGTAGTTTGAAACGCGCACGAAAGTCGTGTGGTGGCCACACCTCATTTTCTTTCTTGTTTTTACATGCAAATAACTTTTTACTGCATTTTTTCCAAGCTCTTACTCTTTTCCAGCTAGTCATAAACTTTTTAGTGTTTTCCTGGACTTCTGTATACAGCTTTCTTATGAATAACGCGCGGTAAATCACCCGGTTCCAAGCAATTGAAGCGGCTTCGCATCGAGTTTGATATGATTGTCGTCCGCTGAAATTTCTCTTTTCCCGCAAATTTTTCTGAAATCCGGCTAATGTTTATGAATTTTTTAGTACTACAACGGCATGATGTTAATAAAAGCAAGAAGATAAGTGGTAATTTAGACAAGGCATTTACCGATTTTCTAGAACGGACAATAGAAAAGTTTCTGAGAAAGAGATTACATTAGGAGTCTTCCCAGATTTAATTTTAAATATTCATTATTTTACGATTATGAAGTAATAAAATGACTGTAAGCACTTATACAGAGAAATATACATGTTCTAATTAATTGTGCCTTTGTAAAATAAAGCAAATTGAGATTAAAACTAAACATATATACGTTTTACATAGAACATAGACTATTACTTTATAAAAACGAATAAAACAAAAATAATAATGATAAACGTCCTTAACAACTATAAAAAATGGCGAACAAATTACATGAATTAAAATTATTTTTATTTCATTAACAATATTATGAGCAATACAACATGAGCGACATGCGTACATAAATCACATTGTATAAAACAATTTATCGTAATTTCGGGTTACACGCCGTTGCAAGCCGGCGACTGAATAAATTGAAGAAAACGGAGTTTTGTCAACAGGAAAATTATTTTTGCAGTGTAGATTCACCAAAATCGTTCTCCCGACCAACTGGCGGCTTGCTCTGCGATCGTCTTACGAATATTGTTTTAAGCGCCTGGAATATAGGCAATGTGTATCAAGAAACATACGTTCTTATCAACGTGATTAAGACAAAACGGTTAGCTTTAATGATGTACTAAAAAGTGTATATTAAAGGTAAAAGACGCATGAAGGTACCCACAGGCAGTTTTTGCCATTAAAGACAAACATTACACCTTAAAGTATACGATAAATATAAGCATTTTTAAAATGTTATTATTCAGTAGCATTTTTTTATATACAAATTTTTTCTTTCTTTAGGTACTTCAATTTAAGCTTAATTAACAAATTACTCCTTGTTTCAATCGATTCTATACAATGGTTACTACACAATATCGTCGATACGAAACGCTTGCAAATTGGCCTCAGCATTACCCCCTTAAATAGGAACCCTTATTTTTGATCTTAGATTCGGATGGTCGAGAGATACGTACGATTTGTCTTAAAAAAAAATTCGATTCGTGACAGATGGTACTGTAATCGCAAGAAATTGAATAGTAATCAAACATTTTTTTTTATTATGTTGATGTTACAGTTACAACATTTATTAGGGTTTCTTGTATAATATTTGCTAAAGCATTTTGAACTTCATTACGTAATTCATCTATTGTGTGGGAAACTGTTGTTCCTTGATAACATTGTACCTTAAGAGGAGCGTTTACCTATTGAAAACTAAGGCATCGCCGTTTCACGTTTTTTGAATTTATTTTCTAATTTAGAATCTCAAATTTGGGATAGTGATGCAAAAGGCATCAAATTATAATGTCAAGGTCAGTTTTTGTACTAATTTATTTTCTTAAAAAAGTTATGTATCTTAGAAATAACGACAAAAATGCATGAATTTAATTAATGTCTACTAACTAAGGCTGATACACAAAAGAAAAAAAAACAACCTCCACGCGCCAGCTGCACATTTGATGAACGATATAAAAAAAAACTTTCTGTAATTATTTTAGAAGATAAAAAACATTGAATAGTAAACATTGTCACACACATTTCACACGAGGTTTTTCCAAGCTATTGCGTCGTCTATCCCCACTTTACGGTATCTCTGCCAGTCCTAGCGAAGACGAAAATCTATCGGAATCGGTCGGCTATTGCAGACTTAAATACGATTGACAGTTTAATTACAAACTGTCACTCGCATTTAAATGTCATATATACCTATAATATTCGAGTGTTTAATAATATAAGTTATGGGCAAGCGAAAATTGGCTTATTATAAAACATCAACATCAACAGTTCCGTAAGTACTCATTCTTTATACATTATGTTTCTCATCTATAGTATTCCTTTATCTATGACAGAATCTGTGAATAAAACCGCAACTCTGTGACAGAACCGAATATCGTCTACCTCCACCTACTCACACCCCCTTGCGTCTACCCGTCCCGCGAGTAGTATAAGTTGCATAAGCTTCTATTTATTAGTAAACGCCCTTCTTAAAACACTTAGAATAAGTCCGACAGATGCTGCTTTCTAGCGGATGCTTTAGCAATTTAAGAGCTTATCTGCTAATGGTAGATGCCTCAGTCTCCTAATTTCTCAAAGTAAGTGATTGATTATTTGAACTAACGTACTGTTAGATATCCCAAGTATAATACTCTCTTGGATCTATCCCTAGAAGTAACTGAAAAACAGTGAGCGTTGGTTTTCCATAATGGCGGTATCTCGATGTACCTTGGAACAAAGAGGGTCGTGTACCTTGAAACGGCCCTACGTTAGAGATTGATCCTGTTGTACCTTGAAACATAATTTTTTCATCAAGCCTTTAGGTTTTATTCAAAGAAATGATCTGTCTCGGCTGTTTTTGGTATTTTTTGTCGCTTTTTGTTGCAGCTGATGTGATGCTTCGATATGCCAAGAAGCAAACAAGGAATCAATCGGCCTTCAGTAAACAAAGAAAAATTGGCGGAAGCTGTCACAGCAGTCTTACGAGATGATGGCACAAAAGTTTCACTTAGGGAGGCCAGCAAGGTATACAATATTCCAATTGCGACTCTCTGCCCACACTTACGTGCTCACAAAGAGAATCGGTCAGCCGAATTTCAGTATGAAAGTCATTTAAACGATAAGAGAACATTTTCAAAACAAGAAGAGAAATTTTTTGTCGATTATATCAAAAAAAAAATAGCTCAGATGCACTAGGGTTTGGCAAAGAAAGGAGTAAGAAAGCTTGCATTCAAGTACGCTAAAGCGAATAACAATAAAATGCCTCTTAACTGGGAAACAAATCAAATAGCTGGGGGCGAGTGGATTCGGGGTTCATGAAAAGACATGGAAACGAACTGTCCATTCGAAAACCCGAAGCCACAAGCTTGGCTCGAGCCTCAAGCTTCAACAAAACTAATTACGATAAGTTTATGACGAACTTGGAAGACATTCACCGTCGGTTTGGACCTATTTCACCTGAAAGAATTTGGAATTTGGACGAAAGTTGTTGCACTACGGCCCAAGGACCATCAAGAATCGTTACGCCAAAGGGTGTCAAGCAACTTGGCAGCATGACATCTGCTAAGAGAGACCAACTGGTTACGGTGATATGTGCAGTAAGTGCCACTGGAAACCATGTGTCCCCAATGATGATTTTCCCAAGAGTGAAGTTCAAGGAACATATGCTTATTGGAGCTCCACCCGGGACACTAGGCTCGGCCAATCCATCCGGTTGGTCGAACGACGAAAAGTTCACTAACTTCAGGAGGCATTTCATAAAGAACGTCAAACCCAGAAGAACCAGTTCTTTTAATTCTAGATGGCCATGCGTCTCATTGTGATTTGTCACTGTTCGACAGCAGTGATGAAGATACAAAAGATTCCTCATATCAAGATGAAAGTGAAGGAAAAACATTAGAACTTTTGTATTCGTCAGATGACGATGATGAAGAGATCCCACCTCCTAAGATCGAAAGCATCGGAGAAGGAACTTACATCCTTGTTCGACTTCTTGGGAAAAGAGATGTAGTTTATTACCTTGGCTGTGTTACCAAAAAGCTTTCAGAGGGAGAGCTTGAACTCAGCTATCTTCGGAAAAGTGTAGCCAACTTTTTTTGTTACCCTACAGTTCCTGACATAGCTTCAGTGGACCAATCGGATATTGTAGCTGTTCTGCCCTCTCCTACCGAAGAAGGGACAGATCGAACAAAAGGGAAGAAATGTTTCAGATTTCCTTTTCACAAATTTAATGTGAAATAAACTTGAATTTCTATTTTTGTTGATGGACCAATTCAAAAGACCTAAACATTTTTATATTAATATTTTTTTAATTACTTTTTAGTACATGAGTTGGTTTTAATTTTTAACCTTGAAACTAATTAAAGTTGTATTAAAAAAAAAATTTTTCTTATTATTTTTGACCCCTCCATGGTACAAGAGGTATGTTGTACAGTTTTGGAAAAGAAGAAGGTACTTTTCGACATTTAAACTTCCATTTATGAAATATGGGCTTATAATATGATTGTTTAATATTCTAGTCCACGCATTTAAGTTACTGCGTTCTAGCATCATAAGCTGTGTGCTGATTTTCTTTGAACCAACGGACCAATAACGGCTTACGGGGGAGTTATAACGGCGGTATATGGGAAAAGTCGATTTATACGTAAATAGCATATTTTGAAAAAAATACCAAATTTTAAATTCCATTTGTCAGTGAAAGTTCGACAAAATTTAATGAAGTTTGAATTTTGTCTTGTGGAAAAGTTTCATTAGTTTTTTGGACACAATATTTATTTTACTTTATCACTTTGCCAAGAGTTTTAAAGGAAGCTTCACATTCTTGGGCTGTATTATTTAGTGTTGAGGCAGGACGATTTTCAACACTTGTACAAATAAGGACAACACGTTCTTAATTTTGTCCGGTTATAGGTTTTTTGTGATGAAGGGAAAAAGCTAGCTAGCTCATTTTTTTTATTACAGACTAATAATAGCCACACTAGGTCAAGTTATGACTCTTCAAATAGATCAATAATTCTTCTGATAGTATTGATATATTAATTTACTTGACTCCTATATGAGAAGTGGCTTTGTACGTTTGCTGTATGTAAGTTGCTTACCAGATCTGTATATGAATAAAGAATACAGTTTTTATTTCTCTAAATTGACATGAATATTATTTTTGTATATTGTTTAAATATATGGCCAACTTTTTTTTATTGAAAGCACTTAGAACACAAAAGGAAGTATTGCATTGTTTAAAATACATCACATTTAAAATTCAATCTAAATTTAACAGTTCTCAAATTCAATTGTATGGTATTGCGTTAGAAATATTATTTTTCATATATGATACGAAAAAAATCAACTATGTTGTAATTGTAATGAGAGCATAGTTACGGGAAAAAAAAGATTATTATTGATTTATGAATTTTTGAAAAGTGAATGAAAAATTTTATGAGAAAAGAAATATTAAATAGAAAGAAGAAATTAATAGTAAAGAATAGAATGCTAATATTACTAAAAGCATGGAAAAGAATGTACGAAGATATTAGAATTAAACGTGAAGTTTGTTATACAAATCAAGAAATAAGTCATTTTTAGAAGAGAATACAACTGTACAATACTACAAGTCTGACGGATGAATGCTGTCATTATTATAATTTGAACGTGAAGTTTGTAAACAATCAAGGAATAAAGTCATTTTTAGAAGAAAATACAACTGTACAAGACTACAAGTCTAACGGATGAATGCTGTCATTACCAAAAGCATGGAAAAGAATTTACGAAGATATTGGAATTGAACGTGAAGTTTGGAAAATAATCCATGAATACGTCATTTTTTTTAGAAGAGAATGCTGATGTACAATGTTACAAGACTGACGGATGAATGTTGTCATTACTACATCTACTTAGGAGTTACTGGAGTATTTGTGCTGTTGTGAATCAAACATATGGGTACAACGGATGAATGTTGTGTTTGTTATATTTAACCAAGAATCACTGAAGAAGGACCGTACCTGCTTGTGAATTTAATAAGGAAAGTAAAACTCCCAAATATTCATTTATATGTGCAAGTCTTATTAATTTTAAAAAAAAGTTTAAACAGACCTTTTAATTTAATTCTAGTTTAGAGTAAGAAATTATCATATGATAATTGATTTTGTTTATATTTATTATTCTGATTGTATGTGTCAAAGTTTTGAAATTTAATATTTCTTAGTATAAAGCAAATGTTCCAATGCAAGAATATAAAATTAATCCTTATTACTTAAATGAAATAAAAATGTCAATACAAATTTCTTACAATGTCAGTTTGATATTTGACAGAATAATTATTTTGACAATTAAATTATAATTTGCATTGATTTTTGAGAATCTGTGATTTGGTTTGTATTAAAATTTATAATATCCATTTTTTTGGAGTGGATACGATATAATTTGATTATTGTCGCCAATTGAATAAAATACATATAATGCTATATGGTTTTTTTTATTGTTTATTTTACTTGAATTGTATCAAGTAACAGAACATTTTACAAGAATATAATTTAGTTTCTGTTGAAATAATGTTAAAGTAACTTTCATATTTTTAAGAACTCTAAATACCTGAGAATAAAGTTTTTATATTCATGCTTGCTAATCTTAAAAATCGTAGAAACCGACTGAGCATAATTAATTGATAATTAGATATAAAAGCCGGAGATTTATATTTTTTTTTTGTTGAAATTTTAAGAAGATACATATTCAAAGCTTCAGTATCTTGTTGAATAAGCTTTATCTAACAACGCTAGTTAAGGATAACAGCGCAGTATATTGGGCTTCTTGCATGTCAAAAATAAACTTTTAAGGGATGGTAATGGTAGTATTGTGTTATTATCAAGTTTTTTTTAATTGTAGCCTTTCATTTTTCTTGTCAAAATTAAACGATATTATACCTACTGCTTCATCGAATTGTGAATATCAAATTCTCTATTACAGAACAAATTAGGTCGCTTGAACGATAAACGTCGAATAATTTGCTCTCAAAGAATTCTTGTTGTAAACATGCTGTGTAATTATGGTAATTTAGAAACCGTTGTAATTTTTTACCTGCATCAAACGTATGCAATCCTTCAACCTGTTTCGTTTGTCAGAACTAAATTTGTGCAACTTCGATCATTGTTAATATACATATGTAAAAACATTTTTCCTTATTTAAGTGCTGAACAATTATAACTTGTGGAATGTTACTTACGCAAAGAATAATAAATAATTGCCAAGAAAACTTTCCAATAAATTATTTCCTTTTGCTCTCAACTTCTATTGAATAATTCAGCAAGTGTTAATAGCGGAGAATGTGTGCTTATTTTTTTTTTTAGAAGAGAAAAATTTTTAACTGTAATTTGTCACTTTCTACTAAAATATAACACTGAAAAATTTAAATTTACTCTCTGTTGTAGATAGTTAAATATATGCATACGAATATTAAGTATGTACCTATATGTAAATTAAAACTTGAATTAATACAAAATTCAGTGATTAAAAATTTTTATAAATTCTAACTTAGATTTAAACTTCATATTTAATGTATACGTTATGTATTATTGGTAACTAATAATGTAGGTAGCTAAAAGTTTTTGTACAAAAAATGTAGATAATCATAAGCTGTACAATCATATTTTTTTTATACAGAATGTTTGAGAACGACCAACCAACACAAACTTATAATTTTTTAATGGAAAGTATGCACTTTATTACATTTTATGATAGACATTTAAGAGCTGATTTTAACATGAATTTGTATTAGTCGAAGTTTAACTGTTTCTGAGATATGGTGATTTTCCATTGAAAATTGTAAAGCATTTCAAAAATTGAAGTAACGATGAAAATATTATGTGCTTCATTAGTAAAGAATCAGTCTCCTACGTGAATTCAATGTTTGTTTGACATTTCAATGCATTTTTTGTTGATTTACGTAACATTCTCTCATCAAACTTCTACACAAAATTAAATCGTATATTTACAAGGCCATGAAAAGTACTAAAAATTTACTATTTATAAATATCTACTATTTTTAATCTGTGAGCAATGTTGTAGATGTAATGTAATAGAATATTATATCTGGATAAAACCGATGGCGACTTATTAATTTAAAAATATGTCTTGCCATAACTTGCATTAAAAGATTAAAGGGGACTCGATTATGCGGCCCTCCTTAATAGACACTCCATCGACATTTTAAGCAGTAGAAGAGATCAGAGTGCCAAGTTCTTAATGCATTTACCTCACAACAAAGTAGACTCCCTAGCACTACTCTGCCCGATAAATATTCACGTTCCCTTAAGGGAAACCCGATCATTTGATACCTTTGCTTATTCAAGAGCAAGAACTAATACTTTAATAAAAGCCCCTTCGACTCAGGTGCTGATTAATTCTAATAGGTGCATCCCAGATCATTTTTTCTTATAATTTATTATTTTCTTCCTATAAGTACTATGTATTGGGTGTATATTTTACACATTTTCCTATTTAATTATTCATTCTACGAATTTATTCTGCTAAAACTAGATTAACTTTTTGTTGTTGATAAATATTGGAATTTCTTATAAACTCTTCTTATTTTCCGCTTTCAGTGTTTAAGTACCTATTATTAAGTATTAAGTAGCTTGTGTATTCTTTATATTATTAGATTATTGTTATTAGTGTATTTGTAATTTTGTCCTGTATTGGAATTTCTTCTGTTGGACAATAAAGATTACTTATTATTATGATTATTATTATTATTGTATATTCTATTTATAAATAAGTAATTTTCACTAGAATTGTTAAATGCATTAAACTACAGGCACGAAAATTTATGAATTAGCATTAGTTTGAAAACATCACAGTTGCTGTGCGTCAAAAAACAAGAAAATGGGGTGTGCTTAAAACCACACAGCAGAAGTGTAAACTTCATCAAGGCGAGGTAATAATACGAAATACAACTTTTTTTTTCGTTCTATATTACATTTAAAAAATATCAAACTATATTTTATGAAGAGAGATAGTGTCTCATACACACACAACAAACTTTCTGGTTAATCGTCCGCGAAGTTACCAATTCGCGAACGCAACACAGTTCGCGAATGTTTAATCACTCATCCTACGACTTATTTTGACAACTATCAAGTATTTGTAGTTTATTATATTCGTCTCATTTCCATGGTAACGCATGTAAAGCAAGTAAACCACTTTAATTTAGCACCTTTAGAACTAAATTAAATTAAATTGTGTCTCAATTTAAATTAAATCGATTGAAAAATTTAACGGTTGCCCAAAAAATTGTGTGTATATCTTGTTCGCGAAAAACTTTAACGCACTCGAGATTGTCTTGCCTCGGCCGCAAGCATTATTAAGGGGATTTTCGGACGCATGTATATATATAAATAGACGAGATGAATACTGGCTTTCGACTCTCGCCCTTGGTATAATGGTTAAGTGCTGGCCTCTCACTCAGCCGGCTCCGGTTCACATCTGCTCCGGGACATGAATTTATTTATTCATTTAAATTTCAATTTAATTGAATTAAATACCTCTATATGATATATTTATTTATCTTGTTCCCTTAGCCGACTTTACCCGAAGAGCGTTACATATCCCAGCGTTGCAAGTCAGCCTTGTTCACTGCCTACAATCAGCGCAACGCGCCTAAAGAAGTTTACACTTCAAAAATAGGAAAACATCAAACTTATATTTATTTATAACTTTAGATAAAAAAAAACCTTCTTTCATAAATTCACTTTACGACAAAAATAAAGTATGTACTTGCACAAAAAACATACAGGCATACAAACGTTTACTATTTATCAAGGTCATTTGAAACTCGACCGAAAAGAGGCGATACTTGTGGACATGTTAGTTAATATCTTATAATAAATGTAAAGCTTAAAAAGAGTAACTTACACCATACTGTTCAAAGTACCTATTTTTCAGTAAAGTAAATTTGAATAACTGTCATAAGGTTTGCTCTTTCAACTAAGGTTATATGATTTAAGGTTTTAACAATTATTATTATAAAGTATTCGACATCACGTGAATTATGAAGTACTTGGTTAAATGACGTTTAGGTAAGCGAAACAAAGCTATTAACACTAATATAAGTTTGGTAGCCGATAGTACCGATATATCTGAGCTAAGGACCTATGAACACGCTTATACCGTGGTATCATACAGTTTCTAACGAAGATGGCAATGCAATATAAAACATATGTCTGAATTTAAGCCATATTATCAAACAACCTTAACACAACTTTAACTTTTGAAAATTATTTTGACAGTGTCATCGTAAAATCAATAAACATGTCATTTGATTTAAAGATACAATAAAACAACAAGCTCACCTGGTATTCAAGAGTTTATAAAAAAGGCGAAATTAAAGCAAGAGTTGAAACTCTTGTTTATTATTTTCAATTCCCACGTTTAAAAGCCTTCTCATGCTGTTAAAGGCATTTTGCAGCATTGCGGGCCTTATTAATGCACATTCTTCAAACATTCTTTGCCGCAGAGCTTGCAAATTAGCAACACGAGTTTTAATATTCTACTATTTAGGTGAGGAAACACGAAAAAGTCCATAATTGTCAAACAAGGTGATCGTGGCGGAAATTCAACTTCCGTATGTAAGCTTATAATTCGACCGTCAAAAAACTTACGAAAAACAGCAATATTATGTTGTATTGTGTTTGCCGTTGCACCATCTTGCTGGAAGTAACCATATTGTTATTCATCTTTGTGCAGCTGTTCAATAAATTTATTCAAAATGTTTCCATACCTCACAACATTAATTGTAATATTAAAAAAAGTATGTCCAACAATTCTGTGGCGAGAAACTGCTAGCTAAACACCAAGTTTCGCAGAATGCAGAAACGATTCAACAAAAATATGAGGATTTTCACTACTACACATCCGATTATTTTGGGAATTATACCCCGACAGATGAAACCACACTTCATCTGAGAAAAATGTCAAATTTAACAGGTCATTTTCTTGCATTAAATTATTTGCTAACCACTGGTAGTAAGCAAGACGTCTAGGGTAGTCTACCAGCAAAATAGCCTGATGTGATTGCATCTTATACGGATGCATGTGTTTTTCTTTACAATTTTCTGGATTGAGAAAGACGTATCAAAGGTTTGTGGGTTTCTTTCCATACGTTAAAGAACATCATTTATAACTTCTTACGAACGAACAGTTGGTGCACCAGTACGTAATTTATGGCCCACAGAACCAGTCTCACGAAAAACACCAACCAGAAGGGCAATTATAAAAATGTTTGGGAATTACAGCTATATCTGGGAAGTGCTCTCTGAAATCACCAAAACATGTACGCTGGCTGTACACCCAAATTCCATCAATTCGCACTCCAGTTCGAAAATAGGCTTCAATCATGTTCGTTTTTTGCACTGTATTGTAAACCATATTTGAATTTATTCAAACTCGATGTTCAAACTTAATACATTAATTGATGACAGTCAATGTCACTGTAACTTTCAAAACCGTTAAGTTATACTGCGAGATCAAAAATTATATTGACTATTCAACTCATGTGTCATTTGTAAAAATATGACCAATAAGAATCAAAGAATCACATTTTTGTGTCCTAGCAACAAAAATACTGCTGCGTATTTACACTAGTGGGTATTTCATTGAAATCACCACTAGTGGTATCGGTGGATATTTTTGACAGATATATGTCTCCAGATATAATCTCTTGTTTTCTTTGTGTTTTCCGGAATAGTTTTATGAATTTCAGCATCAATTTCACTTTCACCTTTTTTACCAAACCTTTTTGAATTGCTTTCCATATCAGAAATCTATTTATTCTTGCAATAACTTATTAAATTCGAATCGTAGAAAATTTTCTACATTGACAGTAGTTTGTTGAAAACATACTACTATGGAAACCAACGCAATAGCTACTTAATTTTAGAAAATTAAAAAACTCAGTTCGTCATTTATGAATGAATCATTCGATGAATAGTCCTTCGAATACAATTCGTAATCAAAGTATGGTAGATCATTTTTGCGGTGTTATCACTCTTGTTTCCTTGCGCTTGTAAATAGGACTCGTGCTGACGCACTCGTCCTATTAATATTCAAGCGCAAGGAAACATTCGTGAACCACCACAAAAATAATCGAGCATACTTTGACTACTCGTTGTATTATATATGAAAATTTTTTGCTTAAAATGGAATCCTATCAAATTCGTCTATTTGTGATCACATGTCTCAAAATAACCAATAAACTCATCATTTAACTGATAACAACCCTAGGGTAGTTTTCACTTCTGTCATCAAGAGGTTGCTACGCAATGGTTTTGACGCTTATTTAATTTAATTGTATAAAATTTTTCAAAATGTCACTTTCTCGTTTTGGTATTCAAAATAATGAGTCAATTGACAAAATCATTGAAGAAAATGTACCAAAAAATACTATTAATAGTAAAAAATACACATGGAAAACATTTATAGACTTTGCAACACCAGGAAATATGAGTTGGATGGAAATCGTACAATTGAAGAACTTGCTTTAATACTGAAAGATTGGGCAGTTAATATGAAAAAGAGAGATGGCACGGACTTTAAGGAAGCTACAGTTAAAACTATGTGGAATGTGACAAGTAAATTACTACAAGAAAAATATTACAACGAGTATAATATCATGATAGACCCCTTTAACAGTGTTGCATTCAAACAAGCCCGAAATGCACGCGACGTAGCACGAAAAAATTTACAAATAGATCCCACTAAACGTAAAACGAGTTCAGTCCCATTAAGTTCAACCGAAATGAACAAAATTATAAACTTTTGGGATGAAAATACCCCTCTAGGTCTCCTACGCAAATTTTATCATATCGCCGCGGTGGAATTGGCATGGAGAGGTGGTGAGACTGTTGCTTGCTTGGTTGAATATTTTCATATCGAGAAAAACAATGATGGCTCTCCAACTAACAGGGTCGAATACAATCCAGTTTTCAGTAAGACCTGCCAAGGAGGTTCAAAGAACTGCGCTTCTAGTAAATGGTTAGTTCAAAATAGTGACAGCAACGTTTGCCCTGTTAGATTATTTTTAAAATTATTATCGAAAAGAGGAAAAAATATCAAAACAAACAGACTATTTTTAAAACCGAATCGCCATTGGAAAACAGAAAATGATAAGTGGTACGACAATGTACCTCTGGGTAAGAATACCATCAACGGATGGACAAAATCTTCTGCTGAAGCAGTTGGTTTGGATACCAAAGAGAGGAAAATTACCAATCATTCCAATAGGGCAACTGCTGTTAGTACACTTGCTAAAAATGGAATTGACGAACAACAGTTGTTAAAAATTACAGGCCACAACAATGCAAATTCTATAAAACCTTATTTAAATATCGATCAAGAACATCACAATAGAATAATCAATAGTATGCGTGGAAACACATCTTCAGTAACCGAAGCGAATACATCATCATCGAAATATAATTTTTCGAATTGTTCTTTCAATAATTGTGTTTTTAATAAATAATTTTCATTGAATCGCAAAAAATTTTCTTACCGAATATCCCGCGAGCATTGATAAATACTCATAATTTTATCACAACTTCTCAAGCACGTTACTTTACCAAGTAACGTTACTTTACCAAGTAACGTGCTTTCAAAAACTGTGATAAAATTATTTCGTACTGTTATCAATGCTCTTGGGATATTATAGCTGATAATGGTTTTCCATGGAATGTCGTTTTTCAATTATGGTTGACACTACACAGCATACAAAATTTACATGATTGAAGCGTATTTTAGAACAGGTGTGCTAGTTAATGGTATTTGGGAATACAGTAAGCGTTTATGTTTGGATAACATTTAACACTTCCCAAATTTCGCAGTAGTAGAGCAAGATTTTTATAAGTGCTCGCACATAGTGTTGGAGTATTTCGCGAAACTGGTTTTGTTACTCATAAAAAAGGTGCCAAGTATTCGTACAGAAGAAATGATTATTGACGTTTGTAATGGTATGGAATAGGACCCCACAAAATCTTTGAGACGCCTGTCCCAAAAAATTGGAGTTTCTTATGAAACATGCCGATCCATTGTAAAGGAGAACTTGAACAAACATCCAAATAAGATGCAATCATATCAAGCTCTTTTGCCAACAGACCACCCGAGACGTCTTGCGTACTGCCAGTGGTTCGTCAACAATTTAATGAATAACGTTAAATTTAACATTTTTTTCCGATGAGGCATATAGTCTTTCGGGGTACGTAAATTCCCAAAATATGCGAATGTGGAGCACTAATAAACCGCATTTTTTTGTTGAATCTCCACTACATTCTCAAAACATTGGGGTTGAGATGGCAGTCTCCCGTAGAAGGATAATTGGGCCGTTTTTTTTCAATTTCACCATCAATGCAGAGAGCTACAGAAATAACGTTTTGAATGAATTTGTTCAACAACTACACGACGATAAACTTCATAATGGTTATTCACAACATGCGCAACAGCACATTCGACAAAAGATACTATATATAGCCTTTCTCCGTGTCTTTTTTGATGATCGACTTATAAGTTTGCATACGCAAGTTGAGTTTCCTCCAAGGTCACCTGGTTTGACTATTATGGACTATTTTGTGTTCCCTTACAGCAAAAATAGAATTTTCAGAACTCCTGTACATAATTTGCAAGAACTTGTCTAAGACGGACGTTTTACATTCTATGGCAAACCTTTATCAACAAACTTTTACTTTCTTATACGTAGTATAAGGAAATATTGTGATGATGAAAATTTTCGACCTCTAGATTTTTGCAGATGTCCACGTTTTGAAGTCCCCTGATACCGAAAAAGTGGTTTTTAAAAAATGTCTGTGTGTCTGTGTGTATC